>VXBW01003490.1:822277-886909 GCA_013400375.1 Thinocorus orbignyianus | reverse complement strand
TATATATATATATATATACATATATATAAAAAACCCCTAAACTAAATTCTAAACCAAACCTTCCAGCTTTAGAGCGCTTCCGCCCGGAAACGCTCCCACTAGAATTCAGCTTCATTGGGGGTAAAAATGAGAAATTATGGAGAAGAGGAAACAAAGTAGCTGAGGAGGATGGAATTTTGCCCTTTTCATGTTTGAGATGAATGTTTTTGCAGTGTTTACATGCACCTGTCGTCACTCTTCACGGGTGTTCCTCAAATCACAGCCAGACAAAAGAAAGGTGGATCATGTAAGTTCACAGTTATCACAGCCTTTAAAGTGTCTAAGAATCTGCGTGCCCAATGCTCCAGATGACCCAGTGGTAAGAGGCCATCCTACACGGCTCCGGGATAATTACTGCATCTTAACGAGTTCGCTTACCTGAAATAGCAGAGCAGTTCTAATACTGATATTATGATATTATCATGTTAGTAAAATAAGAATTTATACAAAGCAGTAGTTGCCTACAACACTGAAATGCTATGTTACTTGGCACATTGAGTAATGATTGCTTAGAGATCTCAGCAAGTCCAGGGGACCTGGAATGAAAATACTGAAATGTCTGAAATTTGCTTCTAAGGTTTAACGTTTTTTGGTCTACTCTTTCGTATGCTATTCACCTATTATACTGTCCTATCAAGTAAGTGGAATTCCTTGTAAAGTCTCTATTGCTAGTTTTGTGGACTGAAAAAGTTGCTTTCCAAGCACAAATGTTAACTATACAGTATATATATATATNTCTAACTTGAATGATTTTATTCAGTAACAGCAAGCCTTTAAGCTCTCACAGCTCGATTAAATCGTGTAGATAAAACCTGTGGATTTTAGTTGTTGCTTCCTGCCAAGTGCCTTTGTAACTGTGTTTAAAACTATGGTTCTCAGGAGGGCAGAAACACGTCCTAGACTATTGTGCTGATGCCACTGTGTTTGGGCTTGGTGCTGGCAGAGGTGGAGGGAGGTGGTGGAGGCNGTGCTGGGGGTGCGAGGGGTGGCCGGAGTGCGGGGGGTGGGAATGCTGGGCGTGGGGGTGCTGCATGTAAGGAGTGTGCTGGGAGTGGGCGGCGTGCTGGGGGTGTGGCACGTGTTGGTGGTACTGGTGGGGGTGCTGGATGTGCTGGGGAGGGTGGTAGTGGTGGTGGTGGTGGTAGGGAGGGGGGTTCTGCTGGAGGTGACAGTACTGCGAGTGGTGCGAGTGCGCCTGTGCCTGCGCCTGCCCCTCGCCCGGCCCCGCGTGGTGCATGGCAGGGGGGTGCTGCTGATGGGGGATTACTGGAGGTTGCTGGGATGAGCCAGATGGTGGATGGCCTTGGGAAGGTGGCTTTCCCCTTTTACTACCAAATAAGGAACCTAGGAGTGAGGAGGAGTTAGGCATAGTCTGGTGAGGGCGAGATGGACACTCTCGGGTTGATGTAGCTCTTCGGCGCATGTGAGGACTGCTAATGATGGACCCCTAAAAAGAAATTAATAGAAATCAAAATTAAAAAGATCTTAAAATGTTTAAAAGAAAAACTTCACACTGACCCACAAACTCCTCCTTCAGTGCTCACATGGGTGGACTACGTTAAAAGCTCTAGGAAAAATCTGACTTCCACCTTCTCTAAGTGGCCAGTGAGGCCGTTCATGCCTTCCTTGGGATATTTTAAGCATTAAATGTTTTTTCTTTCCACACTTTAATATCAAAGGCTATGACTTCAAATAAGAAAAATGTCACGGAAGAGTAACAGGACGTAAGGTCTAGGAGTGTGTTTTTAAAGGAAAAATACATTTGAAATCCTGTAAAAAAATACCATACTTGCTTTTTTGTTTTTACAACCAAAAATATAACTGCAGGAAATTCACCCTAAACAAACACCCAGCAGCAGATATTACAGTTACAATTCAGAGCTCAAAACAGTGCTTTTAACTTTTGCTTTTATAGTAGTTTTCCACTACTATGGGCCACAGTGCTGCTTCTCAAGCCTCCCTCTGAACTCTGTGTTAAATGGAACCACACCAGTTCTGCCACTAAGGTTTCTATGGGATTGGGTTCTTCTGCCCTGGGCTCCAGCCTCCTCTATTGTTTAGCCTGGGACAGTGTATTTAGTTTCTGGAAGTTTGGGGCATGGATATTTTTTTTTTTAAAAAAGAGTTATGGGACACAACAGTACTTAGGCAAAGTGTGCTAGATTGAAACTGCAATCTACCTAAAGCAAACACAAAAACCAAAAAACAAAAAAAAAAAAGAAAAAAAAAAGAAAAAAGTGAAAAAAAAAGAAAAAAAATCTGCAAGCTGAATTCAGAGACATGAACAGTATATATATGTATATAAATGGTTTGAAGATGAATGAAATCTCATGAAATCCACATTGAATTCACCTCTCTTCAGAATTTTTTTCCTCCCATGCCCTATCTGTGCAATTCCATGGTGTCATGACTGCAGACATTGAGCAATTTAAACTTGAAAAGAAGCGATGGGGATGGTGGAGCATGAGAGTCAACAGTCGTAGCTAAATATCAAACAGCAAGGACAGTCTACTTGGTAACAAAGAGCAAGTGGGCTTTTAAGCTGGGACCAGACTGAAATGGTGGCAAAAGGACACATCATATTCATTTCACCATGCTTGCAGGAACAAAGGGAACAAGGTTAGCTCAAACCAAAAATGGCATCGGTCTAAAACAAGCTGTCAGTGCTTTGTAAGCCGGAAGAATACGGAGTGAGTAGCCTAGGCATGCATTTTCATTTTGAGGCAGGCAGGTTATATGTTAGAAGAAAAAAGAGCAAAAAAATATGTATATAAAAGAAAGGTTTGAAATGCACATCATCACATCCAGCTAGACATCAGGAGCTTCCTACTTACTTCCATATTGCTGTCTAGCGATCCTGCACTGCTGCGTCGCCCACGCTTGCCTGCCCAGGACATGCAACACCAGAGATTAGAGACTGAGACAAGACCCGGGTGAAAAACAGCTGCTTTTTCCCTCCATGGCTACAGGAGTCTCTAAATGCATCTAGAGGGGGTTCACATCGCACCGCACCAGGACAGCAGCTACGAGGGCAGACACTTCCATTCTTAAGGCCCTTAAGTGGAATCAAGCCTCTGTACCTGGCTGGTTTTTAAGAGGTCTGGTTGTTGTGAGTCGACTTAGAAGGGTGTGAGCTTTGTATTTAGTTTGTACAACCCTTAAAACTTCTGTGCTTAACATCTGGATTTAGCACTACGATTGTGATGTTGCCTAGCAACAATTTTAAATCGTTTGATTTCCTGGAATCTAATTGTCTATGAAGTTGTTTTTTTTTCTTTAAAGACAGGTACCATACATATATACCTATATATTTTGGGGTGGTATTAATTTAAATCCAAAAAGTACTACTGGCATATTCTGAACCTCTGTGTGGGGGATGGGTTGGGGGCATCGGTTTAACCGTGTCCTTTTCAGTTTTGAACCTCAGTGGATTTCATATAATCTTCTTTCATGAGGTTTAGAAAAAAACTAAACTTAATTTTTTTATCCATAACTCTGGAATCTGTCTTGACATTATGGCTAGATTTTGTTTGTTTAGCTGTGCAGTGCTTTATTTGGAAGTAGGATGGATTTGTTCTCCAATATTCTCTAATTGCCTAAAACTACCCATGAAACACCACCAGACTGTTTGCCTAAGGAGCCAGAATACTTCAACAGCTAGATATAGGACACAGGATCCCAGATTTTCTCTCTCATTTTGCATCTGGCTGCAGTGGAAATGGATATTTTTGAAGAGAGAGCTTTGCAAAGGTTCCAAATCTTGTACTGGCAGGGTGTGCAAACAATGCTAACCTTTGAAGAGCACTCAGGTTTTCAAAGCTCCTCAAAATCTCCATGTTTTTAGAATCCTGTGTTTTCTCAACGCTTTCTCCCTGCTTTCCTGCAAGGCAAAACATCACAGACAATCCCCACCCTGCTCTGGTACATTGCTGCCTCAGAATCTTCTACTCTACCAGGTGGTTTTGGAGAGGAATGTGGAGATTTCAGCATCACTGAACCTGTGAGCCACAGACCCTCTTCTTTAGGAGCCCAAAAGGCACGTTGTATCAGAGCCAAAGAGAAGAAACTTTGGGACTAGTTTCTAAGTGGGATGCAACAGTGATTCCTGGGAGGTTCACCCTTGCTTCTCGACATGCCCTCTCCTGGACCAATTTAGACTACCCCTAAGTCTTATGTAAGACCAATATGATCTAAAAATACCACCTATTGGATCCATAAGCACAACTTTTCACCAGGTTGGCCAGGGAATGCTGCCCTGCAATGCAAGTTTCTCTGAAGAGCTACAGCTCTCTTTAGGGTACTGTAACACCTCCTCCTCTCTCCATTCTCTCCAAGAGCTGTGCCCCAGCACAAACCCCTCTACGCTGACATTAAACGGAGGGGAAGGTGTTTGGGATCAAGGTGCTTTGTTCAGCTTCTTAAATTTGGTGGAACTTTGAACAACTCCCCTGGACAGGCTCTTTGTCGAAAGCTCTGGCTGTAGATTCAGCCTCATCAAACCCATAACTGTGCTGTCTTATGAACCCCCCGAGAAAAACTGGTTCTGATAATCCCTTATTTTTACTTCTACTCAGGCTTTGATATTCTTCTGCTCTACTGATGAGATTAGTACTGATTAACACTCAAATCACTCCTGCTCGCTGATCCACAAGCAGAGAGGAAGACAGCCATCTCAGTTTAGCAGTCAATATTGAGAACAAGACTGACAGCTGCCACAAATCATCAAACGTGGCCAAAAATGAGGGAAAACAGGAAAGCCCAATGCCTTCTGCATACTGCAAAGGCTCTAAGGAAAGAACCATGACCATGGTACATACACGGTGTATACGGACAGAAAGAGACAGATGGATTTTTGCTTAGAATAACTTCAGGGCAAAGCAGGACCAGCAAAGCCAAGACCAAACAGAAAATCCTGCTTCAAACGCCTGTGATTTCCCTCCAACAGGCACTATGGCAAGAAAAAGCACTCGGTTGATTTTCTTAAAAACAAATCGAACCCAATTTTGTATTGACCTACAGGCTGATAGGAAAGCTGTCAACTCAATCCTCCAGAGCATTCCTCCTGCCAATGGGCGTTTATCCAAGCCTGCTCTCTGGCTTTTGAGGTGCCATCCCACCTCAGAAACCTTCCCCACAGCTCCAGCCAGCACACACTTCTCAAGAAAATGCTGACTCAACTAGAATTGCAACTATGTGCTTGCATAATAATTAACAGCAAGGTGGTATTTACCAAATCTTTGCTTAATATATGTTGATGCACTTCAAATTTTTAAGGATGCCAGAGTGGTTTTCAATTTATTTTTATACCACTAAATTTCAGTGAATTCAGTCTTTTCTGATTCATTCCAACGATTCACTGATGTTAGATAGGCATATTCTTTGTAAGAAATAACTTTAGTTTCTGTAAGTATATGCATAATTTACAGATGTACATGCATTATATGGGACTAAGAATATTTCGGATTTATAGTGCAAATATTAAGCGATCAAAGTATTTTTACAAACTTAAACATTCCAAAAGAAAATACAGGTTCCTTAATAAAAACCCATGCTGCCTGGCAGACACTGAGCTCTGGGACGTGGAGACCATGACAGTAAATGTAAATATTTCTCACCGCTCCCCTGTATTTCTTGAACCTGTTCTGAGACAGGAGATGAGCAAACAGCATACAATCATGGAATGGTCAGNAGTTCCATGTCCTTTCTATGCTGAGGACTCCAGAACCTCGTGTTGCAGAACAGCTCCCTCACTGGAAAAGCAGCATCTCTTCCGTCAGACAGAAAAATCATTGATACAAAGGTGTTTGCGGGGTGTCTTTGTACAAATTACTTGTAAAATGGTTTGTATCAACATCTGCATTTCACAAGACTTTATCTGTATAAATCTGTTTTAATTTAAAAAAAGGAGTAAATCCTATCGTGCCCCTTACTGCTGCTGTTCTGCTGAAGGAAACGAAATACAACAACAGTGACAAAGGAAGAGATGGGAAGAACCTCTCCCTGCTTATAAAGCCCTTTTAAGAAGGGAGAAAAAGCCTGGTAGTATCCTTCATCCCAGATAGTGCAGCAAAATCCCTCGGAAAGGAAGGAGAACATAACCCAGTGACCCTGCCTGCATCCCCCCATCACCGAAGCAGTCAGCAGATGAAGGGATTCTGTAATTGCACGAGCTCAGAGTCTTTTTAAGGGGATTACAATGCTGAGAAGTTCCACGATCTTTTCCATTACATTTTGGGATATAGGAAATTTAAAAAATACGTGATGAAATTGGTTTTTTATTAAGAAAAAGCTTTAGGGGAAGGAAGGCAGAAAACCTCCACATTTTAAATGCTGAAGGTAGACAACTGAAATGACAATCTACAAAGAGAATTAATTTAACTCTTTAATTATTTTTATGGTTGGGGCATTTGTTTGTTTGTTTGGCTTTGTTTTTTAAAACATAGTCTCTACTGGTCTGTGATGGTTTTGAGAGAGCTCAGGAGATTAGAAAACAAGCACACCTGATATTAACAGTAACCATTATAGCACTCTGCACTTGTGTGCAGATCCCAGTATTACCTGGCTGTGCCAAATCCTAGAATCACAGAATGGTCAGAGTTGGAAGGGACCTTAAAGATCATCAAGTTCCAACCCCCTGCCCTGGGCAGGGACACCTCTCCCTAGAGCAGGTTGTTCCAAGCCCCATCCAGCCTGGCCTTAAACACTTCCAGGGATGGGGCATCAACAACTTCCCTTACTGAGGCAAACCAGTGCATTACAATTTTAAACCAGTGCAGCCTGTAAATATTATCCCCCCTCCCCCTCACATGTTAGGGATGGGGGGACTTAAAGCCTGATTTCCACAGTGTAAATGCGATGTGAAAGCACCGAGTCCTCCAGCAACTTGAAGTCACTGGAATTCAGACTGACCAGCCTAAAACCAGTCAAGAAACCTGGGAGAAATCCAGAATCAGAAAGACAACCAGTCTAATCCTCCAGGCTCTGCACTAGTGACCCAATCAGTCTTCCCCCCTAGCAATAGCCACGATGGGGCTTCACAGTTTTCACATCTTCCTGGGAACCCACCTACCATCTAGTTGTATAGGGAGTAAGTCCTAAAATATCTAAAAATTTATCAGAACTCGTAACACTCAGCTTTAACTGTATGAAAATTTGTCTGTCTCCTAATATTTCTATGTCAATTAAGAATTTCAGAGTCTGGAACAAATTCAGTTCTTCCCTGACTATAGCCCAAGGATGTGTAATAAAAAAGACATATTTTTCTTTTGAGAAAAGTAAAGGCACTAAATAATTTTGACACAGTCACATCTTGGAACAGTTGGTTGCCACATGCTTTTTCTTCCACGGAAAGAACTGTTGATCCACAATGAACAAAACTATCTTTAAAATCAAGACGCTCATGCACATCTTTTTTGCAATTATGACTGAAGCTATTGTGGCAAAAGCATGGAAGAACAACCATCAGGAAATGATTCCTGACATTGCTTCCTGACAGAGAAATCTTGCCTTTCCAGGGAGTTTACAGTTTAGGAGTAAGAATCAATAAGGGTATCAACATTCATTAGATCTAAGAAGCTCAGGAATTGTCATTCTTCTCCAAGAGAGACATTTAAAGTCATCTTCCAGAGCCACCATCACTGGTAGAGAATAACACTCTTTTCTTCCAGAGCTTTTGTGATATACCCACGCTACCAAAATGCTGTGCAAACAGACTTCCCCTGCACTGAATCAATATTTACAATTTTTCACCTTGTTTTTGCAATGTTCACTGGACAATTCCCTGCCTTACTGCATAAACAGGCAACCAGGCAACTTTCTCATGTTTCTTAGAATTATTTATATTTTAAACACAGAAAGGAACTCTCTAAAAATCCACTTTGGTCTTGCCTTTTTCTAAAGGAAGAGACACACCACACACAGTCCCACCGCTCCTGTTCCTCCTCCTTTTTGATCCTGTGTTTCATCCACAAAAAGAAGAACTGAGGCAAGCCCAGTACTCTGTTACAGAAGCAATTCATTGTGGTGTAATCACTGGGATGCAGTACCTTGCTAACTGAGATTGCTTTGCTTTTCTATGGATCATCCCTCCCACATTAAAACAAAAAGCAGCCTCA
The DNA here is from genome assembly GCA_013400375.1 of Thinocorus orbignyianus. Classification (NCBI taxonomy): domain Eukaryota; kingdom Metazoa; phylum Chordata; class Aves; order Ciconiiformes; family Thinocoridae; genus Thinocorus; species Thinocorus orbignyianus. Next base: position 878,756 of record VXBW01003490.1, on the reverse strand, counting down.
CATGCAAGCTATTCACTGAGAGAAGGCAGGAAAGACACGGATACTCTCCCTAAAATTACACCAAATAACAAAGCAAGTACCAGGTATGTCATTTCTCAAGTCAGATGCACTGCACAAGACCAAACAGAAACTCTCCATAATTCTCAATTCATTCAAGTTAAAATTAAGTTTAGTTGGGTTTAACAAACTCATTGATAAACCCTGCAGTCTGTGAGTGATTTCTACTTGTCGTTATGGAAAAGAGTTATTTTCAGTAATAAGCATGCCAGGGGTTGGCATGCCCTGTTGAAATGGGAAATGTTTTCATGATCACAAATACTTGTTTATTGCCTAAAACCCATAACATGAACTGAATACATGGCAGTGTGTGAAAGACAAGGATGAAAATTTCCTATGGGATGAAAAAAATGAATCAGAAATCACACTGATGGGTGGAGATTCCCACTGAACTCACATATTCAACAATATGGTTGTTCTCATTTTAATGTAATAAACCCAAATCAACGAAGGATGATGGAAGGATGCTCAAACCTGAGATGTAACAGTGGTGAAGACTAGTGCCTTGATCTAAAATCCATGGAAGCCAATCAAGCACCAATATCTAACTTCAGTCTGATTTTGGATCAAGGTCCTAGGTCTTTTTAATGAAGCAAATGGACACATGAGGATGAAAGCCTCAACAGAGAAGAAAATAATTGAAAGAGCTCATTCTCTACATATTTGTACGCACAAAACACAGGCTATAAATTCAAGTTGACAACAATTTTACTTATTGCAGCATAGCTAAAATCCCTTCTTTAGCTAAAAAAAAAGGGAAAAGATAAGTAGTGTCTCCTACCAAAGACATACGTAGTACTGAAATTATGGCTATACTGTAAATCATCACTGTGATTAAAAGAACAAATCAGAGTATGTAACAGATTATGAACTAAAAAAATAATTTAAAAAAAGTATCTTTAGAGTTGCTACTATCCCCAGAAGTACTTGCTGATGGTGCGACTCCTTGTAACTGCTGGGAACCACGTTCCACACTGAGACAGGCAGTTCCTACACGTGGCAGCCTGTGCTACATGGCTCTGCCAGCTGGGTACTACTGAGGCAAAGCATCAAATAAAACCAAACCAGACTTCCCCTGGCTTTAATTTGGCTAAAAAAAATCACACCACCACTCCTTTCCAGTCTGTAGCTACATTAATCAGCTAAGGAATCTTAAGACACATCAGTGGTTTTGTGGGATATCAGTACTCTTGTCCACTAGGGCTTCCTTCATTATCCTGGCAACAGTATTTAACAACAACCTCTTTTGCAAGAATTGGGAACTCTCTCCTGAGTTACCAAGTAATAAAAGAACACCAGGGACAGCCTGTATCTGGATTACATGGCTCTAGGCAGAATTTGATAGGGCTTCACTCAATTTCATTCATCAATGTGGTCACACAGGTACAATTGAGCACAAAATACACAGAAAGCGGTCACTGCACAGAGACCAGTTTCCTTTCTCTCTAAGCTTGTTGTATGAAGGGGAAGAAGCAAAGGGGAAGAAAAAAAGAAAGGAAAACTAATGGGGTTACTCCTAGCACAAGTTAACCATTTCTTTTCTAAAACACTTACAATTTTTCCTCTGTCTTCTCTCTCCTTTAAAAGTCTATCTAGCAATCTACCATGGCTTAAATGCTTTCAAACAGTGGTTGCTTAAAAAAAAACAAAGAGAAATTAAACATGGAGTCTATGAAAGAGGAAATCTTTAAAAGGTGTGAAGTTTCAGTCTGGCTAACCCTGGAAGCCCACTGTGAGCTGGGCTTTCTGTGCATGGTTCCTGCAGCTCTGCATGCAGGAGGTGTTGGGAAGGGAGGAGAGAACAAGGGCAGGGCTTACCTGCTTCCGAGAGGTCCCGCAGGGAGCTGCTCAGGGCGCTTCTCTTCAGCCCCTCCCCGGTGGTGTAGCTGTCATCCAGGCAGGCTCTGCTTAGTGTCCCGTTGCCAGAATCCTTTTTCAGGCTGGAACACTGAGACATGCTGGGACGCACCACACCCTTCTGTTTTTCTAGCTCAGCTGGAACAAAGAGAATCATTTTGTAATTCATATTTATTGCCTATAAGGAAGGACACGGTAACATCCCTGTTTCTGTGTGTGATGATGTGTTACTGTGGATAACAGGTAAGAAGAAATTTTGGCACTGTTAAATGCCACAGGGGAACTTCCCCCTGTACCAACAGCTTTATATTACAACGTATAGGATGGAGGGATATTCCTCTTCTAGAAAAACAGCAGATAAAATGCCACGTTTACACAGCCATGTAACTTCCAGCAAAATCCATAAGTTTGTACTGTAGCTCCCTAGTTGAGAGAATACAGCAACAGCAACGTGGAAATGAAGAAAAATTCAGCAAAACTTATTTGAAGGATCATCACAGAGAATTTCAGAGTGATGTAAACTATCCCTAAAATCCTTACTGTCATTTATACTGCCAATTACAAATCTGCCTCTCTGGCCAGTGCTGTTTGCAGTTTGTCCAGGCTACATCTCCACTGCAGCTGCACTTCAGGCAGTAACACTCAATGAACTCAGCTGGGGCTTAAGGTATCAGTGGGTTTTTCTTCTTTCTAGAACAAAAGCCATGGAAAAAACCCACATTATTTGGAAGTTTTAAGGAGTTCTAATGGATTATACACATACTCAGGGTTTTCTTGGTTTCATTAGCTTGAAAATGCTCTACTATATGTACCTTGGTACTTACACTCTATTCTGTGCTTTTCCATTTCTTGAACTTCTGCAATTGACTCCCTCAAATCATCTGTAAACTTCTTCCTGTCCTGAGGATTTGGTGCATTGAAATTTATGAGTACTTTGATATCTGCTCCCGGAACAGCAGAGGTGAGCCGAATACCGTTGGGATAATCTAGAAGAAAGAGTCAGGAAAAACTAAGCCCAAATTATTCCAATTATTTGTCTTTCTGTAAAAAAAACCAAAGCAAGCAACCAACAAAAAACCGAAGGCTTTTTCCTAACATTACCAAGCAGGGGACAAAGTCAGAGGAAGCAAAGTCTAAAGGCACAGGATTAGAATGAAAATCCCCGAGATACACTGGAACAGCTTAACTGCAAAGATACCCAATAAATCCTGAAAGACAGTCTTTATGCAGCTCTTACCCTTAAGGTACAATGTACAAGATAAAAAAAACCCTCCAAAACTTAAGGGGATAGTTTTTGTTTCATGGAACAAGGAGTAACCTGCCTGCCTTAGTTTTGCTGAGTATTTGACTACATCTCCAGGACTGGAAACTCTTGTATACTTTGAAAATTTTCAGGAAGACAAATGCACAACAGCAAGTACAGCTTCTAGTATTTCTTAACTTGTGTTCTCTGCACTCCATACTTTCCTTTTTTTTTTTAAAAATAAAAAAGTTAAAACTCTCTGTGAAATTCCTGAGTAAGTAAAAGGGGTGAATTCCTCCACCTCCCTCCTCTCCTTTTGGACCATACTATGGACATGTTCACAATAAAAGGCAGATTTTTCAGCAAACAGTCTTTGTGTTTTTTCTAGTTGCACATCTGAGAAGGCAAATTTTAACAACTGGTCAAAACCACCTCCTGCTTCAGCCAGAAGGCTCATTTACAGACAGAAAGCTTGAGTGGAGATACATTCTGCTGCAGAAAACAGAACCAGCCTTTGCTGGAAGCACAGCCCTATAGAAATAGGGCCTCATAAAAACTCAAAATGTATGTTCCAATTCAGAGTGTTTTCTTTTAGAATCACAGAATCCTAGAATGGTCAGAGTTGGAAGGGACCTTAAAAATTACGGAGTTCCAACCCCCCTGCCATGGGCAGGGACACCTCTCCCTAGAGCAGGTTGCTCCAAGCCCCATCCAGCCTGGCCTTAAACACTTCCAGGGATGGGGCATCAACAACTTCCCTGGGCAACCTGTTCCAGTGCCTCACCACCCTCACAGCAAAGATCTTCTTCCTAAGATCTCATCTAAATCTCCCCTCTTCCAATTTAAAACCATTCCCCCTCGTCCTGTCACTAGACTTCCTGATCAAGAGTCCCTCCCCAGCTCTCCTGGAGCTCCCTTCAGATCCTGGAAGGCTGCTCTCAGGTCTCCCCAGAGCCTTCTCCTTCTATAACTATTATATATACATAATATATATCGCACTCCACATATCAAACAAACAAAAATATTTTATTATCAGAGAGACCTCTCTGATATGGCATTGATTATCTCTCTATATGGCATTGATTAAGCACCAGGAAACACACACACAAGTATTTCCTGGTTTCAGATCCACTCTCTCTGAAGTGATTTGCTTGCTTGCCCATTACATTTTGTCAGAGATTTTGACTGAAAATGTAAAATATACTTCCCCTATGGAAGTAAAATGTAAAATATACCTCCCTTCCCTATTCAAGGCCAGGCTGGATGGGGCTTGGAGCAACCTGGTCTAGCGGGAGGTGTCCCTGCCCAGGGCAGGGGGGTTGGAACTCCGTAATTTTTAAGGTCCCTTCCAACTCTGACCATCCTATGATTCTATTTATTTCCTAGAGACATATGATATCTATTTTCCCTTTCAGAGCTCATCCATCCCTCAACATAATTGAATCCTACCATTAGAAGTCAATTCTTCTATAAGTGCTTCTGCTTTAGTGACACTGAATTCCATTCACTGGAAATCAGCCCGTTCTGGCAGCTGCTACACCCAGACTTACTGAACGGTGCGATGGCTCTGGTCAAAGCACCCCAAAGCTGCTGGGGGACAGGGGAAACCAAGAATATTAAGTCTGCAAACACAGGGGAAGAACATCTCTCTTTCCCAACTGGAAAAACACTGCATTCCACCCAAGAGGCCTCAGTGCCAGCTGTACAGCCAGCTCCCTGATTCACCAAAGTCAATCCATCCCAGCAGCCCACCTGTGGCTACTAAAGCACCGCAGTTCAAACGCCTCCAGGTCACAAACCCTAGTTTCACTACAGATATTTTTAAGTTTACTTGAATAAAGTATTCCCACTTAGCTTGATTATGATATATTTCTGTTTTAAATTTATTGAATTTGACATCAGGGGAATTATATATTCTTTCATTTTTAGTAGAATCCAGGATAGAACTATTTGTTCTTCCTCTATATGATATAAAATTCATTTTTAATATGTGGGTGAGAGAGAATGAATGTGTTTGCATATAAACAATCCACAGGCTACATTGCTGCTATGAACTACAAAATCTTCCCATCTGAAATCTCCAGATGCTCTGACTCAGTAACACTGACTTCTTTTGAGTGAGATGAGCACGTTCTCAAGGACAAGTGAATACTAAGAGGCTTCTACAAAAGAAAAGCAGAGAAACTACTGAATGTCACACTGAACTGAACACAATTCATCCTGAAGGCAAAGGCTTTACATCAGAGCAGCAGCAAACTGCCAGCTTTTTGTTGGGTTTTTGCCTGCTAAGACTCAGCTTTACAGATAAAAAGAATGTTGGATTAATGCAGATTACAACAGACACAATCAAAAGGTGTCAGAACATACAAATTTTAATCCAGACCTTCTGCTTTTTGTTTCTGATTAAATGAATATACATCACCTAGGCACAACGTTAAGAGATAAACCAACTTTTAATTACACAGATCATTATAACAGTCATTATCTATTATCACCCATGCAGTTCCAGCTAACTGTACCATTGACTCAGCAACAGCTATATTTGCTTCTTTACAAACACTTTATTCTTTACAAGTATTCACCAACAACTAGGCTAGATTTGGCTCCTGACTACCATGAAAGAAAAAACCCCAACTAACAGCATTCTTGCTGCTTCTTGTGCTGGCACTCCCTTGTTTTAAAATTTAGGGCTAAGTTAAATTCAGAACAATTTTACCCCTAGATTCAGAATCGATTCACTCACACAATTTTTTAATTTTGTTTTATTGATAAATAATACTGGTCTCAATCTAAAAAGAGAGGAGGGACTTACACTGATTCTCAAAAAGCAGAACTTGCATTCCATAGAGGGAAAATGACTGGCGAAAACTGTATGTGACCGAGTTCTTCTTCTTTTGGAAAATCTTGGTGACCTGGAAGTTATCAAATAAACAAAGTGTGTGTCTGTGGAAAATTACTGGTCTTGAGAATTAGCATCTAATAAACTATTTTATGCCAAAGCAAGCTATAATCTGCCAGAAAACATGAACTGGAATTTTTTCCTCTTTGTTTTGTAATGCAACTGATGTGTTTGATGCAGCACTACTGAGCAAACAGAGCTAGCTTTGAGCATTGCTATCTCGTAACCAGAAGGTTTAGTATTTTATCCAGCTACAAAGCCTTTGTGTTCTCTGTCCTCCAGATCTCTACTTCTGAGATGCCAGAAAGATAAAACCCCCTGCACCATCACTGTGCACTGTACATGCCAGCCAAAATGTAAATATGCTTAATTATCCTTTTTGGCAATGACATTTTACGAGAAGTGACAAATCTGGTCTGTATTAAGCCCAAAGCAATTGGATAAAACTACTGACATCTGAGGAATAAAAAATGACAGGAAACTTGCAACCCCAAACCCCAATGTTCCATCACTGTACATGCAAGCTCACATTTCCAACTCAGAGGTTATACTGGCAATCAAAAGGATTAATTTTTTTTAAAATTACTTCCTGGGTTTAAGGTCTGAAGGTACATTAAAATTATACACCATAAAACTCTGCATCTGGAGTGTGCCTTTTTCCTAACAAAACATGAAATATTTAGTTTAGTTCTTAGTTCTCGGGTAACAACCACATACATTCCAAACAGTGCAACAAATTTTCCTATTTTTAGGAGGAAATGAACCAAAAAAATTCCAAGCTGTCATTAGTTTTGTATGTCTGGTTTTCAAAAGACTGGGCCAAGTTAAACGCACACTGAAAAGTAAGGTTACCCGTGAAACTTATTTCAACATCTCCTATTCCTCTTTTCAACGAGTGAGCAGATCCTGTTCAGAGAACATCTGAGGAATACAAAGTAGTTTGCAATTTTGTTTTTCCACATGGAACTTGAATTCATTATTCAGGGAATAAAGAATGTCTCCAGTTACCCAGGAAATGGATGAACTGGAGGCAATTTTTGTTCTTTATAGTAAAAGCTGTGGTACCAAAGTACCTTTTTACAACAGAGCACAGTAACCAATAAAAGGCTTCAGTTTAAAAGCAAACTCTACATAATGAAGACAATTAAGAAAATGTACATCTTAATTAGCTCAAGACTGTTGGAGTACAGAGTAGCAGGTAACAGAATCTCAGTTTCAGGAATGCTCCTCCACTTAATTTCATAATTCCTGATGTCATGGAGACTGGCATTTCTGACCCCCTCACTAGAGGTCTATCCACCCGAACATACGTACCACAAGAAGATCATTAAATAAAAATATTTCTCGCTGGTGCAGTCCAAGCTTCTGAGGTTTATTTGGATCTGGAACTTCAAACAGCCTACAGTAGCAAACAAGCCGCCGGTGGGGCAGAGAGAGGACCTATGATAGTACAACAGTTCATGGTTAATAGGGCAATATTTAGCCAAGAAAGAGCACTTTTAATACTTTTTTTCCCTCTAAACCCATTAGACTTTTTCATCAAAGGACCAACAACAGAAAAATATTTATATGCCCCAAACTTGCATGGCATTCAAACTTCATCAAAGTTCCTACAGAAAGTATTCTCTAGCAGCCTGCATTCCTGGGTTTGGATGCCAAGGAAAGGTTCACCGGGGATAGAGTTTTACTTTGTGAAACGAGAAAGTCTTGAAAGAACTTAAGATTAAGCAAGTGGGAGATCAAAGCAAAGGATGTTTGCTTTCCTGAATGTTTTTCCAGATCTTTATTAGAAGAAAGGATGCAAAGAAACTTTAGCTTTTGTGAGATTAATCCACTGCTGTTGTAGATTACTTTTATCAGCCTCTGAGTTAATTCAATTTGTTCATTCCCCAACACCACGGAGAAGGTGACATCGGGAAAAAGTAACTGCATTTTCAGCCTGGCTTATTTTGTAATGCTGGCAAGAAAACAAAGATAATTTTCCATTTTCTTATTTGAAATATCTGCTGAAGGTGTCCCCACAGCTGCTCTTTTCAAGCTAGTAAATGCAAATGCATTTACTTCAGTTCAAATGCAAATGGTGGTATCTTGTCAACAATACTAAAATAAATCCTTTAAACTTTAAAAATTTGAGGTAGAGAATATTCTTTGGTAACTAGACATCAATTTCACTCACATGCTTTAGAATATCTGATTCTGCATGGGAATGGTGAGATTTACTAGGCAAGGAAAAGCAGTCTAAGACTGTTAATGCTTCTTCTTCCCTTGTTTCTGGTTGGTTATTGAGTTATTTGGTGAGATTCCAGCTCTTCCCCCAAATCCAATGATAACTAGATTAGTAACAGATAAAATGCTAACAGCTAACAAAGCTAACAGCTAATGGCATTAGCTTAATTACCCTCCCTGAACTTGCAAGAAGATATTTAAGAAAAAATCTGACATGTTCTAAAAGAGCCGGCGTGGTGAAGAACGCCGGAGAAATCCCTGGTTTTTATTTTCAGGCCATTCTGGTAACTGAAGAGCTTCTGTGGGTTCTTAGAGAGAAGTGGCAGAAACACATGTGGCATGTTCTCATTCTCTCCTAACTCCAGACTTACTTTTCCCAGTACACAGCAGTTGGAGGTTTGCTACAGCGAGGTAACAAAACCCAAGGGAGGCACTGAGCCTGTGAGCGTGCAAACAACCACAGTGAACACTGGTATTGAAACCCAGCTGCAGACAATGCTTTCATTCACAGCAATAGAGGGCCTGGTAAGATTCCCTTCCACCAGATTTCATAAAGGTCACATCTTTAGGTCTGTTTTTACAGCCCAGAGGTACTGCTAAGCACGCACGTGTGAAACAACGACAGGTACTTCACTTGGGAATATGAAGCTCTCTTTGCATGATTATAATTGGTCACACAGAAAAAGCAAGTAACATTAGACTGAAAAAGCAAACAGAAGTTTAAGGTTCCTTCTCCGGATTTTCCTGAGTGAAGATGCAAATACACAGTGCAGTTATAACTGAAGAATAAACTATCATTAGGACAACATTTGTATAAGGTAACTGGGCTTCAGAGCACCACGGGCACTCCTCTGCTATGTGGTGGCTGCTTTGTTCTAAACTCCTCACAATAACATCATTGTGAAATGAAAGTCAGTGGAACACTGAGCAGAAGAACAGTGCAAGGATTGTTACTGAATATGCCTATAACTTAAATCTGGAATCAATATTTTCTATATTCATCTACCTTTCAGAAGAGAACTGTTAAATGAACTGGCAATAACTCTCTAGAGGATCATTCAATACTGAAATGGACCTGAAGGAATAAAGACATAAAACTGGGACTGTTGAGCCTGGAGAAGAGAAGGCTCCGGGGAGACCTGAGAGCAGCCTTCCAGGATCTGAAGGGAGCTCCAGGAGAGCCGGAGAGGGACCCTTGGTCAGGGAATGGAGTGATAGAACAAGGGGGAATGGTTTTAAATTGGCAGAGGGGAGATTTAGATGAGATATTAGGAAGAAGTTCTTTGGTGTGAGGGTGGTGAGGCACTGGAACAGGTTGCCCAGGGAAGTTGTGGATGCCCCATCCCTGGAGGTGTTTAAGGCCAGGCTGGATGGGGCTTGGAGCAACCTGCTCTAGGGAGAGGTGTCCCTGCCCATGGCAGGGGGGTTGGAACTTGATGATCTTTAAGGTCCCTTCCAACTCTGACCATTCTGTGATTCTATGACACCAGGGCCCATGTGGAAAGGCGAGGCGCAACTGTCATTTTGCTTATTTCCTCTTTACTGGCTGTCTAATTTCTACACTGGTAATAGTATTTAAAACACAGCAAAAAGTGTACTAAATAAAGGTCTAGAAAACCTTTGGCAAAAAATTAAGAAGTCTCTCTGGGAAATGTAGTTTTAAGAAAATCTTTACACTTTGGAGAGTTATTGCTACAGCAATATTGCCCGAAAGAAATCTGATTTTTTCAAAAGTTGAACTGTAACAGAATGCATTAGTGCCAGTTTAAGAACAAGCTGCCAGTTAAAATGACCATTAACTTTGAAGGAGTATGAGAGAAATACGTACACAACCCAGTCCGTGGTGCAGAGATCCAATCTACAGTAGAAAGACACATACAAGGTGGTTAAACTTCAGAGAAACACAGTACTGAATCATAGCAAGTAAACACGGCACGGGCTTACTACGACTAAATGCCTATAAAGTAAAAACAAATACTTCTATCAATAAAGATTGTTGCCTATTCCCTAAATTTGCTTTCACACAGTTAAAAAGTCCCTCCACAGAAGCATCCTTGAACCTAGGACTCCACTGAGGGCATTGTTCTCTTAATCCCATTTCATTTACAAGGTCAGGATTAGTTTTAGGATTTGAATTGCCACACGCTCAAATAAAAACAGAACCAGGGAAAAACCCCATCTCCCACAGAAGACTGTATCCAAACCTAAATCCCCAAACACTTACTGAAAGTAAGTTTTGTATGAAAGCATAAGTGAGTGTCAAATACTAACTGTAGGATACTTATTTCCCTTCTGCTCAAGAATATGTAAAAGCTTTTGTTAAGGAAATTTTGCTTCCTCTCCCTCTGCTTCCTCCAAGAAATGGCCTCAATATTTCCTTACTGGGAAACAGAAGTAAGTCGGATTTTCTTTGTTTTGGTGGTCCCTCATTTCTTTCCCCTCCACTCCCTGCACTGAGGCTTGTCTGAGGAGAGATTATGATCCAAAGTTCTTTGAAAGTAATGGAGAATCTTGAGATCCATGCTCTTTTTCTTAATAAAAAGGTCCCCCAACCCATCACCTCCCTGCTTCAGTAAAATTCCCCACAGCTGATAAAAAAGGCTGATGTAGGACTTCAAACCCATGCAAGTCTAGTCCTGGCTTTGCTCTGGGCTGCCTTTGGGACTGTTAAAGTGAAGCTACTCAGAAGATGACTCCAGGACTTGAATTTGGAAAGGCTGGGTATCCGTGTCCCTCTCCACATGAGATACATTTGTCAGCACGTGAAATACAGGTCTGAATATCTCTGTGTTCACTCAGCTCTGAAACCAAAGGGATTTGATCTGAAATCAAAGGCTGTGCCCTTCCTTTTCTCTTTTCTTTTCCAACAGGTGCTTTGAAGATTAATTTAAATAGTAAAGTACTCCAAGATTTTTCCCCCAACAAAGGCAGAGGTATCTTTGGATGCTCAAACCCGGCACTAGGATCCCTCAGACCTGATTTCCAGAGAAGTTCTGAGACAAAATGACGTGATCTCCTTCCCAAATAGCAGTGTACAGCAACAGCTGCATGTGACAGACTGATGGCAACCTAAGTTCTCTACTATTCTTGTAAGTTATGGAGCCATAACCAATAGCACTGAAAGACAGTTCTCTACAACACCACTTCAACAATGTATTTCAGTTCTCTTGAAGCAAAAATGTGGAGATTTTGGTGCAGTTCAGGATTGAAAAGCTTCACATGCAGAGAAGAGTTTAAGACTCACAACATCATAATTCATAAAGACCTGACTGTACCAAAAAAATTCACCTGCACTGAGAATGTTCCAAAATGAAAACCAATCTTCTAGCAAGTTATTATTTTGACAGTTTCTGCCTTTTGCCATTTATCAACTCATTCATACTTCAAAGCAACACACCTCAGCATTGTTCTGTACTGTACACTGCCCTGCATCTCCCTAGGAACTGACAGGCAGCACAAAGTGAACTTACTGGTTTCTTTCCTACTATGAGTTTTTCAACCTTTTGGACTTGGGATACATGGTCCTCATTCGTCTTCAGCTCCCGTTTGCGGATTCGCTCGTAAATCCCGATCAGCATTTCCCGTGGGATATCCTCACCATCATCCACACCTGCAGAAAGCCAACAGATCCTGTTAGCAGCCTGGATCCCAATGAGCTCACTAACACACATTGTTAGTTCTCAGCAAGGAGGGCATAAAACCATGGACATTCTTTGTCTCCTCTCCTAACAGGAATGCCATTTTTGCCTTATTTATGCTGTTTCGTTCCATAGCAGTCATCACTCTGTCAGCTAACATAACTCCGCAGGCACTAAAATCTCCCCATGGCTTCCTCCTAGGAGTAAACCACTAGGAGGAAACAGAACACCCATTCCCTTTCACCTCTGGCCCAATACTACTCAACACTCTGTCCATAAAATAATTTCCTACACGAGAACCTTATGAACACCCAGTAAAACTAATTTAACCAATATTTCCTTTATTAGTTCAAACCCAATTAATTTACTCTGGAAAAACAGATCAACAAAACAGCCTCGTTAGAGTTTAGCACTGGGTGATTATCACTGGCACATCCCTATTCTAACAAATGCCACAACATCCTGAATGCTTGATCTTGAATTTTCAGTAACAGCTGAAGGAGCCCAGTTTCATTAAGTGACTTAAAGCTGGGTTTCCAGCAGGTTTTAAAGGAATAAGCTCTTATCTTCCATTCCAAAGGCAAAACACAGCATTTTGTCACCCAGCAGAACAGCTGCTTGCATAAAAAATTCTGTGATAAAACAGTTTCTTTGCAACTAGAAGCAAGTAAAACAGCCCCTGTTCTGTTCCACGCCAGCAATTCAGCATCTAAAGCTAGAGGCAAGGTGGCCTGTTATAAAAATGCCTACAATAATAAGAAATTGCTGGAATTCAGGCTGGAGGCCAGAGAGAATGTACTGTATTTAAAACAACAAATAGGGGTGCAGTATTATGCTACGAGATGAATGTCAGGCCTTTTTTTAAATCTTTGTGGACTTTACGATAAAATCTCAACACTACCTGAACTTGTGCTAAGCTGAACCATCTGCTAAGCACAGATCCCTCATTAATGCCTTGTAGAAATCCAAAGCAGTAAAATCACCAAGCAGGACTTTCATTTTGAAGATCTGAAATTCCAGAACACCGCAAGTATTCTGTTTCTTACTAGTGCTAAAAGGAAAGTTCCCCATGAGCACACGGATACAAGCCGCCACACAGCTGAGAGGCACCAATATATTTTTATATATTAAACAACTTGATTCTGTCCTTATGCCATTCAGGTATCACCAAGAAAAGGGCAGTGAAACAGTAACTCAGTACTTGTGGGTCTGTTCTGCTGCCCTGCTGCTACATCCCTTGCTGCCAGAAGAAGAGAAACTGTGGAAAGTTGTGCTTAAAAGCAGGGGGAGGAGGCGGTGAGGGTGGCCCATGACTGAGCAGGCAATTTTCCTGGCCTCTGCACAAAAGCACTGTGATGGAACTATAGCAAAAGCTGCTTTTTCCCTGCGGGCAAACTATTTTACAGGAAAAAACCAAAGTGATGGGGACTTCAGCCTTGGTTTATTTCTCAAACATGTGAGTGCTCTTCTGTTATAAAAGGCAAATGCGGTCTGGTCCGTTCTCCCTTGAGCGCCCAGGAACAACGGGGGCCATGAAGGTGCTCAGAGGGCTGGAGCAGCTCTGCTGGGAGGACAGGCTGAGGGAGCTGGGGCTGTTCAGCCTGGAGAAGAGAAGGCTCCAGGGAGACCTTGGAGCAGCCTTCCAGGATCTGAAGGGAGCTCCAGGAGAGCTGAAGAGGGACTCTTGGTCAGGGAGTGGAGCTACAGGACAAGTGGAAACGGTTTTAAACTGTAAGAGGGAAGATTTGCATTGGATACCAGAAAGAAACTCTTTGCTGTGAGGGTGGTGAGGCACTGGAACAGGTTGCCCAGAGAAGCTGCGGCTGCCCCATCCCTGGAGGGGTTCAAGGCCAGGCTGGATGGGGCTTGGAGCAACCTGGTGTGGTGGGAGGTGTCCCTGCCCAGGGCAGGGGGCAGCACTGAACGGTCTCTACGGTCCCTTCCAAATCAAACGATTCTACAATCTTGAAGGAGTCACTTTTTTTTAGTACTTTACAGCCTGTCTTTACATTCAGCCACTTCAAATGTTGATTCAGAGTGGGGACTGACCTGACAACCTGCCCCAGCTCTTACCCCCGACCCGTCAGGGCGTCACCGACGCTGCTCTGCATCAGCCTGGGGTAGAATTGTTCCATGCCATGTACAGACAGGGAAACTCTGTTCCCAACTGACAGATTCTCCATTCCTGTTGATATCTTTGGCTGGATCTCAGAAGTGAAAATGAGACTAAGAATAAATGACTGCGAGTTCGTTTTCTCGGTTTATTCTGTGCAGGACAGAACTTCTGTGGTTGGTGGGTTTGGAGCACAAAGGCTCATTCTGAATGTTTATGGGCTTATTTCTTCGTGGGTGCATTTGATAGCACCTATACATGTAAGCACAGTTTGGGGAGCTGGGTTTGGCATATGGAAATAAAGGAACCAAAGGAAAAAAACATGTATCCATTTCTCAAATTTGAGTGTGTGATTGCAGGAGGAAGAGCGCTTGAGGTGAGTGTTTTGAGCTATTTAGAAAGCTGATCTTTGGGAGTTTTCCATTCCTTTTTTCTAAATGCTTTAGCAAGAAATTAAACTAGTGAGGTTATTTCCAGATCAGCACCTCACAAGAGAGTTGTGGTCTTGGCTTTCGTTGGCCTTGAACGCACAGGAGAGCTCAAGCTGACCTGGGGGTCTCTGGAGCGGAAAGGTTGTAAATATGAGAATGTTTTGTTTTGTGGATGGGGAAAGCCCAACGATTGCAACTATATCTGCTTCAAATATAGTCACCCAGACTCAGGCACCATGGCTGAGGTAAGATTTTCAAAAGCAAAGCCTTGCATTGACAGCATTAGACACGTATTTTCAAGAGCACACATAGAAGTTGGGCTTCTCTGGCTGGATAGAATGGATGGTCTTTAAGGTCCCTTCCAACTTGAACCATTCTGTGGTTCTCTGGGTACCATCTTCCCACGCACCACGTTCCTCCTCAGCTCTGCAGTTCCTACTTCCAGTCAGGCAGAGCTGAGCACTGGCTGCACTGATACTTGACAGAAATCTGTTCTTTTTCACCAGGAAGCACCAGGATAGAAAGATCTGAGATTTTGATTTGGAAAAATAAGTGGTGGGGGTTTTTTTGGCAATGTAATTGCAGGCTTGGGTGTGCCATAGCCTGGCAAATAGTTTCTTGATCAGGAAATATATCAATTAAGAAGCCAAAATGACATTTCTGTGCTTTTTACTGTGTACAGGAAGATTTTGCTATTGGGATTTTTTTTTCTCCACTGAGAATTTAAATCTTCAGATTATTTCCAGTAGTCCTCACCGTGGGATAGTGATTTGTGTTCCTTAACACACACAGCCTAAGCAAATGCAAGTTCTCCATGTCAGCACCTTATATAGAATTTTCTAGCAAAGCAATTTATCTGCATCTCTTAAGCACACGGGAAGGTGTTCTGTGGCTTCAGGTCCCAGGTTTGTACCACTCTCACAAGAACACAGGGACAATGGCTCCTCCTCCTCTGCGTGTCTACTTAACAAAGACTTTATGCTTTTCAAAGGAGGGAGGGAAAGAGATTTCCTTCTAGAATAAAACTCCAAAATGTGCAAGAGACCTTACTTGTTTCATTTTTTCAGGATAGGTATCTGATAACCCTTTTTGCTTTGGCAAAATCACAAACCACAAAGTATGAAGAGAGTATCTCTAGAAGGACTCATGAGTAGGCTTGTGCTGCAGTGTCGTGGTGTAATTCACTGCCTATAAATCCCATTCCTCCCCTCAGGAACAGCCCACAACTTGTACTGACACCATATGAAGATTTATACAGCTATAAACAAACACACAATTCTTTGCAAGGGAATTTATTTACTTTCATTCACACCCATAAAAATTATTGTGACTTCGTGAAGAGTCTAAGTTTGGCAAATCCCAATTATATCTAAAAAACTGAGGTACTAAGGGATTCTGAATACAAGGGAATGGTCACTTTTCGGCTCCACTGAAAAAAATGGAATAAAAGGACCTGACAATAGATCCAACTCAAGGCAGACAAGATAAAAATGACAAAATACTAAGTGTTTAGTTCTGTTTTCACTATTTCCGAAATAACTAAAGCCTGTGAAAATGACAGTAGTTTTAAAAGTCAGGTGAGATCAGAATGAAGTATTTTGTCTTTTTCCCAGAAGACACACGGTGTCCCTCCAATGGCAGTTAGAGGGGAAAGCTTTCTTGCCCACCATGGTTGGAGTTTGCTTACCCCTTAGATTCTTGACAAAATCTTCTAGCTTCATTTTGCGTTCTGGCTTCACGTTTGGGCTGTACATGTCTGTGTTTAACAGGATGATGGCAAAAGCCAGAATGAAGATGGTATCAGGATTTCTAAATTGCCTCACAACACCTGGATTGCAGATACAGTAACGTTGGCTGGAAAAAAGCAGAGAGGGGAAGCTGTCAGAGCTATAAATGACTATTCTAATTCCAGCAAATAAACCAACTGCTGCTACATTCCAGAGGCTGAGCAAGCTATTATTCACGTTCCATACATATATTTAGTTTTCCATCCAGATATTTTTAAAGGCCAATCCTAGAATGTGGAAGGCTTTTGTCTTCTCCTACCACTATAAGCTCACTTCTTAGAACAGATTCTGAGCTACAACTGCCTCAGTATTTCCTTTTTTTTTCAGTAATACCTCTCGACACCAGGTAAGAATACAGCACTGATTTCAGTTTACTGCCATATGATGATTTACATCTCATCCTGCTCTGGATAAAGTATGCTTTTGTTATAGTATTAATAAGTTAATGCTCTTTCTTCCACTGTTGTTGGAATGTTTAATGAAAGGCTGGGAGCATATATACTCTAACATGTAAATGGTCTCAGACTTCCACTCATACAATTATTAAATGCAAATTGTTACACACACTTAAAAATTCTTGAATTTGTTTTCAACTGATGCCTTTGCTTTTAATTGATAAGACTTGCTACATTAATAAAAATGACACACTTGAACAGCACCAGCAAATAGAACTTCCTATGTCATCCTTAGCAAAACCACCACAAGTGACACGCTGTGTTTGTGCATAGTTCACAAGGACAGTGCAAATGAGCAGTGAAATAACTTCCATATACTCAAGTTCCCAAGGTTTGTGGTGGCTGGCTAATTTATTTCAGCATCATACCTAAAAGCTTCAATGAGCCGTTCTACTTTCTGGGCTTCTCCTTGAACACGGATATGAGCCTGAAATTTCCTGAGTGCTTCATCCAGTTCCATTGTTGAGAAGTCCATCTCATCCACAACACAGCTAGGATAAAAACACATCACCATTGCGGCTTTTAATTTCTAATAACACAACACCAAAGGTAAGACTTTGAGACCAAAAGAACCTTTCTATTTCCCATCTCTTGTAGAGATTCAGTTTTCTAAAACGTTCAGCAGCAATTGCAATAATTGCAGGTAAGCTGGGAAGGAAGGAAGGATTGCAAATAATAGATGACTGAGAATGCCTCCAAGTCAGCAGGCCCTTTTCTTTCTTAACAGAAGAGCTGCTGGAATGACAAGTGTCTGACTAATGTAAGTGATGTACCCTCGCCAAGAGTAATTATTGGCTTTGTGCTTCCAGGCTAATCAATTCTCACAATGCCTATAATAATAATAACAGTTTATGCTGCTCAAAATATCAAATCTCCATCAGCCTGCAGCAAGCACAATCATCTTCTCTGCGTCTAGGAATAGGGAAAAGACCAATAAATTTAATCTTCTTTGGTTACTCTCCTACTATGAGCATAATTCTCCTGTCCCCATCATGTGCCATGTCTTTTAGTGAGCACTTAGGGAGAAATTGTTCCCTTCTTGCTCTGAAAATACGGTGCCGACAAAATAATAAAGGAAGCAGTTTAATAGAATCAACAATGTGAACTTTGTCTCTCTAATGCTTTGTTTAAAGACTACGTTAAAATCAGCAGCTTATAAATTTCCTTTCTTTAAACTTAGCTTTTAGTTTTTAAATAACCAGACATGAATCACTGCAAGTAGCAGCCCTCTAATGCAGAAACCACAGAAAGCAAGCACAATCCAGCCTCTTCTTAAATGTATAGATATACAGTGATAAATTAGAGTAGCTCATACTTTTCTTCTAGTAACACTGTAGCCAACATAGATTAATACCAAAGCAATTTACTCACTTTGCCTTGAATATTTTTGCTTTTATGCAGAAGTGCAAGGAAAGAAACAAACAAGCTTGGCATTTCTCACGCCCTTTCCAATCCACACCTAAAGACCTATTATCAGTTCTGCAATAATGTTCAGTCTTCCCACCTACTGGAAGTTCTGTAACCCTTTCCAAAGTTTTTTTTTTCTCTTTCAAAGGTGTAAAACGCGTGTGCAGACAAGCTAGAGTCAAAATGAAGTAATTAGAGCAATTAATGACCTCCAGAAATATCCTGGCCAAAAACAGAATGGGGAGGGGTCTTAAACAATCTTTTCTATGAACCATGGAGACAGCAGATGCTTTTCTTTGAGTGACTGCACTTTTGTTTTCTAATGCAAAGTCAAGATACAGAAGGGCAGATCCTCAGCCACATCAAGCAGTCCCTGGTCAAGCAGAGAGAGAAAGCTGAGGGCCACAGCACAGCAGTGCTTTGGGAAGCGTGTCTGATGTGTCCCAAAACCTGGGAAACCACCAGAGTGCCAGCAATGCCAGCCCCACGCCACCCAAGCAGCGCCTTTACAGTTGACCAAGCACCAGGCAGCAACTCCAGTAGGCCCAGTGCAGCTCCTGATCAAAAATTTAGGCTTCTCTCTTAAATATTTTCTAAGCTCCAGAGAAAAGCTGATTTCAAATAGTTGAAAGACCCTAATTCACAGGATCTGTGAAGCTTGAAAACAAATCAAAGCAAGTCACTTGAAATTAAATTGTGTAACAAAAAAGGATCATCTGTTAAAACATCTCTTCTATGTAACAACCTGGAGTTATAATCAGTTCAGCAAAATATCCCCAATCTGTAAATGTGATATTTAAGATGAAATGCTATTCCATGTCTCTTTTTAAGAAAAAAACCCTTGTTGTTATTTACAGGCAAGGTTCAGAACACTATTGAGAGCCCTGCACCCCTCACAGGGTGTTCCTTGCCCCAAAGCACAGCTGACACAGCTTAGTTAAGAACAGCTTCATTTCAACAACAGGATTGCTGTGGGGTTGCAGGGAGGTGATTATGACCTTACTCTTACAAGCTCACCTCATCCCAGATACACCATCTGGCTCAGCAGAGACATACTTCTACTTACCCATATTCTGCTACTCTGAGATGCTGAGGCCAAATGATTTGTTCAAGATCACAAAATGAATCATCTAAGAGTATTTATAATCTCGTCTTGGACCTGTAGTGTTTTCTTTTAAAAAATTTAAAATGTACACTCTTTGGAAAGTCTTCACCCTAGTCTGACTCATAATTGCAAAACCCAGATGATCATTACAAGCAGCTTATAACGACTCATGCTGAGCAGGGATTGCATCAATATGAAGCCATATCCTATTACTCTTTATCATAAGGCTGGCTCCTACACTTCCCTGCACACTCTGGTACAGAGCCTCTTCCATTTCTTTCTGCTGGGTATTGGACTCTCCAAGGCACAGGAAAGAAAGAGAAGACCTCTAAGAAAAGGTCTACAGCATAGGTACACGTGACATGGAAGTGTTCAAAAGGCCAGGCTGGATGGGGCTTGGAGCAACCTGCTCTAGGGAGAGGTGTCCCTGCCCAGGGCAGGGGGGTTGGAACTTGATGATCTCTAAGGTCCCTTCCAACTCTGACCATTGTATGATTCTATGATTAGCTGTATTAATTCAGTGTTCAAGTTTGCAATGTGAGATACAGAAGTTCTGACAGTGTAAGAGTAACATCTGTATGACTGCAGGGAATGTGACCAACACCTTTGCAGCCTGAAGCTGGTGAGAGCTATCTGTAAGAAATATGCAAAGAAAATAGATGGTGTTGGCAGACACACTGCATCAGAATACTATAAACTTTAAGTTTTTGAGATGTATCAACAGTCTTCAAGAAAGACTGCATCTATAGATGGATGCAAACTTCAGCACAGCTTTCATTATATTCTGGGTAAAACCTGTGGTCAGAATTTTTCCCTGTCTCCTGTAACGGGCAAGACACGAGAGCTTTTTGCTTTCACTCTCAGCAGTTTTGTTGACCATCTAATTTAAATTTTTATACAAAAATTCCTTGAACCAAACTGAGCTATATAAACACATTCATGTTTACAGGCCAGTGTATCAGATACAAAAAGCAGCCCCAAAGAACACATACTGGAAATGAACACAATTTTAAAATAAAGCAACCTCTTTTTTTTGCCTGCTCTGTAAATAAGGTTTAGAAATTTATGACCAAGCTGCTGAAAAATCTCATTTTCTGCTTGGAATTTCTTTGGTTTTTAAAACAGTTTTTGTTTATCCAATCTTTTGGAAAAGAACAGTTTGTATAGTCTGTGTATGCATGTGCTGTACTCACTGAAATCCCTGTTTATCTGAGTCATTTGGCTGTAATAATTATTTTCATGTTCTGTTACTGAGGGAGCCTCATGTTGGATTTAATACTATTTTGTTTCATTCAGTAAATTATTAGAGAGCCTGAGGAAGGAAAAAGACTTTGAAATAACATACTCTAAAGCAAAGTAAAATTAAAACATAAATTCAGAGAAAATGTACATGACTACAGGGAATATAAATCCTTGTAAGTATCTTGCTGGATCAATAACAAAACCAGTAACTTAGCTGGAAAGCAAAGAAATAAATATTTGCTGGTTTGTGTTTTCTTTCTTAACCCTTAGAATCCGGCTTCCCCCTCCTTCAGAACAACACCCAGAGATAAACACAGATCATTCAGAGAGCATTGGCACCTCCAGCTTGAAGAAATGTCTTACTTGACCATTAGAACATGCTTACCTCCTCCCCACACACAATACTCACTCTAATACATCCCGGTTGAACTGTTTTTGCCGATTTCCCAAAAATTCTCCAATCATCTGTCTGCTGAGACCTTTTCTTTGCAGGAGAAAGTGGGCAACACCAACCGGAGTATCTGGCACAAAACCTCGCTCAATCAGGTACTGGACTCCTTTTTCAGGTTTTCTGAGGAAAAAGGAAAATGCAAAAGAATTACTTTTCTCCCACTGGACCTGAAGTCATCTGATTAAAATCTGACCAGAGTTTTGCCCATCACTTTTGACTAACACACTACTAGCAGAAGTTAGAATAGTTTTGGGATAAATGGAACCATCCTTAGAACATGCTGTTCACTCTTAAGAGCTTCCTAGCCTTGGAACACATCTCTACATGTTGTTACACATTTCCCTGCTCCATAACCCTTCCAAAGAGAAGCTTTATGTGCAACAGCTTCAGGCACCAAAGTCAAAACACTTGTCAACACAAAAAAGATGCCCCACTAAATGCTCCTGTTCCTGGGAGAAAGGTACCTTCCAGAAGCTGAACTAAAAAGCTTCTGACAAGAAACGAAGAACGTCCCTGACCTCCGACCCCTTTGCTGGCAAAAGCTAAACTTATTGAACAAAAACATTTAAAGAGGTATGACTTACAAGCTAAGAATACAAAAAAACCAAACAACCAAACATCAAAACAAAAACAAACCACCAGGGCAAAAAAATAAAGTCAGTCACCCAAAAAGAAGCAATTAAAAATAGTGGAGTTCCCATCTTCCCATCTAACTTAGTTTCTTTATTTCCTCTTGTCCTTTAACACACCCATTGCCCCAAATCTCCCTCCCTCAAACAAGCACCTTCACAGGTTCTGGAGCCTTTTACCTTTCTTTACACGTCACCTCTAGATTTAGTTGCAAACTATTATTTTCCAATCTCAAAGCAAAGCAAGCCAAAGCTACTCATTTTAACACATTAAGCAGCTTGTGTTGGACAGGAGGGTTGGGGATGGAATTGATTTCTGGCAATAAAATCCCCTGCTTATAAAGGGAAATGTTGCTAGTATTTTAAAGCAATGTAAAATTTCCCACACAGCACATACTTTGCAGTGTTTTCCAGCAGTGTGGCACAACAGAAAACCACGATTTCTTTTAAAGGTACTAAAAGGATAACTTTACAGAACCAGTAATTTGGTCATCATCTTTATTTTGTAAGGAATTATACTAGCATGTCCACCTGTAAGAGTGAAGGATTTGCAGTGTGTTGGCTATTTCCTTTAAGGCAAACAAAATCAATTTCAAAGGACAAGGTGACCGTGCTATTTTTATATAAGGTTGATCACACAACCATAACCCTTCCTCAGGGTTTTTAATTGCAGAAAGCATTACTAAATACATCACCATTCAGCTCGCCTGCTCTTCCACATTACCCTGTTATACACTTAATACCCTATTAAGAATCGGATAGGGCAGAGGAATATGTATGTAAAATTTAATCAAAAGGGAATTCTCAAATTGCAGTTTCTTGCATCTGCCTTTGTGGCTCTTTTAATCTGAAATAAGATCACACATACGCTCATCTTCTAAATACAATCTAGTAAAAAGAATCTCCTTCATACTCCAAAAGTATCCTTTTTCTTGTAACGTCACCGTTACATTCCTATGCTTTTGAAGTGCATTTCAGAATTCCTTACTTTTCTGAATTTAAATTCACATCATCAAATAAACCCAGTTTTCTCCATCCACCTTTGGTAGTGAACTACATTTGTCCATGAAATTTGGAGTGATACAAATCCAGGAGAGCTCCTCTCCAGCAACTCTCAACGCAGAAACCAAAGACCCTCAAGTGAAGAGCTGCCTGGAGGCCGACCCAGCCAAGAGCCCAGCCCCAGCCTAAGCCTTACAGAGCTACTGCTAAAAATAAAGAATCACAAATTAAAGGGCTTCTCCAGAGGATTTCTAACAGGTGTTGTGGTAAGAACTGTAACTTTCTGTAATGTGACTGATCTCTTTGAAGGTTCCGACAATCATCATTACAATGGGGATAAAGGATTCCTTAGAGCAAGCCTTAGCAGGACAATTGTTCCTAATGACAGAACCTATAGCTCCAGGAGGTCTTTTGGCAACTCACCCCAAGTGATGACAGTCTATGATACAGAATATTCTAAAGGACACCACGCAGGACAGGCAGCCAGAGGCAGCTGGTACCTCCCTCTGAGCTGTATCACTCCTTGAGCAAGGCAGCCTACAATGTTTTCAGTTTTCCTATTTCCATAATGAATATTACTTGGCTCATAGCAGAACTCTGAAGGTTAAGGGTTGTCTCCTATGAGGACAGGCTGAGAGAGCTGGGGCTGTTCAGCCTGGAGAAGAGAAGGCTCCGGGGAGACCTGAGAGCAGCCTTCCAGGGTCTGAAGGGAGCTCAAGGAGAGCTGGAGAGGGACTCTTGGTCAGGAAGTCTAGTGACAGGACGAGGGGGAATGGTTTTAAATTGGAAGAGGGGAGATTTAGATTAGATATTAGGAAGAAGTTCTTTGCTGTGAGGGTGGTGAGGCACTGGAACAGGTTGCCCAGGGAAGTTGTCGATGCCCCATCCCTGGAAGTGTTTAAGGCCAGGCTGGATGGGGCTTGGAGCAACCTGCTCTAGGGAGAGGTGTCCCTGCCCAGGGCAGGGGGGTTGGAACCTGATGATCTTTAAGGTCCCTTCCAACTCTGACCATTCTATATAGGAATGTGTACAACAACATTCTGAATAAAGGAAGTTTCTGTGGTTAAATGCGGGTATTAAATATCAGAGGAAGAAAAAAAATTTCTCATCCAATGGGTAACTCCCAGCTTCATACTCGGCTCATAAATGCGAATTTTGGATTCTGTTCTGGAAGTGTAGCTGGCTGGATAAATTTCTTCATATTTCTATTTTTGATGATCTGAATCCTTGAATTCATTCAACACTCTTGGGAAACAAAGAAACCAAGAAATTGAATTTAACATGAAATAAATTTTATCAAATAGTTTATTGGAAGAATTTCCCTCTCCCCCTTTTTTCTTTTTTCTTTTTTTTTTCTCCTTTTTAATCACCTTGCAAGTTAGGAAGTTTCAGAGGTTTTATTGCTGTTGTAGGCTCCTTCCCACCCCCACACCAGGTGTGACATTGTATTATTCAACAGGAAAAGTACCAAGTAGAAGACTGTGACACTCTAAGTGCTCTGAAGTGCTGCACTTCCAAGGAAATTTTACTTAAAAAGTGAAGCTAACAAAAGGTTAAGAGAAAAAGGTACACAAGGGCGTCTTCTCTCCCTGTCTTTAAACACAAGCAGTATTTTCCCTCTTCAAATTCAGAGAAAATTTAAGCCATCCCCAACATCATATATGAAGGGGTAGGAATTGCCTCCTCAACGTATCAAGGGGACGTGCAGGTTGTGGTGTCGACTACCAGCAAACTACCAGAAATTCACTTGCTTACTCCAAATAAAAGGCAAAAACCCCAGGAAGCTGAGAGGGTTTCTAGGAGGGCAGGTTTTAAAAGACACTAGAAGCAAACAGGGATGCTACTGCTGGCAAACCCAGCTGTTTTAAACTGGAAAAACATTCTTTTTCACCAAATCCTACTTTTCCTGAACCGTGTGATGGGATGCAGAAGGGAGTGG
This sequence comes from Thinocorus orbignyianus, assembly GCA_013400375.1. NCBI lineage: Eukaryota > Metazoa > Chordata > Aves > Ciconiiformes > Thinocoridae > Thinocorus > Thinocorus orbignyianus. Next base: position 854,275 of record VXBW01003490.1, on the reverse strand, counting down.
GACATAAAAAGGTCACAGATTTAGCATGAGGTAGGACATCTGACAGAATCTACCCTCATTTCTGCCTACTCAGAATTGAGCACAGACTGGTTTGTATTTACAACTAAGGGTCTTTTGTGATCAGGAAAATTCCCAGTGATGATTATACAAGAAAGATGAGAAGTCTATAAATAGCAATCATGAAAGCTGCATAAGCAGAGCATTTATTTTCAGACTTGAATACATTAATTAGTATCAAAACCCACCCTCTAAAGCTAGCACCTTACATAGTTGATGATACACACATTTAGAGAACTTCTCATATTTACAGGATTGCTTTCAAAGTAAAGCTTAAAAATGTCTTCTATTTCAAGAAAAAACACCAAAACCAACAAAACCAGATCAAAAGTAATCTACTGAAAGGAACAAAAAAAATATAAAATCAACCAACAGAAAAAGATGTGCAAAAACATCGAAGATTCTCAGCTGTTGTACAAAGGGCTAAAGAATTTCCCAGAAAGCAATTTAGAACAAGACCTTTAGGAGGGTTTAAAGGGATTTTTAGGGGCAACACATCAATGCAGAAGGTAATGCAAACCTAAAAAGAACAGATAAACCCAGTCTATGTTAACAAGCACGCTTCTCAGAGAGCAGCAGTCATATCCAGTAAAAATGGTGTCTTTCTGAGTTTCTGAAGACAGGCTGGATCCTGCAGCAATTTGGTTTGAAAACCGACATACTTCAGAGGAAGCAAACTGCAGGAACAAAGAGCTCACAATCACACAAACAGAGCAAAAAAACTCCAAATCCCAAACCCCCTAAAATCCCATTCCCTCAAAAGCCAAGACAATAGTAAATCCCTGCACATCACTGCTGTTTCCTCTAGTCAGCATCACGCCTTTCCTGCCTTGCCATAATAATAATTAGGAGGAGATGGCTTATTTACTCCGCAAGATCTGAAAGCGTAAATTCGGTGGAAGGTCATACAACTTGCTGGGATTTGTGTACGACTCGGAGTGGTGGTTGGCTGGGGGGTTGTAGCTTGTGAAGCTGAGGAGTTGGTTTTTTGGTTGGTTTTGTTTTTTCCCCTTTAAGAGCTATGCTGGTTGAATCTGGAAAAGTCACAACAAGGTCAGTATGTTGAGGAGTTTTGCTCATTGAGTGACATACAAGGCTCTCCTAAGAATGAGCTCTCCACTGGAGGATAGGGTAGAAGAAAAAAGAACCACCAACAGGGAAATAATATAAAAGTTGGTACATTCCTGAGAGAGGTATCCCTTGTCCAAGTGAGGAACTACAGAAAGAAGGGGGGAAAAAGTGTATTTTTTCATTAAACTAAAACCTACATGTATATAAGAAACACTTTAGGAAAACATATTTCTAGTATTTCTAATGTCATGAGCAAATTAGTAAGCAGAGTAACGACCCAGACATCTGTGATTCTGAATGTGTCACTACTTGTCTCAACTTAACTTTCACCTGGTGAGAACCACTGACAGACAGCTTCAGGATACACCTTGTTAGAGTCATTTACACCAGGTGAGAATACCATCCGCCTGCAAAGATAATCACCAGCGAGCTGCTGGGGAAAACCTAGATCACCAGTGATACAAAACAGCCCTAAAGCTCTATGAATTCCCAAATACAAACTGTCAAAATCACACAATGCCAGTCCTTGGTTTGACATTTCCTCTACTTGAATTCTGTTTTCAGAGCTGCCCAGGACCTGCCAGAGTTTGAGAAAGCAGGAAAGCAACACTCTGACACAGCTCCTCCTTTGGAGAGGGGAAAAGTCAGAGCACCAGCTGACTGACTGCCCCAGTCAGCTCCCAGTAAAGCTGCCAACTGGGCTCACACCACCTTGCAGGTATTGCAAGAGCAGGGACAAACACAGTTGGAGTTACACCACATCATGCTGTTGCTGGACATAAAGTAATGGCAGATGCCAAAGGTTAGTGGTACTTGGGAAATGTGGCTTTGCATTACCTGGATATTCAAAATGTTATCTTTCCAATTGGAGGAAATACTATCTTTGCAAAAACACTGGAGTGAATTCAGATTCTAGATGGTAAAGAAGGCATCAGCACAAACTCAGCCATTAGTGTTATCTACTGGACTTACTGGTACAGCCAGTCTTGCTGCCAGACACCCAGAGCAAACCCCAGTGCAGGTGAGCACTTTGGCGGCAGTGCCAGCAGTGGCACCAGGCTCTGCTCCCGATCCTGGTGCTGCTGTAGGACTTCCTGACTAACTGAACCAGGAGAAAGAGTTTGTTGGTTTGTGTTTGTGGGTTTGGGGTTTTTTTTGGTGGTGGTTTGTTTTGGGTTTGTTTTTAAAAATCCAGTCAAGTTCAAGCACAATCAGTTCTACTAACCACGCCGAGGTGTGCATAAAGTATCTGTGATGTCCACGCTGGCCGACAGGAGCAGAGAACAGCAAGCACCTCCTCAAAAAGAAACATTCAAGAAAACCACAGCACAGAAGTGTATAAAGCCTTCCCTCTTTTTGACTTGCTAAACATGTAAAGCTTAAAAGCATCCAAAAACCACATTAAATCTTTCCACTTCCTTTTAGCTGCTCAGACAATAACAGAGCTGTAAAATGGAAGCATTAATAAACAAACGCGCCCAGAAAACAGCTTGCCCAAGTCTAGATTTCCAGCACCCAGAAATGCCAAAAGTCTCTTCTGAGGTAAACTAAAGGTTTATTCACACAACATAAATAACCACAGCCATAATGTTCTTCCAGCCACCTAAGACAAGGGGGCTAAAGGCAGCCAGACTGAAAATGAGAAGCTCAGTGAAACATCTAGAAAAGGTCAGCATTTCTGAAGGCACATCTGTGCTTTTGGGTTCTTCATCTACATTTAGGCAAACACAAACACACTCCACTGAAAGGCCCATAAGCCCAGGGAATCTAGAAAACAAGCAAACCAGAACCGCAAACATTTCTTAGAGGCTGTCAACACTGCAAACAGCAACAGTTCACAAATGTGCTGCTGCCAAAGGAATCGTTTCATGTTGGGGGTGGAGAATCTAACACAGCTCTGATGCCAGCCCTCTGTTAAAAGAAAATAATCTTCCTTGCCTTTGGTATTAGAGATCCCATTTTGAAAATATTTACAGTTGTCACAACGCTAAGCATTAATTTAACATTAAAACCCAAGGACGGCTTTTTTAATAGCAAGAATATATGACTTTTCTTTGAATCATTTAACAAGTTAAATATTTTTAAATGGCCAAGTTGGCAATAACAAGTTAGTTGAACACTCGCCTTAGTTTGGCAAAACAGCTGAATTTTGTTTCAATGGTTGTACTTCTTCACTTACTTTTGCTGAATATCCTACTGCTGCCTCAACAACACAAAAGGAATCACTATGCCTATTTTAAACCTTCTGGGAAAGAAAAGAAAAACACAATTTTTAAAATACTACCAAAAGTAATGCCAACTTGTTTTCGTTCTGTTCACTCAACTCTGCAGCAATGCCAGAAAGGGACCGAAAGGAACAAAAATGAAGAGAAACTGCCTGGGAAGCCTCATCTGTCTCTTCCTCATTTTACACAAGTGTTCAACAAAGAGAAAGATCTAGGTGTAAATTGCTCTTCTGGTAATTAGAAGAAAGAGCCTCTGGGTGAGGAAAAAAAGCCAAGAAACAGCACATTTCTGTTCAGCTTCTCTGCCTCTCGTGGAAATGGGGAGACAGTTACTCACATTATCTGAGCAGGAGCCCTACAGTTCCCCCCCCAGTTCGGAAGACTGCTCCCCACTACACGACGATATGTTAATCTTCTCAGTCTTCAATGAACTTCTCAGGTTCCTTCTAGATCAAACCAAAAAACTACCACCCCAGGGTGAAGGTCACAGTTTACTTGCAATTACATCAAATTACCTGGAGCAATCTCCATTCAGTGAAAGTTAATTTATACTCCTGTCACTAACAAAAGAATTTCCTAGGAAGTGATCTCATTGCCCAGCTCTGTCTGCTGGGGGAGCAAAATAAAGAGAGGAAACTCTATACACTTCTGTTTTCACAGAATTCAGTGAAGGGACCTGAACAGTTCTACCCTTACTTTCTGTCTGATCAATCAGTTTCTTTATGTCACCATTTCCTAGTAAAGTGCTCAGGAAATCTTACATTAAGTGTTACTGCTGCTACTGAATGTTTAGGCTTCTCAGAAAACTGTCTGAATCAGAGCTGATTACAAAACCATAAAAAATATATAAATGGCAGCTAAAGGGCCCAAGCAGAGAGTCTGGGGTATTCCAATACAGCAGGAAAAATAGAGTTCAAAGCTATTGCAGAAATAGGAATTTTTTGTATGAGAAGCATCAACCTTGAAGAACAAGGCAGTTAGTGAAGAGACTCCCCAGTCCCACCCCGAGCAGTTGCAGTGCAGTAGCTGGACGTGTCCTGGCTGGTGAAAACTCTCCTGAGTCATCACACCAGAGCAGATTTTGTAGCTCCTCATTATTCCCTCTCTTGGCAGTGGACAGCCTGCTTTCCCCCACCTCGCTCCTTCCTTCCTTGCAAGAAAGGAAATATTTGAGTTAAATAAATGGACCAAAACACTCTATGAGGATTTTCTCACCTCCTCTGACCCCTTTGCGTCTCTGCATTTCTCCAGGAGTAGGGAACAGAGGTTGTTGCTGCCAGCAGAGCAAACTAGACTTCACTTTGAGACAAGACACATGAAAAACCTGCTGGCTCCCTCAGAACTATTTGCCAGGGCTGGGTATTGCTTTCATGTTTATGCAACTGCAGTCAGGAATGAGACATTAGGATGACTATGTCCTTGAAATTGAGGAACAGTCCCTGTCTTAACTCTTCTGGTGTCCCTGCCCTAAATTCTCTTTCCACACCCGCACCCCAGTTACATATAACAGAAGCACTTTAGCTTCCTCTTCTGTAACTCTGCTGACTGCAAACGGGAAACACCAACAGTCACATTTACCTTACCTGGAAAGGGATACCATTTAAACTGGCAATNCCAGCTCTTTCAGCCTGTCCTCACAGCAGAGCTGCTCCAGCCCTCTGAGCATCTTGGTGGCCCTGCGCTGGACCTGTTCCAACATTTCCATGTCCCTTCTATGTTGAGGACTCCAGAGCTGGACACAGTTCTCCAGGTGGGGTCTCACAAGCGCAGAGTAGAGGGGAAGAATCACCTCCCGTGACCTGCTGCTCACAGATCTCTGCATTTTTTTAATCTACAGATCTACCAAGCCCCAATTCAGTGGGTAAACGTGAATTATTAAACAGTTGGAAAGAGTTGGTGACCCCATCTCTTTTCCTTAACTCTTCTTCCAAAGGTTCCTCTGCAGCCTCCCCAACTCCTTACTCAAACTGTCCTCTGAATGCCTGCAAAGCCAGCCGCTCACGCAGTTTTCACCCTCAAAATCTGGTCGCTTGAGATTTGAAAGGGGTGAGGGTGGGGTGGGTAATGAATGCAAACGCTGGCATGCAGAATCATATCAGATGCCGAGCTGGGAGCTGCTCACCCAGCCAAATTCCTCTATTCACAGGATGATTTTCTACTAACTCCCTGTATCCTGCGCATGCAGCCAGGCTTTGTTGGAGCAAAGCAGTTCCCGATTCCTGGCACGTCGCAGCGGGAGGGAGACGTGTGCCCAGAATGTTTAAGGGCAGGCGGAGCTGGCGGCAGAGGATGAGGTAATGGCTCTTCCATGCTTCCAGGGACATGGCTCCCAGTTACTGCTGCTCACAGAGCAGCCTTTCAAAAGCCAGCTTTGCTTCCAACATTTGGTAAAGTTTATACTCCCTTTTAATGGCAATAAAGGGAGCCCTTGTGCCCATATTTGAAACCGGCGCTTAAATATACTACTGGTTGAATTCTCATGGTTATACATTTTTTTTTATGGGCAGGACATAATGTATGCTAATCAAAGCACCCATTTTGGAAAAACAGGAGGAGAAATGGGTCCTCGGGGAGGAAAGATAAAACACGCACAGAACAAAGCAAAACACTACAGAGATTTTTTTTTCTTCTTTGGGTGTTCTCACTCAGGGCTAAACGTTTTTAGAAATAATGAGAGTCATACTAAGAACATTCTTCTCTTCTTACTAAGTCCTCGGCATGTTAGAGGACAAGCTACATGGAGTGCTTTGATTTTAATTTTTGTTGGAACTGTCTGTGGCTGAATAATCTGCAGCCCAGATGTTGCAACAATAGTAAAGTCCCTCTCAGCGCACACACCAGGATGGCAAATGGCTCTGTTGCGAAATCCTCAACAAGCCTCTTGTCTCTCCTCCCCTTTCTGTTGAAACATTCCAAAAAATCACAGAACATATCCAATTCGCAAACATATAAGAGATCAGCAGATGAAATAAAATAATTAGTTCAAAGGTAAAGAGAATCAGGTGTGCTTGATTTACACCCTCTCCCTCCTATTCAATCTGCATNGACCTGTTCCAACAGTTCCATGTCCTTTCTCTGTTGAGGACTCCAGAGCTGGACACAGGACTCCAGGTGGGGTCTCACAAGCACAGAGTAGAGGGGGAGAATCACCTCCCGTGACCTGCTGCTCACACTTCTTTAGAAAATCTTAGAAAACAGTCACATCAAATTTTCAAAGGACTCTAATACTGTCCACATTTTGTTGAAAATACTTTATTAATTCAGAAAGTGTTTGTACTCCCTGTCCAAGAGGATGCTGAATAATCACTGCACTGGACTCTTATTTGACATGGCCCAGCTGGGTGTGTGACTGCAGTCTAAGGAGACAGTAATTGAGGGCAGTTTTATCAACAAACATACCTGGTAGCCACAAATGCTTGGGCAAGGAGCCAAGGTCACTGCCACCATCACAGTGGCACGAGAGAAGGCAATATGATAACATGCTTCTTCCTCCACACCCAGAATTCTGCAAAGAATGACAGCCTGCTACTACTGACTGCAAAGCTGACCCAAGGGTAGGACACATTTCCTCAGACTGCCCAGGCTAAACTTACACTGGGTCTTATTTAATCTGTGAGATCCATCAGTGCACCGGTAGCACAATGGAACCTGAAAATCCTACCAGATTGGGTTGCAATAACTGGGAAACCTGGTATTTCCAGCTTGCAGTCAAAACAAACATGAGAATAAAATCACAGAGCTTTTTACTTTTTTTTTTCCCCCTAAGAAGCAGTCAAAAGCCCTCTTGAAGCCTTGTTTATAAGCAAACCAGTCTCAAAGGCTGGATTTGCATTGGCAGGGTTTGGAGCCTGCAAAATAAACCTTTCTAGGTAGTGTTTTCCTTCTGCCTATAAGGGAGGAATAGTTTCCAGTGTAGTTCCTCCCAGACTACAGCCCTTTCAAGCTACACTGAAAAAAATGCCTAATTCAACACAGCTGGGCTCACTAAGCTTCCCTGGGAGCCCCCACGCTCTGGGCACGCACCTGCAAGCCTTCCTTTAGGAAGGCGATGAATGGTAACACACAATCTGGCAGCCTATTGACAGGGGGAAATCACTACAGCCATTCAAAACCCGGAGAATATACAGAAGCTCTTACTTAGCTGCAAGTTCTTTGGCAGAAATCATCCTGTTTGGGCAATACTGTATATTCCAGTACAGTGGATACCACAAAGTAGCTTTTAAAAAAGTATCTCCTGTAATTAACATAAAGCTTCCAAACTGAGGGTCAAGTTAGAGTTTGAAACAAATTCTAGAATTAAGTAATAAAACTTCTAGAAAAATGGTTTCCAATTACCTACAGGGATTTTTTTTTTTTCTACTGTTCAGTGTTCTCCATCCTCCAAGGACCTTTGTGCTGCTATTGTTTTGCATATAATGGTGATTAAGTGAACCAGACCACTGGCTGTGCTCAACTTTTACTCCACCCACAACTGGCTATTCTAATAAAGGACCTCTGGTAAGAAAACTTGCACTTTGGCTTCTGAAAATTATTATTGTAATAGGAAAGCCAGAAAAATTATAAAGCATCTGTTGAAATTTCAACTGTGAGGATAGTGACTTTCCATGCTTTTTAAAACTCCTTTCTTTCAACACCCCAGCAAACACAGAAAAAGTATTCACTCTGCTACAATCCCTGCACTTCAAGGTTTTATACTCTTTGCATTTCAGCCAAGCTTCATGTATCAGAAAGAAATTATATGATTATTTGTTAATTCATGTTTGGACTTCTAATTTGCAGGAAAGATTTCAGAGATGCAATGAAATGAATACGAACTTCTTGTAAAAGACATTCCTGAAACTTCCTCTGGTAGATGCAAACATTTGGAAAAAAACCAAAACCCTTGACTTCTTGTAAGAGGTAACTTCAAAGGCCCTTCTTTCAGTCCTGCACCCAGTCTTTCCGTGTGGGTGGAGCACACATCCTCTCAGGAGCTGGCTGCCAAAACTTGTCCTGCCCCCCCATTTTATGACCATAAATGTGTCACGGAAGATCACACAGTCAAAAGACACCTAAGTGATTCCACTGCATTGAACTGAACAAACATATCCCATCACATGGGGGATGTGCATGTGGCGAGGTGACAGGAAGCATGAGCAGTTTGCAGCCCCTCACTCAGATAAGATATTGGCAGCTGCATTTTTGCCACATTGTGCAAGAGGAACTGGGAAAATGAGACTGACCTGCAAGAAGTCCATCTGACCCGCAGACCCCCTTCCTGGTCTACGTCTCACCAGGCTGGGCAACCTTCCTTCATGCTGTTCAGTGTGTCACAGCAGCCTTCACCAAGCAAGGTGACATCTAACTTGCTTTTCAAGAACCATTTGGATGCTCTGACATACTTCCCGTGCGGAAAACAATGAGCATAACACTCTGAAGTTAACTGAGACTAAAAGCACTTAATAAAGCATGTTATCTAAAAGGAAAAAAGGAAAAAGGATTCTTCACCTTGAAGAAACCATCACCTGTAAATCCTGACAAGTGCCTGAACAAAATCTCTATCCCTTCACTTACCTCACAAAATGCAATTTGCAGCCCCACTGAAACACTCTTAAAAGTTTCCTTCTGAACCTTTCAAAGAACAAAGCTTTGCAAGTTTCCCAACTCCCTTTTCAAAAAAATTTACAGATTCATGCACCATCACATTCTCTGATGGTTCAATACCTGACATTGCACAGAGAGGAAATAAAGCTATTAACGAAATGTCACAATACGCAGACTTGAAGAGCCATAATCAAAACAAAGACACATGAGATATTTGGGAACTGTCTGAGCTATCAATAGGATCAGAGTGACTCGGCAGAAAAGTCATGAGAATCTTCAGTCCTGTATCAATACTGCAGATAAAATGCGGTGTGGGGATGAAACAATCACACACAGCAAATGATCACACAGCAGAGGTGCTACCTGGAGTTCTGCTATCGTTTAGAACCCACTGCTAAGCAACTGCAAGCCATCTTACAATGAGCCAAGATATGAAGAAAATTTATCCGTGCAGCAAGATCCCTTAGATGTGTTTCAAACAACAGTCTCTATTTTTCACTATTCCTGATGTTTGTTTTTCACTTCCAGCCTCCTACTGATACGGCATGTCTCACTAGAAGCATCTGACAATTTCCAATGCTCTCATTCATCGATGCATGCTGCTTGAGCTTTTCTTCCATTCACCTTCTTTTTCCTCACACCCTTCTGCAATTGACTCAAGGCTGTATTATCAAGCCTGAAGTTCACTGATCATCAACTGCTTAAGGCTTAATTACCGTGCAAAAATAACCAAGCAAACACCAAGTCATTTAAATGTCAGCCAAACAGTATCAGCACTTTCCTCCCCATTCCTCACACCAAGGATGTCAATGTTTTCTCAACAGTCAGAAAAAGAGCAAATTGATATCTCTTCCTATCCAGTCTACTTCATGAGCAGTGAATGTGGCAGAGATCCTATGACTTACACACTTCCAACTGGTTAAAAGTTTCTGTAAAGGCCTATGAACTTTTTACAAAGATAGAAAAAAAACCCAAACATGGAAGTCCTTACAGCCTATCCTGTCCGACTGTACAGTTAGTACTGTAGTGCACAGCCTCACGTCATGCTATCAAAAATCTTTAATTACCTGCCATGTTACAACACATTATTATATGATGAGCCACTGACCTATCAGTCAGACAAGGGACCACAGGAGGGCTGAACCCATTCCAGCTGTAGGAGGCTGTGAAGCAAGGGCTGTGGCAGCACGCTGAAATATCGATTAGCAAAATATTCACAGAGAAATCCTGAAGTGCTCTGTAGAATATTTCAAAAACTTACACAAACACTGTGAGCTGCCAAGAGAAGCTCTGGAGAAGAGAAGGCTCCGGGGAGACCTGAGAGCAGCCTTCCAGGATCTGAAGGGAACTCCAGGAGAGCTGGGGAGGGACTCTTGGTCAGGAAGTCTAGTGACAGGACGAGGGGGAATGGTTTTAAATTGGCAGAGGGGAGATTTAGATGAGATCTTAGGAAGAAGTTCTTTGGTGTGAGGGTGGTGAGGCACTGGAACAGGTTGCCCAGGGAAGTTGTTGATGCCCCATCTGTGGAGGTGTTTAAGGCCAGGTTGGATGGGGCTTGGAGCAACCTGCTCTAGGGAGAGGTGTCCCTGCCCAGGGCAGGGGGGTTGGAACTTGATGATCTTTAAGGTCCCTTCCAACTCTGACCATTCTATGATTCTATTTTAAAGTAAAAATAGGAACAAATTCTGACACTTAGAATCAGTCATCTAAGTGTTCTGAAGTGCTTTGTAAGCACTAGTACCAGATCTACTGAACACATCTGAGGCCTGTTTTAAATAGACAACTTGTCTTACGCTGCTTGTTATTTCTAATTCCCATATAACAAGTTTTACAATAACAACATTATTAGGGTAGGAAGAAAACTGCATTTGTTACACCACCAAAAGTGGATCAGGATGAAGCCACCATCTTTTTCAACAAGAAAGGTGGCTGCCAAGATATGAAGAAAATTTAACTACTATATGCACACACATAATTACATTTTTTGTTTTCCCCTGAAGCTGTTGAACGATGAAGACATCAACACGTAACATCTCTTAACATGAACAGTCACCACAAGCAGCTTATATTTTCACTGCAAAGTCAGTATCAGACACCAGTCTTACTTATCTAAGAAAAATATTCCTAGTTCAGTGGCCGTGTTTGTACCAAACACAGAGAGAAAAGGAGGAAACGCTGTACTCACTTGTTAAAAAGGTTCAGTCCAATCCTATAATGGCGCTTCCTGATAACATCGTTACTGAAGGCAGGGGAATCCCAGCTGTTGCGAGTTTCTTTGTGGTATGTTTGTTTACTCAAGGTTTGCTCCCTTAGGCTGTCTCTAGAAGAGGATTCTGAGCTGCAATTTATTGTATCATTAGAGTTGGAAGTGCTGTTGATACTGTCATTGTCTCCATCGGAATAATCAGACTCTGATTTGCTTTGCCTGTTTGCCGTGCCGTTGATAGCTAAATGACTATCTATAGGCCTAGCCCTGTGTCTTGCCTCCTGTTCCTCTCGGGATATAATCTTGGCAGGAATACTGTGCGGGATGTGTTTCGGGCTTCCTTGTTGACTCGTGATCCCTCGGTCATACGCATTTTGTCTCTTTAATGAGCCTCTCTCTGAGCGGTCACTCAAGTCCACTGAACTGTCACTGGGTGGCTCTATAGTGAGCAACGGTAGATGGTCCATCCTCATCCTCTGCTCCTGACATTCCAGTGACGGGGTACTCCTGCAGCTGGTATCAGTGTCTAGCTTATCGTCTTTGTGGGTCATGGACCAGTACTCTTGAGAAGAGTTCACAGACCGGAGCCTCAGATCAGATTCTGTGCTGGACGGCCTGTCTACTGACTGGGAAAGTGGAAGGGGTGGAGATAACTCTTCCTCATCGATGTATAACGTAACATCACTGTATGATGCTGTCATTTCATCGAGCTTCCTGTGATCCACATTGTGAATTGCTGGTTTAGTTTGAGCACAACTATCCCTTTCCATTTCACGACTTCTGACTTGATCCGGAGTCTGGACTTCGTCAGAATGTAGACTCCGGCAATTCAGTGCATCATCAATGGACTCTGCAAGTGATTTCACCTGCCTGGAAAAAGCATCCTCCAGTTCTGTTATAGCATCAGCAAAATCAGTAGAGGCTGCTGGAGACTTCATTGTAGCTGACTCTCCGAGCTCATCACATTCAGACTGCACCAGGGATCCCAGCTTTGACCCATCGTTTGTAACAGAAACTTGTTTTCCTTCAAAGTAAGAGCTGTGGACTTTCTCAGGTCCTTCAAAGGAAAACTGCATTCTCATATTGGACAGTACAATGCGTCTTGACATACGATTTTCAGACATAGAACTTCTAAGACGCTCAAAATTTTTGTTCATCTGATACTGGCGAAAAGCTGTTTGTATGGTACGAGCAGCATGTCTAGTTATGAGACGGCCTCCATATTTCCGTTCTAGCATTTCCACCTGGGAAAGGGTAAACACAATTACTTGGCAACTTAATGCAGGTTAGAACAAGGTTAAAGTGTGTATATATATATATAAAAAAATAAATCTTCTAATAACTTTAATTTTCAAAGTTTTTCAACGTGTATACTGTTTTTGAAAGTAAAAACTCAAAGCACCAGACTAACAACTATACAAACAGTCACTTGCAAGTTCCACCATAAGAATACAGTCTAACTGTGACCATGTGAATACTATCACATCAATTGAAAGGTTGACAATTGATTTGCATATTTAGGTTTTGGTTTTCACACACTAGCACTGGTGGGCCCATGTCAAAGCAGACAAGACAGCAATCTAATGCAGCATAACACAGTCATTCTTTCTCTGTAGGGACAATCGTAGAGAAGTGAAATCAAAATATAATGCAAATTGTCATATTTTGTGAGTAAATTCTAAAAGCAGCCATCATCTTCCCAGGCATGCATCACTTTCTACATGAATAAATAACCCAGCATCATTTTACCGAGGCCTGACATCACAGCAAAACTGAGCTCCTAGAGCATAGGCTTCCAGAGAGGTTTTTCTGATGGAATATCCACATCCACAGTCTTCCTCATACCATGAACATATTTCAGACTTTCTAAACACAAATTCAAATCTATTTTCATTCTTGTGATTACGCCCAACATTGCCAGTGTTTCCAATGAACAGAATGAACAGGCAAAATAAATACACTTATCATACATGATAAACGCTATCAATTGAACCTAGTGAAAATGGCATGTCAATACTTTCAGAATACTCATTAGATATTTTCAAAACCTTGCTTCCAAAACATGAAAAGCATTGCTTATTTAAGTAACACTGAACTAGATGAATTGCTAGTTTTATTTCCATTTCCCCCCACTATTTAATTTCTGCTCTGATCAGTCTTTGCTGGATCCATCTTGTTCACAAACACAAACCATCCATCCAGCACTACAACTGAATGCACCTTTTTTCTGGCAACATTTTTGTATAAATCCATGCAATTTTCATAATACACCAATGATTCAGGACAACAACTGGAGGTACCCATCACTTCTGTTACAGGCATGTGCACACACAACCTCACCCCCTCATACCTTGGTGATCTCTCCAAGTAATTGTTAAATTCAGCTACTGATAGGGAGAGGGGGCTTGTCCCTGCTTCTGTAGAAGGAACTAAATGCTACTAAAAATACTTTCTAGTTCACCATTTGGAAGTAGTTGATGTATTTCTTTCAGTGCTATTGTCTCATTAAGCAGCTCCCATTCCTCTTACACGTTAAAGATGCTCTTTTTAGCTTGTTGTTTTTAAATGTGAATCACTAAATATTTTTTATTATTTTAAATGCATAAGTTATCATGCACAGTTATTGACATAACTGAGGAGGCCAACGTCTTAGGCTCAAGGTCAAGATTACTGCTAAGAAATTGTTCTTTTGACTGTACTTTGAAACTTCTTTTAAGTAAGCTCAAAGAGCTGTGGCTGATTTCTGAGCTGGGAATCTGTAAATCTCTGCATAATTTTCTACAGTTTGTCTTTAAAAAAAAATGTTTAGCCTTTCATCCTCAGGTTTGGACATGTCAAAGAGGTTATAAGGTTACTTGTAAGGCATTCTGAAGATTAAAAAACTATTAAGAACTTCTATCACAACCCTGTAACTTTTGCTGCCGCACGTTTGCTGCTATTCCTATATGTAATATACATTGTCACATGTGTTTAAATTAATTGTACGAGATAATTTTGCTGGACTCATCCCAAAAAAAGTGATGAATTGTTAATTTAATTGTCCTCGTCAAATTAACTGTCAAACCTGAAGACAAGAAAACTGGCACAGCTGGTGTGAAATAATAAAACAAAAACTAATATTCTATGAAAGAAATAATCTGGACCTTAATCTTGCAAACAGGCTGTTGTCCTTCAGGTTTACACAGAAAATGACAACATCATTTATTACCATTTTTACTTTAACACATCTTGTAGATGTTTCTTCAGGCTGGGGAAAGGGGTGTTGTACACAGGGACAACGTAACACAGAAAAGTCAAACCCATCGGAACTGCTGACATATGACTATTTTCAACTAAGGTGGTCACAGGAAAGAGAAGTCTTTTCAGCATCACAGAATCACCTAGGTTGGAAGGGACCTTTAGAGATCATCTAGTCCAACCAATGTCACAACTGAAGCAACGCTAGAGAAGGTTTTACCCAGCTAACAGACATGTTGCCATTGTCATAAATGAAGTAACAACGCTCAAATACCTGTTTATCTTGTAGGTCTGAAGAGAGTTCATAGCTCTCAGAAAGTGATCTTGACCTTTTAATAGCTTCTTCCTCTGCTTGTTTCCGCAGTATGGATGTGGAGTGCTGCAGTTTGGGCCTCCGAGATCTTTGCTGTCCGGGGGAGACGGAATACAGCCCGTAGGTGGAATGATCGTAATGGTCTGGACTGATAGCGGAGCTGTGTGTTATAGGCCCTTGGTGGTAAGCAGATGGGCTATCCAAAGACGTGCCAGTTTCACTGCTGGGAGCTTCACCCTCAACACTAGACAGAACGAAAAAGGAAAGGAAAATTCTCGGGTGAGTGTTGTGTATCAAAATCCTCAGCAACAAATAGTACAGTTTTGCTTAGTATCATTTTATGTTGACATCCAGCATGTGAATGCAAATTCAGATGCGGGTGATGTGGCTTTCATGTCAAACACCACAGTTTCTACAGCAATCTGAGCCAGTCTCTATTTCTGTTGCAGAATCATCTTTAGAGCATGGATCATGGAGGAGAATGGAGATTTCAAGCATTATTTAACTTTATACACTTTACTTTTACTTTATAGTAATTACTACTAACACCCCAAGTAAGTAATTCACCAACTGGTGTGTAAAATAAAACTTTTCATTGCTTAGAAGACTCCAAAAAGACAGATGCTGATTTGTGTCTTTCCTAGCTTTGACAAATAAAGTAATACTTTCTTACTGTTATATTACAGTTCAACATAAAAGGATTACTTTCATGTTACCCAAAGGAGATTTGGGATTTAATGGATCTTCTGAGCTACTGTGTTTCTAGAAACTGAAGTTGGGGAAAAACACCTACAGGAGAAATCCCATTTGTTTCTCTGTTTGTGAAAGATTGCTCCCATGGGATACTTTTGGCATGCTCTGTAGTAAGGAATCCCAAGGGATGGCATTTCTAGCTAATGAAAGCAAAATAGTTTCAGGTAGGGAGAACACAGCTATCTGACAAATAAAACAATTTGTTTTCACATGAATGCTGTTAATTGCTAAGGAAAAAAGGAAAGAAAAAAACTTCATATTAAAGGAGTTGGACACAATAGGAAACATTTTAGAACTGAGTTCTAATCAAGGCTTTTCCTGAAGTACTAATCCCTAATAGCAATTTATATTTGCTTTATATTTGCAAAAGGGCATTCTCACATTGCAATAGCATATGCACTGTCACTCTTCCACAGTATGCCTTTTTCATGTTTCACATCAATATTTACTATCTGCCTCAGCGAGTGTACACAGAGCATTGATAGAAAAATGAAATTTTACTTTTTTTAAATCACTCAAAAAAAAAAAAAGAAGATAAAAATCAGTAAACACTCTCCACATGCATGGATATCAGCATTTGAGCATTTCCCCTACCTTCTCCTTTAGGAACAGGTACATCCAAACTCTAAAGGAGCAAAATTCCATGTTTCCACCACGCCCTGTATTTCTTATTTTGCTTTCCTTCACATGTATACCAACATAAAAAATAAAGGCCTCCTGTTGTCTCTGAGAACTGAAACGCTGTGACCCTTGCTGCACACACATACCACAGCAGCCTCTTCAACAGTTCAAAGTACAGAGTGATTTCTGAAAGAACCTTCTCCACCGGCCTGCGGTGCCAGAAGACATCAAGGTTAACGCTGGCAGAACTCTCCCAGCTTGAACAGTGTGTACTTTTTAAAGTGAAGGAGAAAAAAAGCCCCTTAGATTTCTCAAAATGCTTCTATAAATACCCCAAACTGAAAGCAAGTCCTCTTTCTTTGCCCATCAAAATATGACTCTACCCAAAAGGTATTTTCAAACATACTTCTACCCAGGCTGGAAATATTTTCAGTGTGCGCACATTACTTTTTCCAAAAAGGAAGTTGACAGGAAACTAATCCCTTTCCCTCTGTGATACAGCTGGCTTTCAACTTAAAAATGATAAATTATCCAGAGCTTTGCTTGTGACATTGAAACTGTGTAACCACCCATTAAAAACAAACAAATCATTCCCTTTAAAGTATCCATTAATTAGTATGATACTGAACTGCTTCACATTCCCTCTTTAAATATTAAAATATGTTTCTCTGTTCTGCTAACTGTGAGGCCACACTACTTTGTACACCATGGGTTCCTAATTACAAGCTTATTTGTAAATACTTTTCATACAAGCATGGAAAGTTCATTTTTGTCAGGAAGTCAGGAATTATCACTATTTCCTCCTTCTTAGCTTCTGTGACATTTTTTGCCTTCCTCCACCTTAAATTGTGAAATATTTAATAACCCTTCCACATTGATCATAATCTCATGTTGACATGTATATAATGATACTTTCAATGGGTGACTTAACCTTTTCACCAACAAAACTGGTACTGCCCTCACCAGAAAACACTAGAAGGAGGCCTACCCGAGGCTCGGAATAAAGTTAAGGGTTTCTTCTCTATTTTTAGTTTGTCTTTCATACTTGTTCCAGCCACAAATACAATCCTTGACTGACTGTAATGCTTGATTTCATTTTGCTTGTAGGCCCATTCCCTGCCATCGCATCTGACCTTTGAAGCAGGCAAGTAATTATCTTTTACAACAGGCAGCCTCCTGCACACCCGTACAACAGCCACTTAAAGCAAACAAACTGTCAGCACTGCCTATTTGAAGGTTTTCTCCCATTCAGCTCATCCTTGTCCCTTAGGTTAAGAGCAGCTGAAGCTTCGTACATTTCATAAAAATGGAACTTCACTGACCAAAAAAAAAAAAAAAAGCAGCTTGCTTTCTACTTCTTACCACTTTTATGTATGTTGGAAAAGAAATATATAACTTGTGTGAAGCTTTAAGAATATATGACAAATATGACTTGTGTGAAGCTACGGAAGAAGCGCACATGGAGCATCGTGGAACAGCAACATGGAGTTGAGAACCATCCTGCCCACATCTATTTTGAAAGACCACAGCTAAAACAGGTACCGTTGCTTCAAAACAGGCTCAGGACGTGAGCTGCTCACTGCAGTGATAAAGCAAGAGCAGTTTCTATCTATCCTCTTATTAAAAACACCAACATGCAAAAATATCAAGGATTCTGCTCCAGGCTTGCAACAAGAACTGGAGTAAGTCCCCCTGTGACTACGGCAGTGGTTAGACACCCCTCTAGCACTGCTTCACTTCCAGTAGCCTCCCTGCACACACTCTTTCTCAAATGGCTGAGTAATTAAGTACGCTAAATACACTGCAAAAATATGCAATATAACACTCGAACCCAGTCCCAACTGAAATGAGAAATAATTTCTTAATAAAGGCCTCTGATTTGAGGAATCTGCCACCTACCATACACGTCCAGTAGAATTACTGATAAATTCTGTGTTTAAAAAAAGATCTAGTGGATTAATTTGGTTCATCCCTCTGCAATGAGCAAGAGCATATGACTCGGGAGACGAGCAATATGTTGAGTATTCCAACTGTGTAACATTAGAATACAAACCAGCTGAAATTAACCTTTCATTTTTAGAACTCCAATTGTTTTATCATACTCGTTTCAGCAGAAAATAGACATTCATTATCTGCCAAGCCAGAAAAAGAGAAAGGTTCCTTGCCAGTATTTTACAAAGAAGCAGAGAACGGAGCCGCTCAAAGTGAAAATGGAAATTAAATATTTAAAAATAATTAGTACTATTAATATGACTTTGCACGAACAAAAATTTTAAACAGAGCCATGAAAAAACTTTGTTTCTTTATAAATCTAAATTACTTTTTTTGAAAGAGCGGCCAGCACTGACTGAATCAGTATTTATCAGAGATTGACACTAGAAGTTTCTTCCTGCATAAATCTCAACTTGTAATAATGTCTAAAAAAACCCCAAACCACCACTGTATCAAGGAAAAAAAGGGAAGAAGAAAGGCATACAGAAAAACGGGAACAGACACAGTACAGTATTTTTCACAAATCTCAATGGATATGTAAAATTATTGGTGGAACTTAGATTAATTTTATTTTTTATAATGACTATAAATCAGTATTAAGTAACAAACATAGATGGATTCAGGCATTTCCCTTTCTTTTGTTGCACGTAAGGGCCTGGACTTCCTGCAAGAGCTAAGCCCCATGATCTGCAAACTCTTTTAAATTAAAACCCATCAGCTGAAGTGACATATGTGCATGCGAGTCAGATCTGCTGGCTTCATCAGCAGGGCAGGGAGATAAGGGTCATCCCCGCGGTGCAGTTAACGCCACACTGACCCATGATGCACGTTGTGCGCCAGCAGCCACAGAATCAAAGCTCACCGCTCGCTCTGAATCAAAGACTGACACCAACGTGCAGGCACTGGCTGCCAAAAGCTGCTTTTCTAACTCATTTGCCTGGATGTCAAAGCTGAGTAACACGCTGCACGGCTGTACCCTTACACTAAAGGAGCATACAATAGAGCCAGGCCAACAATGTGAAGTAGATGTTGTGCTAGCTAGAAAAAAGTCATGGTTTTTTACAGTTATTTCCCACTATTCAGGTGATAAGTTCATTTCAAGAATTACCTAGCAAGAAAAAAGCTCTGTCTCCTCTTTCCCTCTGTCTAATCGCCAAAGGTAGCTGTGTGGTTAGCCATGACCAAAACAAAACGTTTCCTCTCTGGGCATTTTAGCAGCAGAAACCTGGCAGGTCTTTTTTTCCTTGCCTCTCATTTTATTCCTTCAGTTACTACTTCTGATCACAAAGGCTGTAATTAGTGACCACCACACTAAAACCACTCTCATGCTTTAAAGCAACGTATTATTCAGGCTGTTTGAGTATCTACTGTTATTCTTTGATTTATTTTTCATTTTCATATTCACACCTTCCTTTTCCTTCAACTCATGCCATGCTATTATCTTAGCAAAACCCAAAATAAGCACAACAAAGACAAAATTTTGAAAAGCAAGAAAACCTCAACATCTGAGCTTAGAATGGAAACTGGAAAGAGTCCTCAAGACCTAGACTTCAGCAAAGAGCAAAGCCCAAGGTTTGGCAGGAGTATAGATTTACTCATTCCACTGACAACAATGGTACAATGATCAGAGAAGCTGCAGGTTTGGATCCACAGGCACGAGCATTTACATCTCAGAGACTCTACTATGGAAGAGAGAGAGATGACAACCAGAAAAGCAGAAGTTCCCTTTTTACTAAGGGCCCAGTACCTTACTGTTAAAACTACATGCATGTAAAGAGGAAGTATATAACAATACCATCAGATGTAAGGAATTACTCAGTATTCCCACTGACCCCAGAAACCTCACAGTTTACAAGCAGTAAAGCGTCCCAGCGCATTTGTAGGACTAAAATACAAAGATAATGAGAACACATGCTTACAGAAATCATCCAAATGTTTAAACCGGTACGTTGCAGATTTAGTTTGGAACTAAAAGCAACAAAGAAATTCAGCACGCTTCTAAATAATGTAAATGCCAAACCAAAGCTGCATGCAACATTTTAAAATAGAACCAAAAGACCCTCCCAGCAAAACATAGTAAATACTCGAGAAATTATTTTACCAATGAATAGTCTCTGAAATCATTAGTTATTTTCATCATTCATTTAGAATGGACTTTCAACAGCGTAATACAAAGACATGAAATTGAAAACAGGCCCTAAGAGCGGGGTGGTACACGCACAAGAACCAATCAGCATTATATTAATCCTGTAAAAAAAACACGTTTTGGACATAAAGAGAAGTATGACAATATAGTAAGTTTAAGCTGCTACATCTGAAAAGATTTTTCCATAGCAACTTTAGATTCTTAGAAGTATGTACACAAGTTCAAAAGGTACACAGAATAAATTCATTCTCTTCTGAATTGTGGAAAGTATAGATAAGCAATATGAATACAGTAGGGAAAATATGGCCAACTTAAAATTCTAGTCAGCATAAGATAATAAAAGCACTCAGCTTCACCATGACACTGCAAGTGTTCTGCTCTTTAGGAAGCAGGCAGTTTTTAAAGCATGATCACGGTAGAATATCACTTGCCAGAGACAGCAGTCAAAACTCCAGGTAAGTCTGCAGAACCTGAATTCAAATTGAACTTAATGAAGTATTTGTATGATTATTTTATTTGTTGCAAGAGTGAAGCATTTGCTTGACTAGTTCTTCATGAGATTCCTCAATCCAATCAATACCTTCTTCAACTTGCCAGCATTTCCCTGAATCCATGTCATTTAGTCCCCTCTTCAGGAAAAACACACATAAACCCGGTTACCTTCAAGTCATATCTACTGACAGAACAATTCAATAATTATGTTCTTCCTTTGTTTGTCCCATAAACATTAACAGGGTATGTACAGCTGAAGTATCTAGACACCTCGGAACTCTGCCATATGATTTATGAAATGGATTTACATGCAAACCAAAGAGCGAAGCTTCTCTTATTAAAACCTCAGTCCATAAACATGCCTCTCAGTATAACTTCTGCCTCGCCTAAAAATAAATATCCTACATGAACAGACCCAAAAGCCCAGGAAGGAAGAAGTGTGATGCATCTGTTTTACACCAACTACCTCTTTCTGAAATTTGGGAGGTTAAAAATGTCAAGCTCTGATCATAACTCCTAATTATAGATACCACTTGAAATGGATCCAAATTCTCTACCTAGCTCAAAGAATGCAGACCAGAAGTCGCCCATGGAACTAAATGAGTAACAGAGAAGCAGGATGGCAGCTGCACGAGCAGCTGCTACGGTCAGACACTTCCAACATGAAGCCTGAAAAAACCCCATTTTAATGGCCAAAATGTTCATGTCAAATCTAGGCGTTCCGCATAGGAACAAACCTCTACTAAAGTTAATTTCTTGCATATAACTTTGTCTTTGCAAACGCAACAAAGTCCTAATTTGAATGTGAAATTTTATCATGACAATTACAAGCATAACACTGCTACCTAAAACGATGAGTCCCCATATACAACTTAATCTGAACATAAGCGTTCGTTTGACACAAGGGTACGCCCCACAGCTTCAAAGCTGGCTTCCATTTCAGTACCTGTGCTGCTTTCTGCTGTAAACTAGGAGGTGTATTTAATTAAAGCTCTTGATGTATGCATTGTATTATCTCA
Organism: Thinocorus orbignyianus; assembly: GCA_013400375.1. Lineage (NCBI taxonomy): Eukaryota > Metazoa > Chordata > Aves > Ciconiiformes > Thinocoridae > Thinocorus > Thinocorus orbignyianus. The sequence continues at coordinate 832,560 of VXBW01003490.1, read as the reverse complement.
AATTACTCTCTACAAAAAGTTCTTAATATAACCTCTTAAAATGCAAAACTAGCCATATGTAGCTCATATAAGCTAGGTTTTCAGCATTTTTCATCCCTCCTGCTCCCCCATTACAATAGTCCCCAACAGAGTGAGAACATTTGAGCAGAAGTATATTATTAGTACCACTTGCAACAGATTAGAATCTAGTTCTTATTGCCATGTCTCTTTTGTACTGTCTAGTAAACAAAAGTCAATTATATTAAGAACTTATACAAATCCCCGAATTCAATAAATGCAATAACATTAACAAAGCAATCTACCTTCAAATATACACTGTCAAAAGTTCAAAGCCATTATGATGGACAGGAGTATTCACAGGCACTGACAAAAGCTTTGATCCAGGAAAGAAATATTGACCAACTTGTTTTACTCAGAATGCACCCTCAATTCAGCTGTTTCTGTTAAAAACAAACGAAACCTTTGAATGCACATCAAAGTAACGTCCCAGGTAATTCGTCTCACTGAAGTTAAATATCATTGCAAGAAAAATCCAGACAAAATTTGCATGTGTCTCAGAAGCGAACACTAACAAAGCAACCACTTCATTCAGTAATGTTCTGTGTAATAGGCTGCCAATAACAGCCGCCTTCAGTTCAAACACAGCCTGGCCACCACTGACAGAGCCACCAGAGTTCCACAGGAAAGGGCCACTACGAGCATTGCAAACACTCATTTGCTCTCTGGTCAGAGCCCTGGATTCGAAATTCCAGGAAAAAACCCAACATCTACTTGGACACTACCAAATTTTAATTCTCACTAAAAACCCCATAAAAGGCATTAACAAAAATGTTTTGTTTTTTTTTACAAAAAGGGGCATTTTGACTCATATGCCCTTAGTAGTAGCAGAGAGCAGGGGAAGAAAGATGAGAGATTATTTTCTCCACGCCAAAACAGAACGTAGGAATTAACGCACTGTCTCTTCTGAAATAGAAAAAAAGACAGCCAAACAAAAACCTACCCAACTTCTCCATTTTAGGTATCTACCTTTATAATAGATTTAAGAACTAAGAATATCCATTTGAAAACAGCTTACTTGAGATTATCTTCAGCTTCCAAGGAGGAAAAGGACGGTTAAACACCTCCCATATCACCTTTGTCTAAGTCAAACAGTGGGAGCACATTGGCTGGTGGACAGAAGTATTTGCTAGAAAAAACCAAGCCCTGACCCAACACTCATTTAGTACTTTATGAAGCCTATCTGCTAAAGGCAAAGCTGTATTTCATTTTCATTATTTAGCAGCTAAAAAGTAAGAAAGGAGACTGACAGTATCAACAGACCTTGAGTACAGCTTACAAATGTTAGCTTCTTTCTCAGGTAAAGACAGACAACGTCATTCTCTGCTAAGCTGTGTTAATCGTCACCCGGCATACGTTTATTCAGCTCTGTCTGTGTGCCACGCTTCACACTGCTTTAAAAAGATAAAACATTATTAAAGGATGACTATGGTAATAATTTGAGGTTGTGGCTGAAGGAAGAGTTCTGAAATTTACCAGCCCAATTTTTAGAGAGTTTTTTTATGGTCAACTCCTCCTCCTGATGTGTCAGCATAAAAAATTAGGAACATCAGAAAATGTCATGTATGCTTCAAAAAGATGCTCATCTTCTTATAGGGACCAAAGCTACAAATTTTAATCTGCAACTGTGGTATCTGACCATTTCACAAAATCTGCCACTGCAGACTTTGTCCTGTTCCTACTATGCAAACTCTTACACAATAGGATAAACTTCAGAAATCTACAGAGTTTCTCAATGTGGCTGTGGTAGAATTTGACCTCAACTATTTTTGTATTTATTCAGATACATCACTCAGCAACTGGAATCCTCGTAGGTAACATATCTACACTATATGACACGTATTTAAGAGTAAGATATTAATACACATTCTGCTGTTTAGATCACGAGATGACCTTTATACAATGCTAATTTTAAAAAGGAAGATTTGGTTTCTGCAGCTGAGAAAAACCTGATTTGCACGCACAGCTGAAGCAGCATTTCATGTAACGCAAAAATCCTTGGCGTCCACTACCAGCCATCCTTGTATTTCAGCTCTGTTGTGGCTTCAGCTGTTGTCAAGCCCACCAGAAGAAGCACAGAAACAGAAAGGCACTGCTGAGAATTCAGTCTCCTGGCAATTACATTCCGTAAGAGACTACTACTTCCCGCTCCCCATTCAGACCTGGGCGGATATTTCCCCTCTTATGTACCGTATAGCATATAAACCTGAATTAGTTTAAAGATGAACAAAATTGTTTCCTTTGTTTCAGGTATCAAAATTTCATACCTAGAACAAAACTATATTCTCACCTTAGATATATCAAGTATATTTGATAAAGACAATCATATGTCTAATTTTAACATTTTCCCCTTTTGCTATTCAAACTGATAAACAAATCAGATGCAGTACAGAGAGTCAGGAGCAGTTTTCTGAGCAGTGCACCTGGGCAAAGGGAAACTAAGAATCATCATAAACCAGAGAGCACACAGAGGGCCCATGCAGCAGGAATGACAACAAAACCATCTTTCTGTATTGGCCACTGTATCGGGTAAAGTCACAGATCACATCACAACTGTACTCATTTAGGCCATATTTTCACTTTAGGGGCAAATGAGCATTACACAAAAAGACCTGTTTAAAACAGCCAAGGGATACCATTTCAATTACTTAATAATATATTGTTATTATCTAATGAGGTGTGCTTTAAAACAATGTCACTGACAAGCACAAGATAATTTAGCCAACTATATTTTAAACCCAAGTGAGAGAATAAGGTTCTCCCACTTTCAAAATGGGAAAGGAAGGAACTGATTCAACTTCTAGTTGTTGGTTGAGTTCTCTCTGAAGCTACAGATAAACCTCACAAGGTTATAGAGCAACGTACTTGAAGCCAAACCGAAAGAAGGATGGACTGTTAAAAGTCTGATCGGACAGAGACCTAACTAAATTTAGAATGAAATATAAAAGTATCACTCAGTTTTAAACACTGCACAAACCCTGCATTTTGACTGCTAACTATGTTGTGCTAACTCCAAAAAAACCTCCCAAACTAAAAAAGAACAAAAAACCACAAAAGACAAAGAAATCATACTAGTTTTCTCTATGGGAGAACAATGTGATTTCGGTATGTATACATGCAAGTGGGCACAGGGAAAATCTCACCAGGAAGGAAAGAAAATGCATGAGAACATAGAACTCTCATTCCTGTCATCCATGAGGTTCGGAGTGTTGCTAGCAAGTCAGTGAGAATAGGAACTGGCCTTGAGCATTCTGCATGCACCAAGAGGTCTGTGTTGTAACTTACTGGAACAGAATCACTGCTAACCAGACCTTAATCACAGCCATCCTCATAAAAGTGAGATTTTTATCCTTTGCAACACACCCAAGGTTGATATCAAAGTGCACAGAACGTAGTGTTTAAGGAAACAAAATGGTAAGAGATCTTTTGTTTGAAGTATGGAGTTCATTGGAAAAGAAAATGTTTTAGATGTTACTTAGACTCAAGGCAATGTGTTCAAGTACAGAAGATATTCGCAGACATACTCGGAAAGATACTGTGTATTACTCAGAAACACTGTGTCCCACCATGTGTCAACCTTCCCTCTTCGGAAAAGGAGACCTCAGAAGATTGCTTACAACATCTAAATCAGTTAAAGAGCTGACAGATGCTTTTTCTCATTCACAAACTTCCTTCCTTTTACATTTCCTCTCCACTATGCTGAGTGCATATATTTTATAGTTCTTTCTCTGTGAGGAATTAAACACTGGCTTCCATTAGGACTTCTGACCCACCTCACTGATCACAATAAAAAAGCAACACAGGTAGCAATGCCTGTCTTCCAAATGACTAAATGCTACTTCAAAGCTTACTATAAGCCAAGAACTTCCTCATAAAGTTTATCTATTATAAAATTTTAAGATCTGCTCTGTGTTCTAAATAATTTTATTAGCTACTTCCAATCGGTACCTAAAAATAGAGGATTTACTGCACGTACACAGAAGAAGAGTAATTGCTGGGGTGTGCTGCATCTTGTATCAGTTCCATGTCGATGCGGTACAGAGATGGCCAGCACAGCTCCACAGCTCCTGCTCCCAGCAGCACTGAAAGTCCCCTGGGACTTCTGCTGATGAAGCTCACCACAGCTGGGGCTGCATGCCAGCCTTATCAACCACAAAAAGAACATCAGGTCTAAAATAGAGAACTCAGACCATTCTTAGAATTTGGAGGCTCTCTCCCACAACTCAATTCATAGATCTTCCCACTATAGAAAACGGTCTTTTAGGACAAGGGTAGAAGTCCAGTTCCTGAAAACAAGAGTTATCATTTTGTGAACTGAAAATGCAATATTGTGCAAAGACAGATCTTGAAAATGTCAACCAAAGACAGTCAGAAATGACCTTGTATAACATGTTGCACTGTAATAGCGCAGGAAAACCTGAAAGACTTCTGTTCTTCTAGGCTAACCTAATCAAAGCCATCTTAATCACATTTTAATAACAAGAAAAGAATCCAAGTTTGCAACAAGTTGTTGCCATTTGGAACAATTTCCCTTAAGGTTGGGCAATCCTCTGTTCTCTCCCAGTTTCACAAAGTGCTAACTACTAGTACTAATACGAAACCATGAGCCAAACTTGAAGCATTAGAATCAGCTCCTTCTTGAAACCGGTTTCTACTATATGTTCCATATCACTGGTATCTTCTAACCAAGGTTCACAGAATAAAGAAAACAACACATAAACAACAATAATGAACTGTCTTTCAAGAACCTAAGACCAGCTGAAAATATTATCTAACATTCAACACCCTGTGAAGTGTTAACTTCAAAGCATGAGAATCACCCCAGACACCTCTAGAGTGGAAATTCAACAGCTGTTTCACAGCACATCACATTAAAGCAGAACCACCAAAGAAAGAAAAATAAAGATAATTTTTATTCCCAATTGAAAGTGCAAATGGAAATCAAATTGAGAGAAAAAGCTATTATTAAGCAGAAACATAACCAGGAAGTCAAGGTTTATACAGGCCTGTTCTCTTGTATGTACTATCAGACCCCCAGGAACTGCCACTGGGTCAGGAACAGTGTTGTCCTTATTTGAATGATGACTTCCTCAGCACAACCTCCCCAGATGATGAGGGAAACCCTCTTTTTGGTATTATCTTTAAAGGCAGGAGTGCTTCCAACTAAATCCTCCATTCCTTCCCAAAGATTTATCCTTGGAGTTCTGTGCAAGTACTGACATGGCCTACCCCGACTTGACTCATGAAAACTGAAAGGATCACAGCTGTAATCATGACGGCTGTAGGCTATGCTACAAAGAATACACCAAACTCAAGTTAAGTACAGTCCAACCTATGGCTGTCTAAGCTACAGTGCCCACAGCCACTGCTGCATTTATCTCCCCATGTGATCCAAGATTTTACTTCGGTCCATTCTACTGTAAAGGTGCAGAGTGAAAACTAAACTTGAGTTTAATTGTGACCTTTCCTGTAGTGCAGTTTTAGGAACAGCTGTAAACACACCCTGGAACAGAAAAATCCATCAGCTTTGCATCCTTGTTTCCCTTACACTGCATAAAGATGACACGAAAGGTCATGCATGTATCAACAAACAGAAGGAAGTTAGTTTTCTTCCACTCTTAGCAAAACATTTAAACTCGTGGCATATCCATCCTTGTTCATCTGGTGAATTTACGGGCAACTGAATTTTTTTGGACTAAACAATTAAAGTACCTCTCCAAACAAGCTTAGGATTCCTTTTTCTGTTGCCCTGCCCTGTACGCAGCCACTTATGTAAAAGGAAGCCAAATCATAACTGCTGCATTTTGTCTGTGCTTGCACAACATAAGGCAACAGGGAATTGGGTCCTTTGTTTTTAAGCACAAGTTTAATTTGGATGACACTGAACTACTGAAAGAAGCTGATTAACAGATACACCACATCAATTTCCCGTATTAAAGGCTATCAAAGCCATCATTCTTATTTTCTGCTTCTCTCACAGGGACAAAAGGCTTTGATTTTTTATCATACTAAAGCTTGGCTTTTTTACTTTATTTTTATTAAAGGCACCTTTACAATGATTTTGTGAAAATGTTTCTAGTCTTTTGCCTATTGTAAGGAAGCAAAAGAAGATTTATTTAGCTAAATTTGCAGTCCCCTTCAACATAATACTAGGGCTTTGTGCTACAGTGGATTAAAGCAGCATCTGTTCTTCTCTGGAAACCTGGAGTCAAATCACAGCAGTACAGTAGACCTGCAATCTCTGTCTGTACCCTAAATAGAATCGCCCTTCCTCCAAATAAAATTCAAATTAATTCCTGAAAGACACATGAAGAGCTATGTAACCGAAATATTTTTGGTTAATAAGTCTTGCTAAAAAAGTCCATGATCAGTAACTATTTTTGCATAATAAAGATGCATGAATTATGCAAAATTTGTATTTACATAAGTTGTGACATAAAATGACAACATATAGGATGCTAAAAACGAACTTCCAAGTCCAGGGCCTGATTCTGCTCTTATAACTACACAGTCTTGTTCGACAACAGAAACAAAGAAACAAACTTAGGAATATGGATTTGGCTTGTGGCCCATGGTCTGTTTAAATATAAATGACATCTAAACAAAGCACATTAAGAAAAACAATGTACCAATATACTTTCTCCCCAAACCCACGATTCATGTCTTCACGATTCCCGTTGTTCTGCTGATGAAGCAGTGTCTGGGTTAAGGGCACATCCTCCTATTTCTAATGTAACAAACAGAGCAATCAGGGCTCCATCTTGATTACTGAGGTCTCCTGCAGTTCTGTTATTAAATAAACATAAAAAGCAATAATTGATTGACAGCTACTGTGATTAAAATGTGCCTGGCTCAGAAATTAATGATAAAATTGCCATTGGTTCTGACAGAAAAAGAACTACGTAGATGGCGAAAGGGCAAGAAAACTGCATCCCTAATGTCCTCCACAAATGATGGTAAATCCTTGCAATGAAGAGGCACGACAGGCACAACAACCCACCCAACCTACACCCACGTATCACAATGCTCAAAGCAACAGAGTGGGTTCTTTCTCCTCAAATTCTGGTCCTTCATAGTTCTTTCAAAAAATACCATATTAATAAATACAATAACTTGAACCATTTCTCAGCACCTGTCAGAGTCACGCAGACACAGGAAGCCACGTGGGTTTACAACAAATAGGATACATCAGTCTGCATCTTGAGATTCCACATATGGCTAGTGGATATTTTGGTAATATTAATACCATAAAGAAATTATCAGCTGTGCTGATAGCAGGCTAAATCCAATTTTACCCATTGATTCACACAGCTGAGGCTATAAATTCAAGGCAATGCAGTGTCTGGAATTTCAACTGGAACACCCCACAGTAGGCAAAAAGGACATGTTTTCCTAGGAAAGCAGTATCTCAGGTCTAGCACTCGTTCCCCAGCATTCTGCCAGAGACGCCTGAAGTCTGAGTATCACTGGTGTTAACCATGAAGAAGCACAACTGAAATATGTGAGATACGCACAGGTAGGACCTCCACAAGTGTTGGGTTTGATTCAGAATGACACCCTGCATCCTCCAACAAAGGACTGGCTCCTTTTAGGCCAACTTTTACCATTCACAGCTACTTCTTAGTGGTGTTCAGGGCAAGTAGAGTTTGCAAGCATAATTAATTAATCAGCTATGAAGTTATGAGATCTTCCTCTTCAGAAAATTTGATCTTTGAATTGCCATCTTTATACTTCAGAGAAAACACGATCTGTATAAAGGTAAACTGCTGTTTCAAAGTAGTTGTTCCATCCAAAGTCCCAGCACTGAACCTCTAGACACTCAAAGGCGTGAAACAACCCCAGCCTCCAAGCAACAGAAGAGTATTCTCATGGAGACTCAGTATTTGGAGGAATACCTTCTATAGCCATATGAATAGAAAGGCAATTTTCTTGAGAGAATTTTCATTTTGCAAAAATGAAATGGTCATCGAGTGAGAAAACACTGTGTAAGGCCACGGGACTGTCTATTCCCAGTTCTCAAGAGGAAATCCCTGCCAACTGCTAGTGAAGGTGCCTTCTCCAGCTGAGAAGGTCTGCTTGCCTGGCAGTTAACTCACCGTGTCAACTCCTAGCAACCTTCCAATATAGATTTGTGACAAGAACAACAAACCAGAGTTACTGTTCAACTTGGCATTCATACTTGTCAGGTGAAAAACCGAACCCTTGGCTTTCCTTACCTGAACATTGCAAATTATTCAATGAAACTGAATTGCAAACTGTTTATTAACTGCACTGAGATTCCCAGAGAGCCTCTAAGGGGGCTAAATGCTGTGGATGGGCCAAGTGTTATAATTTTCACTTGTCAGCTTCAGATCTTTGACTACAGTTAGTGCCTTTAATGATAATGAATTATTTCAGAACAGTAAAAATAGGGGAAAAAATGGATGATAGCTGACTTCACTCAGGAAACCCCAACATTGAGCATCTGTTTAACTAAAAGAAAAAAACCAACAGCTAACTACTATGTAACAGTACTCTCAATATCTGCAGTTTCAGGAACAGGACATGACAGCAATGAAACAAATCTGGTACAAAACTCTAAGTAAAATGGGTCATTTTATTCAGCACGGCTTAAGTTCTCCCAAAGCACTAGACAGATGTAATGAATTCTGTGTTTATTTGAAGGATATATGCCACAAGAATAGACACGGTTAAATACACCCACCCAAACTAAGTACTCAGCAATTCCTCTTTTAACACATCAGGCAGAATAATCAAGTTTAACTGAAAGGAAGTGCATAGCAATGTGTAAATGAAGGGAAAAAAGTCTGAAACAATGACTGAATAGCAAAACTTTAATGTGTGAATACAGGCAAATCCGTCAGTAAAAGAACATTTATGAATCATGTCTTGCAGCAAGGCATTCAAACCTAGTATTGCTTATAGACACGTTCCCAACTCCACACAGTAAACTTAATAGTTCAACTTTATTATTTTCCATAAGGGTAAAAATGGTCTTAAGGATCATTAAATATGTGACTAACCTGTACTATGAAACATTTTTTCTTTATCAAAAAAAAAGTTTTTGCTTTCTTTTCCAGAAAACACACTGTTGCATTCATATGGAGTTACACTGAATCCAGTCACTTCCTCCTTTTCTATTTTTCCACTCAAGCACACACCCAATTTCAGATGTTGCCTAGCTTTACTCAAACGGACTGTTTCTTTAGCAGTCAACCAGCTCAGAGTTTCATCAAATCATTTGGTGGAATAAAATTCCACAGGAGATAAAGGCACTTTGCGAGTGGACTGGCCAGGGTACCTGTTTGGGTCTATCATAACCCACACACAACACCACACAAGAAAAACTATTTTGTACATCTAGTTTTCAAGTGGTTTATACAGGAGAGGGCTGCGTTCCTCTACTTCGGAGGCATGTTAACAACAAAATCCTAACAACCCCCCACACCTTTACATGACAAATCCCCCTTGCCTCGCCTAAGTCATTCAGTATCCCTGCTTGACAGGCCTTCTGAATTGAAACTTTTATTGTTATTTCTTTTTATATTTGGCTGAAGAGATGGGGCGCAAGGGATGGTTCCCCCTCAGCACCGACAGGGTGCACCTTCCCGTGGGGACAGTCCCAAGGCCCGGCCGGTCACAATGTCCCAGGGCTTTCAAGCCGAGCTGGCGGCTTGTTTGCCACAGCCAGGTGATTTCTCGCACTATATCAAACTGGGTGAAAAGAAGGGGTGGGGTGGTTTTTTTGTCATTTTTGGGTTTGTTTTCCTTTTTTCCCCCCACACGTTAAGTCAGGTCCCATCCCAACAGCAAGCAGCCTTTCCCTCAAGAGCTTCGGGCGGGTTTACAGCCGCCTTCAACACGCACAAAAGCCGGCTCCGCTTTTGACACCACACTGCCATTCCCAACCGCGGTCCCCACAAGGCCACCAAGTCTCCCCTCAGCGGCCCACCCGGCTTCCCCTCACGGCGGCTCGGCGCCCTTTTGGCGTGACAGGGCCGGGCGGTGGGCCACACACACACACTTTTCCCTTTCTTCTCCTCCCCAAAAACACGACTCACCAACTGTCAAGCTCCAGCTCCAGCAACGACTGGGTCCTCTCCGAACTGCAGTGCAAGCACCACATGGCTGGGCCGGAGTGACGGGCGGGGAGCCGCGCCGCCACCGCCACCACAGGCGCCCCCTCAGCCCGCCCTGCCCGCTCCCCTCAGCGGGGACCGGGGGGG
>VXBW01003490.1:805046-822271 GCA_013400375.1 Thinocorus orbignyianus | reverse complement strand
GGAAGAGGGAGTGCGCATGCGCGCCGGCCGTTGCCCGGGCAACGCGAGGCGCCAACGGTCGCTCCCCTCATGGCGGCCGCCGCCTCAGGGCCCTCAACGAAGCTGGGGGCCGAGTGGGCCGCCGGTGATTGCTTTTCAGTCACCGAGCTGCTGCCGAAAATGCATAAAACCAGGTAAGGAGGTGGGAAAGTAGCTCCTCATACCTCAGCGTATCCTTATTCCCCTCAGTTCCACCCGGAGAAGTCGTCCTCCACCCCCTCAACAAAATATATCAGCGTAATATTTTATATCGTTAACCATCCCCGTGGTTTAACTTAACGTTACGGCCTCAGTCCTCTCCTTTCCCGCCGCCTTTTATTTCTAAGGCGGGGACGTAATTAAACCTTTGCTCGGGACGCAACGCTGGTGTTTTGGTTCAGCTGGTGATTTTACATAAATCACTGTTATTTAAGGCTTTAATAGCCAAGATAAAGTTTGTAAACCCCCCAGAGTGCAACAAACTTAATTTGTAATTAAGAGCACGCAGCAATTTGTAGCACACGCCATCTAAATCTGCAGTAATTATGACCCTGCGTAAGGGTAATTCCCAACTTAATCGCATTTAATACACCGTTATTTCAAAGATCGGAAAGGCTCAAACGGGCGTTTATCTTGCCTTCTGCAAAGGGTTACCCAGAAAAAATTTAAAGGAGGAAGAAAATACCTGGGAGTAGTTTTCTTCCTGCAGAGTATAAATGCAGGATTGTGGCAATAAAACATATACAAGGGTCAAAATGCATGCTATTCCTCTCACAGCGGGGGGAAATTAATCCAATTCATTCCTTGGAAAAAAAAATACGGATCCTCCAGCACCTCCTCCCTCCCAGGATGAGCTCGCTGCTTCTCCTGCTCTCCCTCCAGTCGTGCTTCCCTCTACACCAAATGAAAACTTAAGCATTCTTTAAAAAACCACCTTTCCAGGGCATACTGCACAATGCTCTTCCACGCTGCTCTCTTTTTGTGCATGCTGAGAGTTATCACCGTGCAGGAATCGGTCCTCTGACTGTATAAAACATAGTACATTGTGCTAATCTTCCCACACGACCTGCAGTTACACAGGAATTCTCAAAAGTGCCAGGTGATTCTTTGAAATCTAACACGTTATCCCTTCTCTCACACACATTTCCTCATTTCCTACAGCTGCGCGCGAGCTCACTGAATTTTTTAATGCCGAGATGTAAAAATCAGCATTAAAACAACAGCTTCAGCTTCGGTTCATTTTTTAAAGTGAACTTATAAAGCCTTTAAATAAACACATCTGGGAAAAGGCTTTATGTTGTCGGTTGCTATGGAGCAGGCAAAACAACGAATCTTTGTTGTCATTTTGCTTTCCTAAGGACAGATCCAAAGCCTATTTAAGGCAAAGGAAATCTTCACTGGCTTCAAGGGTTTGTAAACTCAAAACTGCACTTTTCAAATACCTATCTCCAAAAACTCCACCTTTACAACATACAAAACAGCATTATCCCTATGTGAAAGACAGGAATATCAAAGGAAAAAGAGTATAAGCCACAGCAGAGAAAAATTAGAATGATTTTTCACTGTCACCTTGCAGATCAGTGGGAGAACCAGAAAGGAAAGAGAGCTACTAGTTCTGCTTCTTTATCCCCTCCTGTAAAATAAGACACTTATCTCTACAGAGGGAGAAAAGGGTCTGTCATTAGCCCCCCAAAGGAAACCCTGCCAGGGAAAGGCGGCGCTCTGCAGCAACCTCTCCCCTTAACCCCAGCTAAAAGATTTGGGTAAGAGTTTCCGATTTTGGAACAAAAAAGGAAATTCCACAGTGATAACAATGATACAGTGATTTATCTAGCATGAATGCATGCAAACCAGACAACTCTGTGAACTACAGCAAGCTGTTATACACACATACCAAATCTCAGCAGTGGCAAAAACAATGCCTAAAGAGGATTAGATGGCAGTCAAACCATTAGACCCTCTAAAGCCAGGATTCCCAACTCAGAACTGTCTGCTGCCCACACTCTGACCTAGCTTTGTCCCTCAAAGCCAGTCGTTGATCCCACAAACCCTCACTTGTGCAGAGAGCTATTGTAAACTATGTTACTGGATGCACTACAACACTGTCTGGCTATTTACATCTGCAGGAACAATGTCAGAAAAAATAACATTAGGCAGAGGTTGTATTTAGGGCAATATTTAGCTATTTCTCTCCAAGAACTCTGGAACGCTCGTCTTGCTGCTTCTGAGTTGATGTTTGCATCCTCTCTGCTTCTGCCTCTGGTCCCCACAGTGCCACTCACAGCCAGGCAGAGTTTTGGTTTTCCACAAAATTCATCAGTTACTAGATAACTACAATTCATTGTAACAGTACCAACGTATTTTAAATTTCTCTTGACAGCTCCAGAGGCACACGAGACAATCCAGCAGTGAAACTATACCTGAGCAGAAGCTGCCATCTTGGTCAGTCAGCACTGGGCGGTGGTTCTTCAAGAGAAAACACTTTCTTCTTGCAATTCCATGGACAGAAGGACAGTGGATGCCTGGAAATCCCCCAAAGAAAGTACAGAGGCTGACAAGGAGCCAGACAGCCCCTTTAGAGAGAAGTTCATCTGCTAGCCAAGGCGGCCACTCTGTTATTGCCAGAAATTGTAGATTGAAGCAGAGTAAAAGGGAAAGGGAAATGGCAATCTCTAATCTGCATTCTCAGGAGCAATAAAAGCAGGACTCTGTACCACCAATACAAGGTGACTGCAATTATGAGTCTGCTGATACCATTATACATATAACAGTCCTTTGTCTCCTGGGAGTAAAACATCTACAAGAGTGGCTCCTTCATTTTTCCTCTTGGAGAGCGCCGTTCTCTGACGAACCCAGAGCTCCCCCAGCTCAGGACACAGCTCAGCACCAAGGCACTGCGTTCCAGGACTGTGCTGGCTGCATGCTGGGTGCCACTACCCAGAAAGGGTGGTGGGCACCGGGTCCACATGGCTCCAGACTGAGAAACACAGAATGTAAGAAATACATCCTGATGTTCTAACATCAGAAGACCTCACTGAGAAAGCTGATGCTATGAGCTTCTCCTTCCAGATTGTTATTTAGTCATAATAAAGGACTGAAAAAAGTAAAGTTATTCTCCTTCACTAGAGAAATGGTGTAGATCTGTGGTCAGATCAAGCTAGTGCCACCATGGAGAGAAGCAGCATCACCTTCCCCTCATCTCTACACCTTCCTCATCCTCCTTGCAGGTGCGTGTGCTCATGTTGATGGGATGGGCATGACTGGATCTAAAGCAAAGCAGGTTTTGGCAGCTCAGTTTGGGATATATTTCACCTTCTATTGGGCAGAGACATTTGTCAATATTGCATACCAAATAAGCAATTGGTATCAGTAAGACTCACTGAGAATGTATCTAAGGCACAGAGAGAAAAGCAATGAAAATGTTCACTTTTGTTCTTTACCTCCAGGTATTGGAGGAAAATGGAAATGGAAAAAAATACTGTGATTTGGGACTCTTTCACAGTACTAAGTACTTCTGTTAAAAAGCTGTATGAAAAATCCACAGACACCAGCTGATACAAAGCTTCATATAGCACCTACACAGCAGTTAGCAAACTTGTCACTGAATAAAATATCCTTAAATAAAGCCAAAAAGAGCACAAACACTGCAACGATACACATAACACAGGCAGCTAATCCACACTGTATTAACCTCTTGAAACAACCCTGTGTGACCCAACTGAAACAGAACCATCCTTTAAAAACAGGCTACACCACAAGGTTCCCCACAGCCGCCTCTTTTTTCCTGCTTTCATTTTATGGTGGTAATAATCTGCTTTCTGCAAAAAGCATTTCTTTGGGATTACCAGCCAGCCGAGATTAACAACGCTTAGTTATGCTTCACGTCATCAACATCTCCAAAGCTCTCAATCCCCAAGAAAAGTATAGGTTTGTTTGCTTGGTATTTAATGTTTTCTCCCCTGTTTGAACAACTTGCAGATTTAGTAAAACAAGAGAGGTTGTCAAGCAGAAAAGTACACGGCTGATTTTAACATGGCTTTACTAATATTTTCTAATTCTGGAAAATACAGAATTGTGTTTCCTCAAACAGAAATGGGAAAGAATTACAAATCCCACAAATACTGGCTGAAAGCTTGCCAAAGTAATTACTAGTCAGTATTAAAGTAAATATCTGAATGTTGCTAATTTATGTTCTGTATAGAGAGAAACCATCTTTCTACCAGCATTTGTGACATCTGGCTCAGTATAATGCCCTATAGTGAGAAAACATGTGCACAGTGCACACCACGTACAAGTATAGATTTTCCATGATTTGTCTTTCTGCAACCACCATTCTAAACCCAGAAATTTTTCTACTTCAAGCCCAGACTGGGTTACAGATGTTTATTTTGACAGCAACCACTAAGTTAAAACTGTTACTAAAACGACAAGCACCACTGAAATATCCCATAAATAAAGAAAAGCAATTGACCAAAATCCAATTTTAAGGCACAGAAATCACTTTTTTACTGAGTGCATATTTAAACGAATGAGTCAGAAGGTGGTTATAAGGAAGGCCTTGTTATTGGCCTCGTAAAGTTAGATTTAAAGGCAATTATGAGAATATTTCCGTGGCTTCTGTATCAGTGCATGGCTGTGCAACACGACTGTTTTTAATTCAGGAAGGATATTTACCTACATTCACATTTTGTCAGACGTACCAGCATGGAGCTGCACTGTTATCGCTCAGAGAGAAGAGCCCACTCAAATGCAGAAATATTTACACATCTGGCACTTTTTTGTGGCAGTTGCACAACCTCAGGCTGATACTCTGCTGGCACCAGAGAGGCCCCTTCCACAAAATCCAGCGGGGGCCTCCTGCGTATGGTTTTGTGTATGATGTAAAGGGCAATCACTGAGGGAAAACAAAACAAGCCCATGTTCTGCAGCAATGACCACACAGCAAAATGAGGTACAGGACCAAGGCCACCCTATATATACAGAATCATAGAATGGTCAGAGTTGGAAGGGACCTTAGAGATCATCCAGTTCCAACCCCCCTGCCATGGGCAGGGACACCTCCCACTAGAGCAGGTTGCTCCAGGCCCCATCCAGCCTGGCCTTGAACAAGTTACCATTCAGTAACCATAAAAACTCAATCCTAGTGTAAATTATGCAAACAAATATTGACTTTTTCCCTGGTAACCTTTATAGCTAATAGAAACTTTGAATGGTGTTTTGAGCCAGATATAAAGTAAATAAAAATAGGAGAGGCACCAATAAACACACACCTCAGAGAAACATTCCACACTAACATGGAATGAAGAACATTTTGAAAAGTATTTTTGTTCCGCCGTTTCCTGCACTGGGGCCTGGATGGCAAAACAGCACGTTTCAGTGCCCTCTCTATGCAACACGATGAGCTCTCAAGAAAAAAGGCCCAAAAAGGCTCAGGGAGGTGGGACACACTCCCCTGCACACACACCTGTGTGTCCTGGCCAAGCACCTTGTGCTCGTGGTCCTGCTGAGCACCACCATGCAGGACCCACACCGCCAGCTCCTAATTCACCTACCCAAAAATATATCTGCTGCTCACACCTCTCCAAACTTGAAATACATGCTTTTTTGGTTTTTTTTTTGCTTTTGCTTTTTTTTATAATAGGCATTATTTAAGGCCAGGCTGGATGCGGCTTGGAGCAACCTGCTGTAGGGAGAGGTGTCCCTGCCCAGGGCAGGGGGGCTGGAGCTTGATGATCTTTAAGGTCCCTTCCAACTCTGACCATTCTGTGATTCTATGATTATTAAACAAGAGGGAAGAAACAATTAGAAAACTCCCAATTTAAATTACAACACTGGATTTTTACATGCAATGCATCAGGTATCTAGAGGTAGGTCATATATTACTACAGAGTGATAAATTCAAGTATAAGGTGACCAAAACATTTGTTCCATCATACTTATTCAGATTTCTCCTCAATATTGTTCCTTCACCTGTCATGCCCAGGATACCAACACAGAACACAGGCATAAGCTGGGAGTGTGGGGGTGAAAGCACAGCTTCCAATTACCTGCTTTATAATACTGACCTATACAGGTCTGTTAAGGTAAAAAAAAACACCAGGAAAATTCCTCTTTGAAACCCTTCAGTGCAGAAAACTAATTATATTTGCTACTGTGTGAAGTGAACGAAGGACCGTGTGTCCCCACCGCCGGATCTGCAGGGAATGCCCAGAAAGCAGCCCCTGTGACAAAGGCCTCTATTTAAAAAGCTTCTATCAGAATTTCCTTCAGCCCCTGCAAGGCACCATTAGCAAACACCAACGGAGGAAACAATTTGCATATGGCTATGCATGAGACTTATTTATTCATAGAATCACAGAATGGTCAGAGTTGGAAGGGACCGTCAAGATCATCAAGTTCCAACCCCCCTGCCCTGGACAGAGACACCTCTCCCTAGAGCAGGTTGCTCCAAGCCCCATCCAACCTGGCCTTGAACACTTCCAGGGATGGGGCATCAACAACTTCCCTGGGCAACCTGTTCCAGTGCCTCACCACCCTCACAGCAAAGAACTTCTTCCTAAGATCTCATCTAAATCTCCCCTCTTCCAATTTAAAACCATTCCCCCTCGTCCTGTCACTAGACTTCCTGACCAAGAGTCCCTCCCCAGCTCTCCTGGAGCTCCCTTCAGATCCTGGAAGGCTGCTCTCAGGTCTCCCCGGAGCCTTCTCTTCTCCAGGCTGAACAGCCCCAGCTCTCTCAGCCTGTCAATTCATAGATGAACTGGGAAGACGTCAGGCTACCAAGTTTTCATCTTTTAAAACTATCACTTCCTACTCCCCTTCTTTGGAATCCAGATAAAAATTAAATAAGGAAACCCCAACCAACAATGATGGTGCCCCCTCGCTCTGCAGGCTGCCAAAGGGAGACCAGGATGGTTCCACTGGGTGGCACACACCATCCCGGGCCACACTGCCCACAGCCCATCAGCCTTCCAGTATCCCTTCGCGTCTTGGAAGGGTCATTTCCACACACCACCCACCACCCACCCCACGAGGTGTGTAATTAGGGACCTGTATCGTAAACCAAAGCATATTTTCAATCACTGCCTTCCAAAGAAATCACATTTTTGTCACCTTTAATAAAAAGATTACTTCACAATAAACTACATTTCCGAAGGCACTTTTAGCTTTTTGACTGACTTTTTGCCCCAGCACAGAAAATATGAAATAAGTCTCATCTAAATCTTAAGACAAAAAGACAATGAAAATCCATTATGCTAATTAATTAGATGGTCTAGCTAAGGGTAGGTACCCTTTCAAACGCAAACAGTTAATTTACAATTAGAACCGCCCCCAGGGCTCTTAGGGAAAGCTGCTAACCAGTCTGGAGATCAGAAACAGGAAGACATTTCAAATACAAATCCACCTTCTTTCCCACCACACAATGTCCTTCTCCCCCCTCTAATCTTGGTGCCCGTGCTACAAACTGCAGTAACTTGGCAAATAAAAATGAGCCTGAGGCAATAAAAGAGAGGAAGAATGTGTTGTAAATGTGGGATCTTTGGCACCCACCACCAGATTATTCAGTGAACCAGTTTATACCAACATTCCTTATCTTCATTAATATGGAGGAAACACACTCTGGACTCAAAGGGACTCCAATTTCTCCTCCTCAGCTCAACACCCCTAGGACTGCAAAAGCACTGGCAATTTAATCCATTTGCATCCTTTCATGTTAACTAACTAGAGAGACCTCCTCCTTCTCTAGGGTAGAATTTATCTCCACGTGCTCAAAGCTCTGTTTGTCAAGAATCCACAAAATGGAATTACAAGAAACATCTTGTTTTGTTGATGGGTTGCACAGTGGCATGTGAGGGCAGAGCACGGCCACCTACATGGAGCTGGTGTCAGCTACAACAGACACAGTAGGGTCAGAGAAGGTGGATAACACCCACTTCCACCCAGTTCCATGGAAATCTGACCATGGCTTTCCCATCTCATGAGCTTCACAGGTACCAAAAGTACAGATGGAGATGAAATAGGCTATTTCATAGACTGGAAGTCACCTAGAATCCTCTGAAGAATATTTTATGGACTCCAGATCTGAACTCCTATCCTAAATCAAATTTAAAGCTAAGCTTAAGGTGCAAAACCCACTACGTGCACTTGAAGGAGACCACAGCCCGCTGTCAGGGGAAATCAAAGGAGAGAAACCAAAGAGATGGCACAATCTATCACTTTGTTGTAAACCTGTTTTCAAATATTGCAGATAGTTTGTTCTTGAACGAACACGAGCATAAACATTACTCTTGGTGGAAACCTGAGACTGAGGGAGGTGTCAGGCACTGTGGCCGATGTGCAAATTAGCCCTCCTAATTGTCCAGCAGTGCTTGAGAACATCACCCCACAGTGATGTTCAGGCCTCTCTAAACCATGCCTATAGTCTCCCAAGGACACTTACAATATCTTTGTCAGGAAGTCTAGTGATAGGACAAGGGGGAATGGTTTTAAATTGAAAGAGGGGAGATTTAGATGAGATCTTAGGAAGAAGTTCTTTGCTGTGAGGGTGGTGAGGCACTAGAACAGGTTGCCCAGGGAAGTTGTTGATGCCCCATCCCTGGAAGTGTTTAAGGCCAGGCTGGATGGGGCTTGGAGCAACCTGCTCTAGGGAGAGGTGTCCCTGCCCATGGCAGGGGGGTTGGAACTGGATGATCTATAAGGTCCCTTCCAACTCTGACCATTCTATGATTCTGTGATCTTATACTATCAAACCTCCTACACTGCTTTGGCCAGAAGTGTTCTACAACACTTGTTTAGGTGCAAGTGGGTACCTAAACCTCTGGTTATTTTGGTATCCCCCCGTTATTCCTGTACACGCATAATGCAATGGGTTATCCTGCTTTGCAACCCCACTGAAAAGAAGGAAAAGAGTGCAGGACAAGCAGTTATATGTTTAGTTATCAACTGAAAAAAAAAAGCATAAGGTATCTAAGCCGAAGAAGAGACTTCTGACTTCCTAGAGACAGAAAAAAACCAAAGATAACTGTAGCTTAACAGAAGGGTCGGAAACCTCTTCCATTTCCTTGATTGGATCAGCAGCTTGGATATTATGCCATCTCTCGTTTAAATTATGAACTGCAAAGTAATTGAAATGTGAAGTATTGCTCCATCAGTTTAAAATTTAATCTCAAGAGATTCAACTGTACTTGATTTAAAGTCATGTTATTTTTCTTCCTACCTACCAAAAAAAAAAAAAAAATCAAGACAAATTAAGAACTTTTAATCTTGCTACCCTGTATTGTTTTTAGAATAACTTCCAGATACTCCCACCTGACAACAACCTCCCCTGGTTTTTCTAGGTAGATAATTAGAAGTAACTTTATAAAAATCATCACGGAAGTAGCTTAGTGTGTCCAAACTGTCAGGTACTTGCTTGACAATCATTTCAGTAATCCTGCTCCTACACCACTTCACAGTCTGCTGTCACCCATCACAATGAGCTCCAACCAGCACCTATTTTCAGATACGTGGCAGATCTTTAAAGTACAGCTGGCAGCGAAGATTTGTGTGGTTCTCCTTCTGCATATTGTAGACTATAAAGTATTTACCTGGGCTAAACATAAATGACATCATCCCTTTTGCTTTGACTTTGCCCATCAAGCCAGCAAGAGCCCCTCCTTATATTCTTTAGTGAGTGATGAAACCACCACAATTCCTCACATTTATTTCATATTAAATGCCTAGTTATAAGCATGCTTTCAATATTGATAGTGGGAAGGTGTTTGTCGTGGTTTGGATTTTTTTTATTGATCAAATTAGCTTTCACTAATGGTGAAGTACTCAAAGCAGCCCTTCTTGTACTGTCCTGAAAACTCTCCCACGAGCCAGAAAGAATGAAACAAGCCAACGACCCAAGCTGGAGTTATTTCAAACAGATTCTTTCTGAAATCCACAGGGAAAAAAAGTACATTTTGAAGGATGTGGAAAGACCACCTGAGTAGTACAGACAATCTAAAAGTCTCTCTTTTTTCTTTCCAAGGCCCATTGGTACCTCTGGAGCCCCTCAGAAGACAGATGGAGTAACCTGAGGACAACAATTGCCTGCTTGGTGCTCTGCTGAGCTACGGGATGAACCCACAGACAGACAAGGCTCCCCAATCACACCTGTATGAAAACCAAAAGGAAACATAAACGGTTCTTGGGCAGCCAGTTTTCAAAGCTCCTGCCATTTTCTTTCAAGGATACAGAGTTGGTTGTTGTTTGTTTGGGTTTTTTTGCTAGGCTTGAAGAAAGCATTCAAATGGTGACAGATACTGCTGGTAGCAGCGTATCTTCTTCCTTCTCTTGGTAGCATTAGGGTTGTGGAGAGGTGGTTGCAGCTTACAAAAGCTGAAAGGAAGCAGTGTTGTTAACACTGGAGAAAGGTAAAGCCTTCCACCGACCTTCAACGCTTCTGAGACCCCTTCAGGCTGCCTTCAGTCAGCTACAACTCCCCTAAAACACAACCGCCACAGCTCTGACAAAAACCTGCCCATCTCACAGACCTACATTTCCCTTCCTACAACGCAAACAAAAACCCTTCAAATGTGTAAAATACAATTCCAGCCTCACAACCACCCACTGGAACAGTCTTTCACGCAGAAACCGGTGTTTAGAGCAATTGCTGCTTGGCTCTGGAAGCTCAGAAATCAGATCTCTCTTTCAAATGGTAACGGTGCCACAACTTTCAATCCTGCTGACAGCCAGGTCACTGAGCACACACATGCCCATAAGAAAAACGTCACTCAGTATTTCTTCCAAATTTGCCAAGTGTTATTTTACTGCGCAGTCACCACCCAAAGTTCACTCCTCCTCATCTCCTCCTCTTCCTCTGCCACCCAAACACAAGCTGAACAGTCTGTCACAAACTGCTATCTCTTTGCAAGCCAAAGACACACTCATGAGCAGGCAGCTGGTGAGAATTTCTGCATATGCTGTGCCTGGCTTTACATAATGCTACGGTGCTCCTGCAGGGAATTACAACGGCACAGACATTCTTCAGCCAGTTCATTTCTAAAAATGAAGGATTAATGATTTTTAAAGGGTTAACAAGCAAGCCCAGACGCTTCTGTAAAGTTTTCAAATAGAAATAACTTCTAGCCTGTTAAGGAATTTATTACACTAAGCAAATCACGGTATAAAAATCTCAGGGATTCCTTCTTTACTCTGATTAATTCCTACTGCATGCCAGATTTTCTGTCCAGAAGGCATTTTCCTGCATGCCCATGCCCTCACACACACGAATTCTACATAAAGCATTACATGAGTACGCGATATCAAGGTAAAGAGGGAGGCGATGTCCTTCCAAAAAAATTCACAGGCAATTTTATTTTGGAGAACCTATTTCTGCATCTCTGCTTTTCAGAACATGCTGACTCACGTGCACGGCGGCGGTCGACGGAGCAGCATCTCTCTCAGAGGAAGCAACTCCCTCTCTGTTTGCGAAGGGAAGAGAGAAGACTTGACTTCACATGAAAGCAAAAGCTGCAGAATTCAGCTACAAATAGGAGCCAACGAGGCTTTCTGCATGTCTGGTAACCACAGCCAGTGCTGCAAATAGCTCTGCAAGCAGTTTGGCACAATCCCAGATGGGGGACAAACGCCTGAAGCCAGTTAGCTTCTGCTACAGGAAGCATTCGGAAATACACTGAGTGTTCAAAGCCTGTATCATTCAAAACATAATTTAATCAATTTACCAAAGCCATTAGAACGTTCCCCTCTGGGTAAAAGGCAAAGGCATAAAAAAAGCATCTCATCTTGGCTCATTTCTATAAAGTGTGGTCAGGCACATTTTAACCAAGAGGCCAGACAAAAACAAGCATGATGCTGAAATTAAGTTTCTCCTCGCTGCACTCGTAAGAGAATTTAAGCTGTGATTTTTATTTCATGCCTACACTGCTAGTTGGTAGATGTAGCTGTGTTCTGACAGCTTCCTCTGCACCAGTCTCTCTTTCTGGACCTCAGTGGGCTTATCAGAATTAAGTCACCCGTGTTGTCAACACAACAGTTACATAAAGCTGCTCACATTTTCTTTGTTGTGTTCAAAACCCAGGAGGCTGTTAGCCCATCTTGTTACTGCAGCCAGTTTGGAAATAATATTAATATTCCACAGGCTCAATCAGCACTGCCATTCCAAACTACTGGCAAGCTCCTGAGCAGCAGCAAAGCACCAGCTCCAGCAGAGCTCAGCAATCCCTGCAGGCTCAGGCTCCAGAGCTGCCTCCGCAGCACAGCAATTTGGATGGGGACACCTCTCCCAGAAGCAAAGCCTGTCCCGAGCTGCTCACTGAGGTGGCCACACAGCTACAAAGATGCTTATGTTGACCATTATTGCTGTATTTACAGCTAAAGCCCAACACCCATCAAGTATAAAACCCTGAAATCTACATGCAGCTCTTGGCGACGGTTCCTAAAAAGTTGTAAATCTAAAGCTCTGTAAATAGCAAGCAAACTCAAAAGGAAAAGTGGAAGTTTGCTGGGGGGAAACACCCTCCACACTCAGTCCTCTATTTAAATGGTAAGAAAAAGAGGTTTTTCCAATTAATGATGGTTTCTGACAAAAGGCTGGATACGGATGTACATTTTTGTGTCGTGGCAGGAAAAGGCTGGTGTATAAATAATCCAAGCAGCCTTTTAGGCTGAACCAAGCAGCAGGATGTCATAGCTCCTGAAGCAAGTTAACAATACCCCGTAGGTGACAAAGCAGAGTAACCTTGGAGACTTGAGACGGGTGCTGGCAAAAGCTGGAATGAAGCCTTTACTGAAAAAACTCGGTATTTATACCCAGCTCCTACACCAGTACACTCTAAGAGATAAAACTTAACTACCTTTGCTAGGTGAAAGCAGAAACAAATTTAGCTTTGAGAAACATGTCTCCCTTCCCTTCTTTCTCTTAACGGAACTTTGGCATTTCAGATTGAAATTCTACAGCCGAGCAGACCAGGTACTATTTTACCTGACGCTGCTAAAGAGCATTTAGGTCAGTCTGCACAGAGAGCCTGAGCTTTCCTGATGTCAGCGTTTTGGCACCGTCTTCTTTTGAACCACTTGTCCTGCTACTCTCTGATTAAGCTGTCATTTTCCTACAGGAGAGAACTTAAGATCAGGGGACACGCTGTGCATTTTGCTTAAGTTGCATTGTGAAAGGAGGAAAGTAAAAGTCTATCAATATTTCCTCTGGAAGATGGTTTCCCTCAAATCTTTCACACACATCTTGCTAGAAGGCGCTCCTGGCTGTCAGGGGAGCAGTGTATAATCACCGTGTGAAGGATGAAGGGAGGTACCTTCCCTTTCATAGGATCATTCAGGCTGGAAGAGTCCCTTGGGATCATCGAGTCCAACCATCAGCCCCACTCTACAAAGTTCTCCCCTACACCAGATCCCACAACACCACATCTCAACCACTCTGAAGCACATCCAGGGATGGGGACTCCACCACCTCCCTGGGCAGCCCGTTCCAGTCTCTGACCACTCTTCCTGGGAAAAATTCTTTCCTAATGTTCAGCCTAAACCTACCCTGGTGCAGCTTGAAGCCATTCCCTCTCGTTCTATCACTAATCACCTGTGAGAAGAGACCAGCACCAACCTCTGCACAATGTCCTTTCAAGTAGTTGCAGAGAGTGATGAGGTCTCTCCTCAGCCGCCTCCTCCTCCAACTAAACAATCCCAGCTCCTTCAATCGCTCTTCATCAGATTCATTCTCCAGCCCTTCCCCAGCTCCTCTGCCCTCGCTCCAGCACCTCCAGATCTCTGGTGTTGAGGTGCCCAGAACTGGACACAATACTCGAGGTGTGGCCTCACCAGTGCTGAGAACAGGGGGACAATCACCTCCCTCCTTCTGCTGGGCACACTATTTCTTACACAAGAAATATGTACATGTGTTCAGTGATGTCCAACACTTTCACAGAACTTCACAGTTCCACTGAAACCAAAACGGCTGTTATCCCGACTGAGGAGATACAGAAGCAGGGTGTTGTTTTCTTCATATTTTCTAATCCACAGAAAGAAAAGAGTGAACTTAAGAACGTTAGTAAACACATCACATTTTAATTATTTCATTCCCTCTATGTGTAGTAAAAGCCAATGTAATTTTGCTGCGTCTTCTAAACCAAATTTTACACTTGTTATATTAAGGTACCCTGTATGGAAACATAAAATCTACATTAACGCCTTAAATGCAAGTTCATTTTGTAGAAGAATTTATAAATATTAACAAGATAAAATTTACAAATGCAAAAGACATCATTTGCAGCTATAAATGTTTAATTCTGAGGGAATAGGAATAACATTTCCATATTCACACAAGTCTTAAGGTACATTAAAAGAACATTTACGTACAAAGTGTTAAAATAACAGGCCAAGCCAGCATTGGGCTGAGTCTTTCCTGGAGCCCCTTTAGGGACTGGAAAGGTCTCCCCAGAGCCTTCTCTTCTCCAAGCTGAACCCTCAGCTCCCTCAGCCTGTCCTCACAGCAGAGGAGCTCCAGCTCTCCCAGCATCTCCAGGGCCTCCTCTGGTCCTGCTCCAACAGCTCCATGTCCTTCTGGTGCTGGTGGCCTCAGAGCTGGAGGCAGCACTGGGGGGGTCTCCCCAGAGCAAAGCAGAGGGGGAGAATCCCCCCTGCCTCACCCTGCTGGGGATGCAGCCCCGGCACTTTCAGCATTGCAGGGATAACTGGAGTAACTTGTAATCACCTTACAAGGACTATTTAATTCTTCTTTCTAACTGGCAGGAGGTATGGAGTGTTTTTTCCCTAGCATCTGTCACTTAACATTTAAATTAAGAAATAACAGCATGGCAACGCATCATAAAATAATAAATAAATAAAAAAGAGTGAATACAGGCCGTGACACAAAACAGCCCTCAGAAAAAGCAAAGCATTTAAGATGAGATGGGACCAGAGCAAATGCTTCCACATCATCAAACTGCCACTCTCTGCTTAGGCCGACTCCTGCATCATCAGCAGTAAATACCTGCTGATTTGACAGATAATCACCCTGTCACATCGCCTTCATCAACAAATCCTCTCCAGGTAGTTTCCAAGCCGGTAAATAAACAACAACACAACAACCTAATTCTCCGGTATAAACAGGCAGGCAAGTGGAAGATGAACTGCACATTGTGCTATTAAACTCTTTAAGAACAATTTACAGTTAATTGCCTTGCACAGTGGAAAAAACAAAATAAATAATCCCGCCCAACCAGCCTCCCCAAGCTTTAATTGCTGGCTCAAACTGGGATTAGAGGCTAATGAGAATCTCAGGCCTTACGTTCAACAACGGCAGCTCAGCAGCAGGGTTAAGTTTTGGTATTTTTCTGTGCCACAGGCCAAGAGTGTCAGGAGCGACAGCCGCACGTCTTCTGCTTCTCATTAAACACTGGTGCACCACCGTAATTACAAAATAACATCAGAGAGGCCTCGCGCTCCTATTTCAACCCCAAAAGGCAGCTTAGAATCACAGAATCACAGAATGGTCACATTCGGAAGGGACCTTAAAGATCATCAAGTTCCAACCCCCCTGCCATGGGCAGGGACACCTCTCCCTAGAGCAGGTTGCTCCAAGCCCCATCCAGCCTGGCCTTAAACACTTCCAGGGATGGGGCATCAACAGCTTCCCTGGGCAACCTGTTCCAGTGCCTCACCACCCTCACAGCAAAGAACTTCTTCCTAAGATCTCATCTAAATCTCCCCTCNCCTCCCACCACACCAGGTTGCTCCAAGTCCCATCCAGCCTGGCCTTGAAGAAGAATCGAAATAGGCAGGAATCGTGTGTATTCACTGCAGACTATCAGGACGGTCTGCATGAGCAGCTGCAATACTGGTGCCCCACAATCCAGTTGGCAATTTCACTGTGGTCATTTCATCCCCACAAAAAATGCCAAATTCTTTGCTCTGGGGTCCAGAAACTGCAGGAGCTACACAACCTTCTCGGCCCCGAATCACCCATGGTGTGATGCTTAAATCTTTTAAGAGTAAACAACCCTGTACTGATTAAATTCCTTTAAAAAACAGTATTTTAGTTCCTCGGTTTTCTGCGCCTACATATAATTTTGCAAACATGCCTCATAGGCTTATTTTTTGCTCTTGCTCTCAAACCCCAAGGGCGAGGCGAACGAGCCAGTGGTGCAGGCTGGGCTGCGACAGCATTTTCACGTTATTGACTCCAGAGCAGCACGTGAAATAGCATCCTGACAACAGCTGAAAGGTCTGCTTTAACAAACTCCAAAGGAAAAACATTTACCTCAGAATTTTCACTTAAGCAGGTGCCCACGACACCGTGAACGGTTGTCTCCTACCTGTAAGAACAGGAAGATATAAAGGACGAGATCACCAAGCTCCACACTTTGCACTGTCTATCTTCCTGTGCCAGGCCACAGGCTGCAGGGGACTGTGTGGCTATTTTTAGAAATGCATTTACGCTAACATACTCTGTTTTGCCCTGTGTGTATGTTCAGAAGTGCCTTCCAGCTCTCAGCAGCTCTTCACCTGTGTGAAATGCTCCTCTCCCACAGGCTCCATGGCTGTCATTACTCCAGGTCGTGTTTACTTTCAGGTCAAGCTTCCTACGGGAACAAGTACATCCTAATTCCTGCAGCAGTTTTATATTGGTCATCTGCTTCCATTACCTCCAGAACAAGCCACAAAAATGCATTTAAAAGCCCTCACTTCAAATTTATTTACACGGAGTGGGTATATAGACTGGAATAAAAACTGGGCAAGTTCTCTTCTCACTTGCATTCTGCAAGGAGGAACAAAACCACCCAGTCCCTGGCATGACGCTACTTCGTTTTCTCTGTGATACTCTCTGGAGGATGTACTCCTGGTTTCACAGTCCAGCACAGTAAGGACTAGCTGGCATTGGATACAGACACTGCCACACATCAATCCGTTCAGAAAAGAGCCAATTCAAGTAAAACTAAAACCTCTTCTATTCTTTGCCCTTACTCTCCACGCCCTCCTCCATGAATAAACTCTGTAGGAGCCAACTAGTGATGTAGGGGAAGAAAGGTGACATCTCTGCTTCCAAAGCCTCCAAAGGCCTCCACTCTGTACATGCTCTGTATGTTACTATTTTATTATTTATTATAATATTTATTATATTATTTGCCAATGACACCAGGCTTGGTGGTGTGGTTGACATGCTGGAGGGAAGGGATGCCATCCAGAGGGACCTGCACAGGCTTGAGAGG
>VXBW01003490.1:746947-804988 GCA_013400375.1 Thinocorus orbignyianus | reverse complement strand
GCTTAAAACTGGAAGAAGGTTGATTTAGATTAGATACTAGAAAGAACTTCTTTGCTGTGAGGGTGGTGAGGCACTGGAACAGGTTGCCCACAGAAGCTGTGGCTGCCCCATCCCTGGAGGGGTTCAAGGCCAAGACCATCCCCAGCTCCCTCAGCCTGTCCTCCCAGCAGAGCTGCTCCAGCCCTCCCAGCATCTTGGTGGCCCTGCGCTGGACCTGTTCCAACAGGTCCATGTCCTTTGTGTGTTGAGGACTCCAGAGCTGGACACAGGACTCCAGGTGGGGTCTCAGGAGCACAGAGGGGGAGAATCCCCTCCCTGGCCCTGCTGCTCACGCTGCTTTTGCTGCAGCCCAGGCTGGGGTTGGTTTCTGGGCTGCCAGCGCGCACTGCCGGCTCCTGGGGAGCTTCTCATCCACGAAGCTCAATACACACACGTGTGTGTCCATACACACACATTTAATTAGCGCAGGCCCATGAAAGGACCAATTATATTTCAATTTAAACTCCCTTTCTTGTTTCTGCCCTGTAATGTGCTGAAAAAACAAAAGCATAAAACAATTTGTATTCATCATCAGAACTGGCTGGGAGAGGTTCAGACGCTGAGAGATGCAACCAGGCCAGGACAAAACTGTTCCTGCTCATGAGGGAATTTTAATTGCGGGTGTTTTGCACAAGCTAATAAGGAATCTGTGCTGAGACTGCAAGAAAAAAATACTCCGAGAATTCTGTTCTAAATTTACAGAATTAAGAAATGATTAACATCAAATGAGGATTACATCAGCACCAATCATACAGCCAGCAGGTCCTATCCCTTTGTGGGGGTGATCTCAGCCACAAAACTCATCGCTCCACCCTGTTCTGGCGAATAAAAATAAGCAGTTGTTTGGAGCATTTTATGAATACTGAAACCATATTTCCTCACATTCTGGTTAAATATTACTCTTATTTTCTGATAAAACTGAAAACGACCTTCAGTTATTAGGAAAATGTATTCCAGCCCCTCTAAGGATGTTACAGGGTTTGGAGACAGTTTCTGGAACCTTATTGAGAGGGACCCAAACCCATTATTTGTAAGTTTAGGAGAACTCCATATGACAATATATGTGTTATCCCAACCAAAAGATCCTTCCTCTTAATTTAAAGCTCCAGAGATTTGCAGTGCTCTGGCAACCAAACAACACGGGTATTTTTTACTCAAAGAAACACTTTTTAACCATTACAGAAAGAGTCTTGGCAAGCATCAACAGCAAAGCACACACCAGAAACAAAAATTTATATTACACTTAAGAGAAAGTGCCTGGTGTCTCCCCCATGCTGACAGGGTAACTATGGCATTGGGGGGGGGGGAGGTAACCCTGGTTTAAAATTAATTGCTTAGTGTAGGAGTCAGCTCAGCAAATGAAGTCAGATGATTTGCCCTCCTGTAAAACATCACACGGAGTCTCTGCTGACAATCAGCAGTTCCAACCTCCCTTGGCACGTCCATGAACCTCTCGGTGACCACGCTCTGGCTGACATTGTCTCAGAGCTGGCAGGGTTTAGCACGACAGCTACAGTCCTTCCCAAGAATGACAGAATGGTCACAGTTGGAAGGGACCTTAAAGATCATCAAGTTCCAACCCTCCTGCCATGGGCAGGGACACCTCCCACCAGACCAGGTTGNTCACAGCAGAGCTGCTCCAGCCCTCTGAGCATCTGAATATGACTGAAATAATTCAATTTGAAGGACAAAGATGTTTGTGCAATTAAAGTGCCCTTCTGACAGAAAGCAGCCTTTTGGTTTCTGGCCCGTAAGGACTTCACACAACTCCACATGGCCACAAAAGTGTACCCTTACTGAAAAGCTGCCCTGCTGCAGCCCTACTGCTTCACGGTCCCACCAGCTCCCTGAGGAGAGGAAACTGCTCCTTTATTTCTAGATCAGAAAGGCCTCGTCCCAGAAATCATTCTATAAAATATCTCAGCTGCCCAGACTTCCTCTCGCTCGGGGTTAGGCAAGGGTTTCTCAAGTTGGGGTTGTCAGATCTGGGCAGATGAAGGTCGGACTCAGAGAAGGGAGTTAGATACAGCACGGACATAATTTAATGTCACAGCAATGCCTCCCAGAGCTGTTCTACTGTTCTCCAGCTAATAGGATGGCTATTTAAAGAAAGAAGGCTCTTTGCAGCCACCCTATCATTTTGAACAGGACTACTGTGTGACCAGCTTCGGTCACAGATTATTCTGTTCTTAATTTAGGGAACAGAGACCATGTAGTTATTTCTGCGCAACTGAAGAGATCAAGTAAAATATTAATTTCCATTAGTTCTGGTTCTTTAGAACACTGCCAGACAGGAGCAAAGCAAAGGCAGCACAGTGCTCGCCAAGTGCTGAAGACTTTGCTATTAAGTCTCTGGAATATTTTCATTTCTCTTCATGCTCACAAGCCTTTGTTTCTTTTCCATCACCAGTGAGAGGCAGTCTCTGCTCTGTGCTGTCCAGAGTCACAAAAGAACGTCTCAAATACCACTCTGACAAGGACAGTCAGGTGGAGTCAGGCAAGACAAGTTCTCTCCTTAAGTGTTCCAGATGCCTGAAAACAGACAGGCACCTTTCTCTAGGAACTGAAAGAATTAAACCACACCAAATTTCACAGAATCATAGAATGGTCAGTTGGAAGGGACCTTCAAGAGTTCCAACCCCCCTGCATGGGTAGGGACACCTCCCACCACACCAGGTTGCTCCAAGCCCCATCCAGCCTGGCCTTGAACCCCTCCAGGGATGGGGCAGCCACAGCTTCCCTGGGCAACCTGTTCCAGTGCCTCACCACCCTCACACCAAAGAGGTTCTTCAGAATATCTCATCTCAATCTCCCCTCTTTCAATTTAAGACCATTACCCATTGTCCTATGATTTTAGCTTGTTCCTTGGGAGAAGAGACCAACCTCCCCCGGCTACATCCTCCTTTCAGGGAGTTGTAGAGAGTGAGGTCTCCCCTCAGCCTCCTTTTCTCCAGGCTGAACACCCCCAGCTCCCTCAGCTGCTCTTCATAAGACTTGTGCTCCAGACCCCTCACCAGCTCCATTGCCCTTCTCTGGACGCGCTCCAGCTCCTCATTATTTTTTTTTTTTGTCCCCAAACTGGACACAGCCCTCGAGGTGGGGCCTCACCAGTGCCCAGTGGAGGGGGGCGATCACCTCCTGAGTCCTACCCACCACACTGTTCCTGATCCAGGCCAGGATGCTGGTGGCCTCCTTGGCCACCTGGGCACACTGCTGGCTCCTGTTCAGCCCACAGCTGACCAGCACCCCCAGGTCCTTTCTGCCAGGCAGCTCCAGGCCTGTAGGGCTGCATGGGGTTGGTGAGACCCAAGTGCAGGACATGGCACTTGGCCTTGTTGAACCTCATCACATTGGCCTCAACCCATCCATTTCAGCTTGTCCAGATCAACCTCATCGTTGCCCCCTAAAAAAGCGGTGCTGCACGTGATTTTCCTTGCATTTTGCCCCGGTGCAACGATGGAGAGAGCAGACCACATGATGCCCTAGAAAGCTAATGTACTGCTGGAGAACCAAGACCCACAAAGGATCTTCAGAACCCACAAAGATGGCACATGTGCAGATGACCCCAAATCATCAGATGTATATTCCTGTGTTTATAGAAGCTCTTGGAAAAATTTTGTTGAGTGCCAAGTATTTTTTCACCCAATAAACTATGTATTTGCAGTAAAAGAACCTTACTTTTTCAAGATGCGAAGAGAATAAAACCAAAGCTGTGCCTATAATGATAGATGCATACACTTTAAAAAAAGGGCACAGAATGAGTTAATGTTGATTTATCACACCTGACCTACTATTTTACTTCCTACAATTTGTCACCCTGAGTACCCAAGCTCTATATTTAAAATAAAGCACCCAGACAATCACTAGACAGTCCGTGAATTTGAAAGACAGAATTTACTCAATTCCATTTTAATTTCTATTGTGTATGAAAGTGTTTCTAGAGTGTGAGCCTGCCTAAGAGATGACAGAATATCATTACACAGTAATTCAAACCCTCTAAAGGCTGCTAAGAAACCTCCACTGAAATGACAGGCCTTGTGAAGCGCTTAGAAATGCTGTATCACCCATTCTAGATGGGTTTAGGCTAAGAAAATTCCTGTAATAAGATCATATATTTACAGCACACAGGCTAACCTTTAAACTATACGTATAATCATATTATCCAGAATTGGATAAGACACGCAGCATTGGTATCACATGGGCTTTCCAAGCCTTTTTTTTCCCAGTTTGTTCTAAGAACCAGCAAATCTGGGAGGGCATTCTGGCAAGACGGCATCGTTCTTATCCACCGTCCTTCTGCCAAGTCATCTGAAATTCCTTCTCAAGACTGAACATCAGCTTCCCTCAAAAACACTGAGCTCAGGAAAGGGGAAACAGCTTGACTTAGTATTTATATGCCAAGATAAATAACAATGTCAGAGGAAGCGAACATTTTAAAACACTGGGTAAACATGCCTTGAGAGGGTGTCTCCCTTTTCCTAGATTGTTCAAATACCCCCACTTTTTTTCTCCCCCCCTCCATCAGAAAACCAACTGAAAATACCATCTATCCAACGGCACAATTCCACTGTGCTCACCAGCAAATGAAAGAACAGCCTCTTCCCGTGGTGCAGTCTGGTCAGATGGCACTTGGCTCCAGCAGACACTGTTTCTTTTCACCAGTGTCTGGTTTTCTTTTGCTGGGACCATATTCCTACCACCTACCCACTGCTTTGTGCCCTCCAAAACATCCGTCAGCTGGATGTGTGATTTAGTCCTGTTTGGATCCCGGAGCCAATCTTCTACGGCTCAGCCAAGATATCAGTTTTATCTATTAAAGTCTGAGCAGGAGAGAAGGGAGACAGAGCAGCAACAAACCAAGGTACACGGTTCTTCAGCCTTCATTCAGCAAATGCAACTCTTTTCATCAGCTGGTCCTGCTCTAACACAAAGTTGAGACCTGAAGGATCTTATGATATTCCCGAAAAGATATCCTTCAGAAACTTACACACCAGCATCACGTTAATCTCAGGTGTGAATGCTGGTTTGCTGTTCACAGGCAGTTTTCAAACAGAAACAAGTAAATACATTTAGAAAAAAAAGAAAAAAGAAAAAAAGTCAACTTTCTACATATCTCCACTCTCACACTTCCACTCTACCCTTCAGTTTATACTCTCAGGAGTGATGAAGCAGGCTCTTTACCCATGCTTATAAGACACTTAATAATGACTGGAATATGGACACAAGTGCACTATGGAGACCGGGTAAACAAACTCGGTTGCCTGCAATCCAATTAAAATCAAAAGGTTACAGAAATGAAAAATTCTACTCGTTTTCTGTTTTGGTTCACAAATTGGGTTTCTTCAAAAAGCCCTGTTTGGCTCCCAGGAACCTGCTTATGTAGGCAGAAGTGGCTGGGAAGTATT
The DNA here is from genome assembly GCA_013400375.1 of Thinocorus orbignyianus. NCBI lineage: Eukaryota > Metazoa > Chordata > Aves > Ciconiiformes > Thinocoridae > Thinocorus > Thinocorus orbignyianus. The sequence goes on along the minus strand of VXBW01003490.1, from coordinate 799,544 downwards.
GCTAGGTGCTGAAATTTTTCGCAGGGGGCAAAGCTCTTCAGCTCAGATATTCCAAGAGGAAGAATATGCGAAAGGACGGTGGAACAGCACCCTGCAGGCAGTGTGGAAGGTACAGCATCCAGATAAATAACCCGAGTTTGAAGGAGAAGAAAGCTTCCAAAGCAAACATAAGGAAGTGTGAGCAGCAGGTCACGGGAGGTGATTCTCCCCCTCTACTCTGCACTTGTGAGACCCCACCTGGAGTNGAGGTGTCCCTGCCCAGGGCAGGGGGGTTGGAACTGGAGGATCTTTGAGGTCCCTTCCAACTCTGACCATTCTACGATTCTAAGTTGCAAACTGGATTACAGTTGTACGTTTTGCTGAGCGAAAAGAAGAATTTGTGAAGTGTGGTGCAGCATGAAGAGATTAAGAGAGCAGCCAAGCAAGCTCTGGTCAGCCGTGAAGCTCAGGGCCAGCGCTGGGGTGGGATGAAGTGAGAAAACAAATGGCACCGCAGAGGAGCCCCATGACAACAGGACTCCAAGGAACACACAAACAGGAAGGAAAGGAAGGAGGCACGGAGAGCCAAGTGAGATTCAACCCTGCAATTATTTTCTTTGGCTTATTTCCTTTCCCCCCAGCCCCTCACACTCCTATTAGTGGGCTAAAGTTACTATCTATCCCATCCCCAAGCAACCCTTCGGAAATCCACGTGTGCCAGTGACTGAAGAGCACAGTGGCACAGAAAGGCCATTCTGTGGGACACAAATTCCTTAATGCTCAGACACGTAAACCAGCCTCCCCCTCCACATCTCCCATCGCAGCCCTGTTACTGATAAAACCACGGGGTTTTACTTTTCCATTGGTCTATCTACCACGTTAATCAAGAGGCACAAACCACCAGAGTTATGCTGACATGTCCCACAGACAGCATCCAACCAGGAAGGTCTTATTACCAGGAAATATTTTCCTTTGGCCCTTCACTGGAAAGAAACACGTCTGAGGCCACCCTGCTTTGGCAGCGCTTATCAAACAAGGGAAAAAGAGAGCAGTGTCTAAAAGGCTATATATTTCTCCCCCCTCCTTTTCGGAACTGAATCCAAGAATATTCTCTAGATGAAGCCCTTGGAAGGGGCACACAGCTGAACCAACACCCTTCATTGCACACTCCAAGTACCATAATAAGCGCACAGCAGCACAACAGGCCATTTCTCAAGCTGCATTCTTAGCTCCCTATGCTCCCCTCTGCTGATTGCTGCCTTGAAGACTGCCTCAACTGATTCTAAAATTGGCTTAAATCTTAGGAGAATACTGTTGGAGCACACGACCTATCAATATTAAACTATCTGCCTCAAGCCTGAAGGGATCGTCGCAATCAAGCCCTTGCCTCCTCAGAAGGTGGGGTTTCTCCCTTTTGTCCTCCAGTATAATTGCATCATAATTCTGCTGCTCAGCTGAGGGTCGGCTGATGCTCTCTGCCTCCACGAAGCGGACTTCAAGCATTGGAAAAATGGGAAAGACTGGGAAATAAATTTTCATCAGTTTCCTTTTGCTCTTCGCCTACGGGTATTAGCAGTTTTCTGCTATTTTTATTGCCGTGCTTACTATTGGAAGTTCAAGCCAGTCCGGCTACGTTTCCCTGCGTTTTAACACATGGAAGTAAGGAGTGGGATGCAGTAAGTTAGGCTGTAAGGTGTAACACGTGATGACACCTGTTTAAGTAAGACTGTCAATTCAGCATCGCCTGTGAGACAGTGGGTATAGCCCGTGGAGAGATCAGGTTTCTCCTGAAAGAGGTAAAACTGTTTTCCAAATGCCACGTCCTGCCGATGTCCCGTTTGCAGCACGGACACAGGCAAAATCACACTGTGAAAGCATTTTATTTCTCTATCTCCTTGTTCCATAGACACTGGCAAATGCCCCCAGGCAGCTGTGAGAGCACAGCCCCGGGAAGGAAGATTTCTTGAACCTCACTCTGCCTCTAACAGCAACTTTCCTCTGCAACCGAACAAACCGTTCTCTCCCTTCCTCTCCCTCCGTCTTTCCATCTGGAAAAATGAAGGCATTTGCATCTGGGCCGCGTGTGCCTGTGCTGTGCATATAAATCAGCAGATGTTTATAAAAATGATGTGAAGATGGAAAGGTACGTATGGCTGACGTACTGCCTTCAGTTCTATTTGTGTGGAGCAAAAGCAAAAAAGAAAACACCAATAAAACCTGCAAACTTGGCTTCATTAAGGGTCTGATCCCGAGTCCACCAAACTCCATTTCCTTTAAGTTACGACACAGGCACCTCGTGCCTGGTATTTAATATGAGGGAGCTCTCATTGCAGCCTCAGATGAACATCTACCAGCTCTCCCAGCAGAAATAATGACAAGGAAAAGGCCAGACTCAGTTCTCCTCCCTCCCCAGGACCCTGTCCTGTACCTCCAGAGGCTGCTGCCCTGCCAGCCCCCAGAGCAGCACCTCCTACAACAGCACACTAACACACACCGGCCCCCAAAACCCCTCTGACAGCATCACCTTGGTATGTGTTCACTCTGTTCACATCAGAAAACGAAAAGCTTTCTAACCAAGTGGCTACAACATTTACCAAACTGCAGGCCTCTCCGTCTTCTGGATTTTTTTTCCCACAGAGCTAAAGAAGAAGGAAGCTGGATTACACTGCATTTCAGCAGGATTTTTCCACTGTGGGAAGTGGGGCTGTTTGAGGAAGCAGCCAGCTATGCTGTTTCTTGTAAGAGGCACAGACATACAGTTTTGTCCTGTTGAAAAGCAAGTACTTTTTTAAAAAGCTTTTTCTTTTTTTCTTTTTTCCCTTGCATCTCCCTTCTCACTCATCAGGAGGCAACTGAATTTTTCAAAGGGCAGAGCACAGCAGCCTGATAACGTTCTATACTTTGACAAATCTAAAGTTTCTGCTTCTGGAGTCCCCTCCAGTCCCCCTGGAGTCCCAGGCAGTGGCTTCTGCCTGGGAGAAATCTCAAACCAAGACAAAACTTGCCTGAAAATGTTTTGTTTTTGTTTTTTACCTTAATAAAAATCCTCTCCTGGAAAACGTAAGTTTCTTTTGGAGGATTTTAAATACTCCAAAGACTAAGTGTTGTGGAAGCACAAAGGTCAATATATTGAGAGATCAACATCCCAGTTGCATAATTTCCTTATTTAATCTCCCAGCTCACTCCAGGAACGGTGAAACTCCTGGTTGCCTTCTCTGTGACAGCATTGCCATTTACAGGTAAGAATCTTCAAGAAAATGCTGGCTTGTATGGAAAATCCATACAATATCCCCCCCGCCAGGTAACCCCTGCTATATCCAGTATAAAATCCCTTTCCCCTGGCTCCACTGCAACCGCCTCACTCACAGCCTGACCCCGGCACCAGCATCTTTTGTTCCTGAGCTGAACAAGAAGTGATGCCAAACAGCCTGACAAACACCTCAGCCTGCAGAGAACAAGCAATGCCCTGCCCCGGCACATCACAGCCATGCTAGAAGTATTTACATTTAAAAAAAATTAAAAATAATAATAATAAAAAAGATTTAAATCTGTTGATACAGTAAGGAAAAAATGCTCCAACTTCACGCAGCTGCTGCTGCAGTGTTTGCCCTTCACAAACGCTGCTTCAAACTGGCACCAGTGTGGAAATGAAGGGGTTTATTGCTTTGCTGCTGTCCAGCATGGGCAGCAAACTGGAACTCCAGTTTTTACTGGAGTTCCTTTGCCATAAAGACCATGACTGGGCTGGTAATCAGATGTGCCTTCTCTCTCTACTCTCTATCAAAATAATGATTTCATCGAGAAGGACTTGAGTCCCCCCAAGCCCTCCCCTGCCTCAGTTTATGTACTGGATATGAAACTTTTCCAGCCAACGTGCACAACCCTCACTATCCAGGCTACAGGAAACCCAAAAACATGCATGTGCAAGGCTCTGCATCTTCAAACAGGGAATCATTGTCGTGGTTTAAGCCAAATTTGCCAAAACAAGATTGACAGATGGCCCTTCCTCCCCCCCGAAAGAAAGGAGAGGAAGGAATAAGGGAGATTTAGGAGTTTAGAATGAACTAAACTACTTTAATGAAGCATTAATACTAAAATTAAAGTAAGAAGAAAATAATGAGATAGATACAGTACATACAAAACCCTATCAAGCTCCCAGGATGATGATCACATCAGCAGCAGGCAGCAGGAAAAGTCCCAGACTGGACTCACTGATGGACAGGAGCTGGATTCCAGCTCTGGAGTCAGAAACGCTGGGATCAGGGTCAAAGGCAGGGGAACAGGCAGAGTCCTCCTTGGACACTGACCATCAGAGAAAGAGAGCTGACCCTTTGATCCCTCAGCTTTTATCCTGAGCATGATGTGGATGGAATACCCTGTTGGTCAGGTTTGGGTCCCCTGTCCTGTCCCCTCCTCCCCACAGGGGTGACCCCTCCAGGCTTTTCCGCTTCCCACCCTCCAATGGGGCAAATAAGGGAATTCCCTGCCCTTGGTTGTTCCAGCAACAAGGATCAGCAAGGGCCTCTGCACCATCCCTTGGTGTCATCAGGTCTTATCACTGGGAGAGCGAACAGTTTCCGACCGATGTGCTGTTAACTGCAGAGTTTAGTTTGTTAGAAGGTGCCCAGCTAAAAAAGTGAAATTGTAAAATAGAGAATTGATTCATTTTACGTCAAACCAAGACAACCACGTATATTGCCACAAGCACAAGCACTTCAATTCTAATGATCCTACGCATTTATAAATACATGTAATTTTTTCTTAGGCTGCAAACCAGTATATTTTGTTCTGATTTAATTTTGAACAAAAGTGGGGTATTTATTTCAGAAGAAAAGTATTAGGAAAACACCAAACCCATAGATGAATACTTTTAAATGGTACCATGTTTAAAGCTAAAGGACAACACAGTGGAAAAAAAAAAGTAATTTTTAGTAATATTTTGTAGGATTTTTCTCCTCCCTCAAAAAAACCATGAAACAGAGTTTCTCACTTGGTGGTGGGACCCATGGGTGCTGCACCTGGACTTGCTCAGGAGCCTGGCTCATGCGTTGGCAGATGCTTCCCACCCCCTGCCCACCCCACACTCCCCTCACATGGGATGGGGAAGCCAAGCTGAATATCTCAGCCTGTGACCTTCCCAAAGTGACAGAGGCTCCCATCCCCATTTAATCCACAACGCTACCGACGCCTCTCAGACTGCTGGAAGAAATTCCCTAGTTAGATGTCAGCCTCATTCAGCCCCCCCTAAATCTGTTCACCAGTATCCCCTTCACAGCCTACCAAACTCCAAATTTACTGCTTTGGTACCATCCCTACCCATAGCTATTCCATAGCAGAGAAACATTCCCGACGTTTGTATCAGCAAGCACAGGAGAAATCAAGGTATTTTTCACTCTCTTTGTAAAGATTCCCATAAAACAGCAACCCGGCTACCAATTTTAACTTTAACTGAGCTTACAACTTCAGGGTATTTTCCATTCCTTCCCTTCCAGCTGTATGCAGGCACTAAGAGCTCCAAAGACCACCAGCTCCAAACCCAAGCGCTGCGTAAAGACTAAAAACTCTGACTTTTTTCCAGGGAGTGCATTGGAAAGCTTTGGTATTCAAAGGGGAATCTGGCAAGGTCCTGCCCTGGGTGCTGGTGGCAGCTCTGATTTCTGCCCCCCTCGCTCTAACCGTCCCCCAGGCTGTGACAGAGCAGAGTCAAACCCAATCCAAAGCAGTTTCAAGTAGCTGGTACTGGGATAAAAATAGCAATGATTAATACCCCATTAATATAAGAAGATACTAATCCGCTATCGCTCATCCAGGGTCTTTCAAATCCAATGACACTGACAGGAGTTATCAAATCTGTTTTAAAAACATACTAAGCACAAGAAACGTATGAAATATACTAAGAGCCATAAACAAATTAAATACTTCCCCTATATCTCTGGTCCCCCTTCCCCATGCCCCCCCTATCCATTACGCAACCCCAGGCCAGTCCAAGAGCTGGGCTTTGGGAGCGCCCCAAGGGACCCAGTGCCACCTCCCTCCTGGGAACCCCCCCCAGTCCTGCACGCGAGAAAACCCCCCAGAATGGGCTTTAAAAAACCCCCAAACATACCCAGATGGTTTGCAGGAAACTCCTCCTTTAACCACTGCATGGATTTCATGCCGTGTCACCGAAGGATTTTGCTTCCTGAAACATCCTGCTCCCTCTGCTGTAGGACTGCTGCTCGTTCTGCTGATTTATTTCAAGGCAGATATGCAAAGCAGAAGGAATACATCCAGCAAGGAAAGCGACAGGAACCCCCCAGAAGGGATTCGGGGTGGGCACGGGCTTGATTGACTAAATGCAAGTAAGAAACCCCAACCTAGGGTCTGGAATGAACGCCAGCAATCTCCATAACACAGTGCCTCAGCTGCGCTGATTAACAGGCTTATTTTTCTGCTGAGAACTTGCTATGGAATGAAACACAGCATTCCATTAATTCTAGGGCGTTAAATCTTTGCCTGGAAAAGATTGGGGTTGGGGTTTTTTTTTTTATGGCTTTAAGGAAAACAAAACCTTTATAGACGACTACTTCAGGCACGGCAGAAAGCTCTGCAATTACAAAACGTCATCTGCTGCACCTAAAAAGCCTTGTTTTGCCTCCCCCCAGCTTCCCAAATTGGATTTAGGAGTATTTTCCTCCACCGGCAGCCCGATCCATGAAATCATCATCTCCGTAGCGAAGCTGCTGCTGCAGTAACTTCCTGCACTGCATCATTCACCTACCTCTGACTTCATTGTTCCGCGGGCCAGGAATAAATACGTCAAATCACCCATCCAGGCGGAGCTGTCACAGTTCCCCTTCGCGGCGAGATGAAAGGAGGCTGGGAGCTGGGTCAGAGCCTGGCTTTCGGAGCCGGGAACGCCGGGGCTGTGGGCAGGGGGTTTGGTAGAGCCTTCTGCTCAGCACAGTCACCCGACGGGGCGGCGATGGGCAGGACCTTGTGGGTTCTGCTCAGCAGCTCTCATCCCCGCGGTGTTCCCGAGCCGTAGCACAGCTCCACGGCAATTGTGGCCAGTAAGGAATCTCACCGCAAGGGCAGGGCCCTTCGCAGCCCTACAGGACGTCGCAGGCAGCTCCAGCAGCAGATGCTAGGCTGGAGAGAAAGATGATGATGCGTACGTGTGCTTCCCCAGAACTAAATCACTTTCTAAATTTGACAGCAATATGCAACTCCTGCACTGCTCAGCCCCAAAATGGGGAATATTACTGACCTACAACTCAAAATTGGGAGCAATACCGGTGATGCGTCAGCATCAAAATGCTGTAGCGTAACTTTTATGCCTAAGCAGAAATTATTTTATTTCTAATCAGGATTTTTTTCCCCCCCTCTGGGTGGGTTGTCCTCTTTAAACATCCCCAGACCAGACAGAGCATACACCAGCCTCTCAGAGCTCCCACCACGTTTCTTGAACTCTGCCCCTTGCCTCCCTCAGACGTTTGCACGTCGCTGGCGGTGCTGAAGTGCAGCTTCTCCCCTGCTCTGTCACCTTGGATGGGTGCTCAGCACCTTTCACTGAAAAATTTATTGCACAGGCTTCTTCAGAGCAAACAATTTCCCTCACATCTCTTCTTTCCTATAGAAGTATCTCCTTTAACACCAAGAAGCATGTTCTGTGCTCGCTGTTACTGTGGCGTTGTCATTTAGAAATCAACCCCCAAGCACGGGCTAGACGGCTGATGTGCCTTTGTGGAGGGCAGCCCAAAGTAGTTTAGGTTTTAAAAATCATCAGCTACACAAAAAAGCAACACTCTTTACCCTGTTTCCATCTAACCCGCGAAACTCAAGCTCAGCTTTTACCCAAGTTCACCTGCATTTTAGAACAGTCTCAGTACAGCCAAACACTGCCAAAGCCAACCCCAATTAATGCTCATTAGTGGTTCAAACAGCAGCAAATCACAGACCTGTCATGAAAAAAAAGTATAACCAGGATGCCTTAAACCAAACACCAGATCTTTTCCCGTTATGCTGCCAGAGGCTTTGATATCCCTTGGAAAGGTAAATCTTTGAACAAGAATTTCTCAACTACTTTTCTGGAGCTTTGCACACAGATGTAGTGGGAGATGCAATGTAAAACCTCCTGTTTTCCATTAGAAGCATAACAAAGAGAAAGAATATATGAAGGACTACGTGCACTTTTTCCTACCTCTCAGATATCTCTATAGTACATGCTATGATCATATTGACCACGTAATGACACTGACTGTAATTAGCCGGAGAGATAACGAATGTCCCTGCCCCTGAGGGAAATGCAGCGAGTTCAGCTGGACTGAACTTTGAACCCAAGAGTTTTTACAATCATTTTTCCCAAATCCAAGAAAGAGTTACTGTGCACTGCTTCACTTCTGACCATCACATTAACTTCCTTCAGCTCTGTCAGTTTTCTGGGGCAGCATTGCTAATGGCTACTTCCAAACACTCTGTCAACGGAGGAGGACTGGAAGCTCTTCCAAGAACGGGGAAGTACGGCAGAAGTTAAGTGGAATTCAGGGCAGACAGACAGGTTTCCCCCTTCTGACAAAGTGTACCGCACAGTAAATTGCAAGGGATCTGAAAATCAGACTGTCATATCAGGCTGCCACCTTTCAAATCCCCTATATCAAACCACGCACGTCCTTGGATCATTCCAACCTTTCGGCTCACCTCTGCAGGGATGCACGAAGCGGATGCTTTGTACGAGACAGAAATAGTGTGTTCAAAGGGATGAAGTGCCAATATGCCTTCCCAAATTCCTCAGGCAGCCAAGGGAGCTCACTGTAGAGCCATGGCTGGGAGCAGTCGGTATGATCCCAACACGCAAACGTGGCCACACGAGACCATTGGGAAGATAATCCAGTTAAACTAGGAGAGGAAATACAGAGGAACTAGGATGATGTACAAGCACACCTGCGTGTTGGGCTCCTATCTTGCTTTCCCCATCATTCCCAAGCATTCCTTCGGCATAAGTCCAACATATCCAGTGCAACCAGAATCTCCCTATGCAAGATCCTTCTGTGAAGAGGACAGGATGGCCAGAGACATGCTTCCCAGCACATTTCTCCATAAGAGTTCTTGACAGTTTCCCTGCTGTAAGAATCCTTCACCATCCTTGGCATGTAATTTTTCAAATAACGGAGAGCTCTCTCTTCTGGAGTTCAAGGTCAAAACCAACACAACCCAAAACCTCCTGCAGAGCTTCCCAGCAAACGGAAGGTCAGGCAGGCTGAGCAACCTCCTGCACCCAGGCCTGGCATCATTGCCTCTGGAATGCCTTTCCAGTACAGAGGTGAAAAAAGAACAGGGTAGAAAAAAACCCACAAACAACAGCCTAAATTCAAACCCCAAGCGTGCCACCTCTCCAAAATCCACACCAGAAGTCCTTTAAAGCTTGCCTCAGCTTTCCCCATGGAAAATCCAGATACAGTTGCCATTCCCTTCTGAGATTTTCAAAGCAAAGTTCTAGCATAAGTACAAAATATTATTGCAATGCAGATTGGTAAGAACAGTTTCTATTATCCTCACAAGGACAAAATATAAAAGGCTGTGGAGCCTGCGTGCTCCAAGACCAGCTAGAGCCCGGGAGAAACCTTCTGGTATGGGGTTGTCAATGAGCTGGCTGGAGGAAGGCTTTCACCCTTCTACTCTGTCAGAGCCCAGGAGCTGAGGTCTGATGGATTTTGCACTCTGGGAACAGCCTAGTTTCTTTGTGTTACTCTTACCATGCTGCTGAAACTGTTTTGAGAGCTGGAGGAGGTCATCATTTCCTCAGAGCTGATTTACTGGCATCTTCTACTTGAAACCTCCTCATAGTTCAGTGACCTCAGACTGCTTGGAAGCCAAGCAGTTGCAATGTCAAGACGAGGGTAGTTTTGACCTTCAGAGACAGAAAACATCGTTCTGGGGAGTTCAAACACCTGGGATTAGGCACAAATGCTCGAGGAAAGCACAGCTGGGGCGGGAGGAAGCCAAAAGGGCTCTGTGGTCCCAGGGAAAGGGGTGTTCACAGAAATACTGATGGATAAAAGTTGTGTGAGTGACACTGCAGCGGCTGCAGTCACATCGTTTCCTCCTCATATATGAGCTAAAAGTCCAGCACCCTCTCAGGTAAATCTCCCTGAAAGCTGAAGCAGAAAAAGCTCAAGATCCTGTAATTCTGATCCTACCTTTGTTTACCTCTGTAAAATCAGGGACATACCCGCTTGCATTTATGAGAATTATCTGTGTCCTAAACCAGCCCCTTAGACGACTGCAGTACCAGGAGGTTTTCCCTTGAACGGATGAAGATTGCAAATTGCAGCAAAAAAGGGGTTTTAATCTGGTTTTAATCCACCTCCAGGACTGTGAAAGGTGCCAGATGGACACTTTTGGTCCTGTTTAGCCACCGAACACAATCCATACACGAGCCCCCTTGACACTGCCTCAGGCACACGCGTGCAGACACAAAACACGTGTTATAAACTCTTATCTTTTCCCACATGCTAAAGGAACGATTCCGAGCTCTTCCCCAAAAAGAAAAGCCCTGCCTTGTCTACAAGCAGTCTTGCAACCACGAGAGTCACCATTGCTGCCGTCTATGCAAAGGCAAAAAGACACCAACTATTCTAAGTAAGTAATCCTGATGCCTGCTGGAGTCTGGAACCATATTCCCCTTTCCAGAGAAAGAGATCCATTTGTCCATTTCTGGGTAAAGCCATCAGCTTCTTCGGGATGGAGGCTGTCACAGTCACTGGTAACAGTACCACTGCTGGCTCTGGAAAGATGCTTTTAGTCATTTTGCTGTAGTTTATTTGATATACACTCCTTTCTTTAGTGATGCAGTCTCAACCCCATTCTCCTTATTTCCCAATTGGAAGCTTAATTGCCGGCAGGGAATGCATTAGGGGGGGATAAGAGACACTGGAGACAAGCCTGACTGCAGCCATTACACACCTTATGATCAGAGTAATCACAAACAAAACAAGAGCGCCTGAGATTAATAGAAAAACAGTCATTACTGTAGGAAAAAAAAATAATTTGAAAGATAAAGCTGATTGAGATGTAGACCAGAATTTATTCAAAGAAATGCATCAAACAGTTACCTGATACATTTTTCAAGGATATAGTTTAAATTGGGATTTAACAATTAGGTACTTACAGCTGGCTTCATGGACATATTTCTAACAGATCCAAGACTTCCGCGAGGATTTAACCTCTGTTAATCCCTCACTTATCCATGCTCCACTATCTCCCCAAAGAAGGGTTCTTCCATGGATTCTCTCTTTCCAGCTCCTGCGCTTTGCAGTCCTGCTCAGCTTTTGTGGATCTTAGCTTCCCCCTTCCACCTTACTGTGCCACAGAGCTCAGGCACACTAAAACCCCAGGGTTTTCTTCACCATCACTTCACACTGGTGCCTTTTAACAGAATCACAGAATGGTCAGAGTTGGAAGGGACCTTCAAGATCCTCCAGTTCCAACCCCCCTGCCATGGGCAGGGACACCTCCTACCATACCAGGTTGCTCCAAGCCCCATCCAGCCTGGCCTTGAACCCCTCCAGGGATGGGGCATCAACAACCTCCCTGGGCAACCTGTTCCAGTGCCTCACCACCCTCACACCAAAGAAGTTCTTCCTGAGATCTCATCTAAATCTCCCCTCTTCCAATTTAAAACCATTACCCCTCGTCCTTTACCTTAGATGGTTTGGTGGGTTTTTTTATTATGTGCATATTAAATGCAAGGTTTTTTTTGTCTACTACAGGGGAGTTTTAAAGTAACTTCATTTTTATCCCATCAAGTGACTGATGGAGAAGTGCAGTCCTTACTCTTACTCAAGGTCAAACCTTTGCAGACTGCTTTTGCTTTGCTGGACAATTATTTGGATTGTCTGACTTGACCAAGGCCTTGCGCAGTTCAAGGGAGTGGCGTTACCTAAAAGATCAATATTTTGAAGACAATATTTTCAAATATTTTCTTCCCCTTGTCCCAGATAAGGCAGATGAGCTGCAGTAAGGTTAACATTTTGACCAGCATGTTTAACCTGTTGCACAATGCCGTGGATCGGGCAGTGAAGAAACAGCCCTCCCTCCAACACCACTGGGTGATGGTTTTTTTGTTTTCTGTTGGGTTTTTTTTTTTCCTTTGGGTGGGGTGGATTTCCAGCTGGATCAGTTCAGGGCCCTGCCTCACACACAGCACTCCAGGACCAAGAGCTGCCTGTTTTAGGGAGGCAGAGCCCATCTAAATGTGCGTCACACCATGCCATCGCTTGCCAAAGAGCAATTCTGAGCCAGCCGCAACGCTAGAAATAGAACTCATGGCCCTTGACTTTCAATCCTTGGTATAATAATTAATTTTTATTCACTTTAAATAACTCTAAAGAACCCTTCTTCTCCTCCTGCTAAGTGAAGAAGAGACGGTCCCTTCCCATCTTAACAGAAAGGAAAAGCTAGGGAAATAGGGCTAAAAAAAATTCATAAAAAGCATCAATATTTGAAAAGTGTTTAGTTTTCTACTTCCTCTTGCCCCAAATTGCACACAGAGTGCTCACCAGGCTGTACTCCCCCTCCTCTCAGGAACAGACCTTCCCATGCCTAGTAACATGTACAGGTTATGACGTATAAGTCATTTTTAGAAACCTCTGAGTTTCAGCACATGATAATTAAATTTATTAGGGGAAAAAAACATAGAAAAAAGAAAAGAATATTTCTATCAATATAAAAATTGTCTAAAGGACAGATGAACCAGGTAGTTGAAGCGCTCCTTACTTCACCAGAACCCTTTTGGTGTTTTCTGGCTGATGGGCTTTTAACTGTAGCCTCCTCTTTCTCTTCCCTCCCAAAAGCTCAAGACAACACCTTTGTTAATTTTTCCATACTTACATTCCATACAACATATGACAATATGTACAAGGACTTGATCTATCACATCAGAGACCACGCAGCAAACAAACCAGGTGGGTCTGGCAACAGAACCTACGTTTATAAGCGTAGAGATGACAGTCATGTATAAAAAGAGTCATTTCCTTCTGAAATCACTTCGTTTGTACCTTGTGGAGAAGAGCACTGGAAAAGCAGTGTGTTTTGCCACAGACTCTGTGGTGAGGTGGTTCGACAAATTAAGCAATGACTTCGTGTCTAGACTGAAGACCATTTGTCTGTTAGCCTTTCTGCTTTTATCTCTTTGAAGTGTGAGGAAGTAAAATTGCATGTTACGCACCTACAAACACTAAGCAGTTCTAGGAATTCTTACAAAAACTACAGCAGCCACAAACGGGACCCAAAAGCACTTCCAAGCACCATGCAATTACCTGCAGATGCATGCAAGTTCAACATGGGCTCTACAAATTAAAAAAAAAAAGGCAGGGAGCTTCATGTTCTTATTGACTACTCAAGTCTTTTTTGGTTTTTTTTATGCCTTTCACATTATTTACCAGCAAACACAATGAACCAGCCTCCTGTTTCCTTTAGTTCCCTCACAGAGACACAGCCTTGCAGTCCATATCTCCATATACTTGCTCCAACCCAGGAGGCATGGCTCATTGGACAAGCATGACTGCTTCACCATTCAAATACAACTGCTCCTTGGCTTTTTGGTCTTAGAAGTCACCAAAACCAGGTGCAGAATTACCATGTCACCTGCCCAAGTGAAGCAGCTGCCTCTGTTTTCTGACCACAGGTTTTTTTCTTTCTCTTGCTGGCTAATAAGAGTGTCAGCATCTCGTTAAAGCATTCTTCTACCTTAGAAAAACCTCGCAAGGGCTGAGAACCTCAGCAGAACCTCTTTCAGTTGTCAGGTATCTCCTGGGCTAACGCTGGGCACCAGCCCCTTAGAGAAAAGGAGATGTCTTGGAGCAAAAGATCAAGTCTACTTCCAAAGTTCTTCAGGACTACACTTCTTAAAACATATTTACAGTGAAGAAATAGAAAGGTGGCATTTGTAAACAAGTGTGCACTCCAGTTCCTACAGTTTATTATATGCTTATTGTGCCTCCCTGGCAGGTATCCCACAGCCCTAAAAATCTGAGAGAAACAGATGAGGCAGGATAATATTACTATTGGGATTTTAAGGCATATAACTGGGTGGCTTTACTGGAAGCATCAACCTAGTGGTTGTAAAAATTACGTGCTGTGGGGAAGGGTCAGTTTCTTTTTTCAGTAGATGCAGGGATATAAGGAGAAGCCTGCAAGTTAGGCATTAAACAATCCTAAAGATATTCATGTCTGACTGCCAAAGGAAACCATTCCACTGGAAGCCCCAGAAAACCACAGCAGACAGCGTAGGTAGTCATCTCCTTTGCCAGCTGCCTCCAGTTCCCCAGCAAGATACTTGCATCAAATTGCTTCCCTCTGGGAACTCTGGCAGCTCCTTGCTCCATATTTAAACTTAATCCCTGTGGCTGCTCTTCAGCCACGTGCTTTTAAAGCAAAGGTGGGACCTCAGCTGGAATAACTGCACTGGGCTTCCAAAGATAAGGAAGAGTTAACCAAACTCTGCCCTGGGTGCAAGGAAGGTCCCCCTTTGGATGACTGAAGACATGGAAAGCTGCTCTGGCAACCATGGACTGCAACAGATGGGCTCATGGAGCCTGACAGAGCCCTGAAAAAGAGTAAGAATTGCTTTTCCAGTGTGCACTGGTGAGGTGGGCATATAAGGACTAGAACTGAAAAACTGGTATTGGCATGAGAAGAAATGTGAACAACTTGGAACTAAACTAATACAGAAATAAAGAAGATTTCTAGCCCTGTGAGCAGCAGAACTGCGGAAAACGCCCAGATTACGAGAAGAAAACATTCAACACTCTTACCTGAAATACAAGGGATCAGTACTGATAGCCCAGAAACTCCCAGTCTTACCTTCCTATAATTACTGCTGCTTTGAATGTTTACTAATCACCCAGCAGTGATTGCTGCTGCTTTGAACGTTTATTAATCACCCAGCAGTATTTTTTGCTGTTGTTTACTTTCTACAAGCGTTGGGCAAAAGTTTGGCCTCAGCAAGCATCATTCTTACAGCCTCCTTCTCTTGATAGATGGAAAGGCCGGACACCAGACTCAGGGTCATTAAAACTCCTGGATCTTAATGAATTTAGCATATGTTCATGCATATGGGTTTTCCCTTCCTGCACCCATCCATACTCCCATTTTCCCCTAAATGCTATACCATAGTGTCATGCTTTGCCTACACCAAAGGACTTCACAAGGTTTATCTGCACACCAGGAAAGGCCCAGCACGAGCTCTGCTGGAGGACAGAGATGGAGCTGCTGCTAAAAAACCAAAATGCATTGTTATTTTGAAAGGAAAACGTAGAAATTGATGACTTTCAAGTTGTTGCACTTTTTTCACAGGAGTACGCGTTCCTTGGAAATAAATGGCAGTATGACAAATGAGGAAGGAAGAACAACATCTTTTCCATTTCCCTCTTGATGAGTGTGATTTATAATCCATCAATCCAGCATACATACAGAAATAGCTCTTCCCAGTAGTTATACTGAATAAAAAGATCAGTTCTTTAGATTGATCTGTTAGAAAAAAGAATAATGTTTTATTGCTTTACCAGTTCTTTCTTCCTAAAATGGCTTTTAAGAAACTTGGTGTTAGACACAAATAGAGTAAGCTACTAAAGAAAGTACCTAAGTCTCCTCTGCCTGTACCACTCATTTATGTCTGTTTGGTTCTGTGCACGTGCTCAGAGCTTTGCTGATCCAAGGAAAACAGCTGGATGGTGACTAACACTTGAGATACACCGCAAATGGGAATTTAGTCTTTGTTTTGGAATTAGGTCGGCTTTGAAACCCCCTCCTACTAATGTGCCAATTGATCAGCTGAAGGAAATACAGGAAGGAGGATGGTAATTCACAGTTCTTAAAAACATATGGAGATTTAAAATGGCATTTATGTTAACAAGATAAAGGTACAGCATCATCTCACTACACTTTGCCAGAGACACATTTTCAAAATCCCACATGGGATGACTTCAAAGAGCCATCCTTCAGCCTCACAAAGTTTTCAAAGGACAGAAGTCAAAGCTATTCAAGCAAAAGGAACATCAGGGCAGCTTTTCTACTGCCGTTTCCAAGTAGTGATCTTCATGCAGCCTATGGAAATAACCCAGTGCCAAATTAACTCTGTGCGACCTGAAACTTCATTTTCTCACAGAAGATATCAAGCGTGTCAGCAGAAAACAGAAGAGCATGATTTCAAGATGTGTAGAGAAAAGTGAATTGGTCACACTAAAAAAATATTATTGAAAATGGTTGTGATGAGTTTGCAAAATCTGCAGCCTCTCCCTATCCACAGCAAACAAGTAACATCAATCTTCCCTTCATGCTCTTCCAAGAGCTTTTTCACTGGTGGATGAACCAGCAAGAGCCAGCAACTTGCCAGTGTTTCTGCAATAAGAAACCTACTCTGCTATTCTGGTTTAGATACTGAGAAAGGCAATAAGCTTGAACTTCTTCATGATGTTAGGAGAAAACTGAATTTATGCCAAAAGACACATGACACACAGGTGTGTGTTTTTACCATCTGGTGCCACAAACCACCAAAAAGATTGGCTCCGGGGAGACCTGAGAGCAGCCTTCCAGGATCTGAAGGGAGCTCCAGGAGAGCTGGGGAGGGACTCTTGGTCAGGAAGTCTAGTGACAGGACGAGGGGGAATGGTTTTAAATTGGAAGAGGGGAGATTTAGATGAGATCTTAGGAAGAAGTTCTTTGGTGTGAGGGTGGTGAGGCACTGGAACAGGTTGCCCAGGGAAGTTGTTGATGCCCCATCCCTGAAGGGGTTCAAGGCCAGGCNAATAGCAAACTTCTTAGGACCTCCAAGATAAATTATCTGGGTTTGCTGTTTGGTTGGGGTTTTTTGTTTGGTTTTTTTTTTGTTTTTCTTTTAATAATGACATATTGACTTAATCAATAAAAGTTAGCAATGCTTAAGCTTGGTGTTAAAGTAAAATGATTTGGGTTAGGGTGTTTGGAATTAATTATAAGGTATGAGAAAGATATTATCCCCCTCATTTTAGTGGCGGAAACCTATCGCACTGGGAGCTTGATACGGTTTCGTATATACCGTATTCTTTTTTCCCCCCTTTTTAAAGCTTTTCTTTTTATTATTTATTATATTATTATTATTTATGTTTTCACTCAAGTAGTTCAGATTTTTTTCTAAACTCCTGAATCTCTTTAATTTCTTCCTCTCCTCTCTTTTTCTTAAAGGGGAGAGGGGAGGACGTCATCTGTCTTTTCTGGTTGGGTCAGAACCACCAGAAGCAGATATAAGGCATCAGTCAAATCTAGCACTTGATGGAGTGTAAGATTATTTTACATGTACATCAGTGTGTTCTAAAACACTAAGGAAGGTCCTTGCAGGGTCTTCTCCAGCACGTTATCCTTCCAAAGCACACATGTGATGTACAGGTCTATGCTCAGATGGACTAAAGCAACACAGTCCTGTCCCAATGTAAAAACTTCCACTGCAGAGGGGAGTAGGGCCCTGGTACCCTACAAGGCTCTTCACAAACAGTCAGAATTCTTGAGGCATTTGCACACCCTAGCTACAGCAGGAAATACTTTATTCATTCTAATTGGACAGATTTATTTGAGCTTGGTAGCTGGTAAAAACCTGGTCCTTCAGCAGCAATATGGGATACTTTGATTTGTCACTAGAGGAACTTGTTAGGAAAAAGAAAAATTGTGCTCAAAGCCTCAACCAGGGATTATTGTGCAGTTAAAGATTTCAGTTCGAGGAGCACCACCAGGCACCAATGCCATTTGTTTTAAGCAGCAGCTGATGACACGGTGCTCTACACCCATGCGTATGGTGTGTCATATCTGTAATTGCCTCTAAACAATTTCACCACATGAGCAGGGAGTTATTAATGAAACTGTCCAGAGAGAAGAGAAAATAAGAATCTCGTCAGCAATTTGTGCCGATATCTCAAAACATAACCTAGACCCAGCAGTTTCCAAAGTTAGAAGCCACCAAAACTCTTTCAGTCTTCCTAAATGCTGACACACCACACAAACCCCCACTAGGCACTGCCACCCTGCACACAGACAAGGCCTGCTAGAAACAGAAGTCATGACTCTTTCAGCTGGTCAATAAATGCCCTATAAATTAAAGACAAGGGATGGCATAATTAAGCTGCACACTGCAGGCTCTACACTTCTGTCAAAGCTCAGGAGCAGGCTCAAACACGCTATTAATTGTCTGAACCATTCCACTCTTCTCAAAGACCAGTATTACATTCACTTGCACTGTGACGCCTTCTGTTTTCCCCATCCCTACAAAATAATTCAATATTACACGTTGGAGAGAATTTGCTGGCCAACTCTTCTTTGGATATTGTTTATCCAGACATGCTGTTTTGACAGGTGCTCTTTATCTTCTGGAAAGACAGGCTAGAAAATATTACTTTCTAAGATGCGAAAAACATTTCCTAATCTGCTTTCCAAACCAAATAAAGAAGCAGAATTCACTTTTTCTGCCCTTATTGACAAATGAACTGGCTGTAATTAATGCCATTAGAATTCTTCTTGCTTTAATACTTAAAATGTTGCCCCTAACTGTGGTGGCATAAATCTGCACTCCTTTGCTTTCACTTGTCATTCAGAACAGGTTCTTTTGTGTATAATATATTCATCAGTCACCTTCCTACTTTTGGTATGTGCTCAGATTTGTTGAGGTACGTGCCTCACCCTGAGCTACTTGGATAATGAAAAGGTCCCACCAACAGCTGGCTTCTACTTTATCACAACACAGCCATAGGTCTTTAGTAATTAAGAGCTACCCTTCACAACCCCTAGTTTGTATTTCTAAGTACTACAGTTTATAAATCCTGACTCTAACTTTAAGCATCTTAACACTTCACTATTTGGATGAATCAAGACCACGGGACTGATTTTGAGACCCAAACGCAGCTTTCATTCCTGTCTGTCAGTGCTGAAATGCTCCTTACATCCACAAATCAAGACGTGCTTGGATCAAACGAAGCGGGAATCGAACGCCTACTTCTAAACCTTAAGCAAATTTTTAAAATAACAAGTGGCAAAGTCTCTGCTTTTGAAGGCGGATGAGCTGCATCCATCACCAGCTTCCTCCCTTGATCAGAACTGAGCGGAGGGAGGGCGGAGGGTTTCCTGGGCGAATGGCACCACCTTCAGCCAGACTGTTGTGGGACACATTGTGGGGACACGTCTGACTGAGAGTCATTCCTGTCCCCTTAAACATCCCTTCCGGAAGCATACCTTAGTTTCCTGCATTTATTTTCACTGGAACACAGATTCCCTTTCTCACTAGCGAGCTACTTTGTCATGAGCAGTAAAATATCTATCATTACAGGGACAGTGCAAGTTATCCTCCATTGTCTTTTTTGCATCTATGTTCCAAAAAAAGCATATTTCTCTTGCATGTAACCTCCTGAGTGCATGACACAGCAGAACAATTTTAATCTTTCTAATTTTACGTATATATCCATATTAAACAAGAACCTACTTCGAGAATTAAAACCATTTTGTAAGATTAAATCTTCCAGTTCTCAAGGTCTCCCGAGTGAGAGCAAGCACCAAACTGAGGATTTTATCTCAAGTAGTCAGAAGACTTCACTGGGAGTTTAAAAGCAGGAGTAATTCCCACAGCCAGGGCCACAGGATACTGGCCTGCCTCTTCAAATCAGTTCTTGAGTTGTGCCATTTCACACTTAATATTCCTGCTAAATAAAAAACAAATTGTCTCTTGAGATGCTACGGCATCTCCCTTTAACTTCACAGCTGAGCCCCTCCTCACATTTCAAACTAGAAACAGGCCTGAGCCAAAACTCAGCGCCCCTCAAACCCATCACTGTTCATGTCTGGGCATCGGTTTTCACCCTCGAGCTCACAGAATCACAGAATGGTCAGAGTTGGAAGGGACCTCAAAGATCATCCAGTTCCAACCCCCCTGCCATGGGCAGGGACACCTCTCCTTAGAGCAGGCTGCTCCAAGCCCCATCCAACCTGGCCTTGAACCCCTCCAGAGATGGGGCAGCCACAGCTTCCTTGGGCAACCTCTTCCAGTGCCTCACCACCCTCACAGCAAAGAACTTCTTCCTAAGATCTCATCTCAATCTCCCCTCTTCCAATTTAAAACCATTCCCCCTCGTCCTGTCACTAGACTTCCTGACCAAGAGTCCCTCCCCAGCTCTCCCGGAGCTCCCTTCAGATAGGAAGGGATACATTCATCTAGAAAAGTTTTCAAAGACCCTGCTTTATCTCAAGAATCTCATGTTGTGGTGGTGACACCAGCCCCGTCACCATGTATGAACTGATTCTATCCCCCTGCTCCTCCCAGCACCACTGTCTGCCCCTGGAGGGAGCGATGAAAAAATTACCTTTTACCTAAAATTACATTTTATATGCATCTGCATGGATTTATATGACCTGCACAGATTTTATATGTAAATACACACATACATATTGATATAAACACACAGACACGTGGGCACTCACAGGCCCTCCTCCCTTACCCGGAGCAGTTACACTGTCCTTCTCTAGGCTGTATGCAGTATTTAAACTGCAAACGTCTTTCAGATCTTCATACATATATATTTTTTTTAAATTTCTGGCATAGATTCCATTAGGCAAATCCGTAATTGCCCAAATGCCTGTAATTAATAATTTTTACCTCTGTCAAGCAGTATAATTGCTTGTGGCTTCTGTTGCACAGATGCAACTATCTGCCATCTGAGAACATGCTATTTAACTTCAAACCACCAAAATATCTGTATTATGCTTCACTGCAACATTACATAGTGGAAGGATGATATTTTTCAAAGTTGTATATGGCAAGGGTGTGTGTGGAGGTTTGTGTGTGTGTGTGTGTGTGTGTGTGTGTGTGTGTGGCATTTTAGTTCAATAACAAAGACTGAGGACTTAATTTGATGTGCTTCAGTTCCTCAAGAGATCTGAGATCTCCCCAAAGACCTCTTTCACTGTGTGTCTACCTCCCCATTTCCCATTTTTCCCTTGTTCTGAGCTTGTGTTAACTCTTCCAGATGCCACTTCTTGTTTTCTTTGGTTTTCTTTTTCACCCTTTCCATTCAGGATTAAATCATAGTGCTCAGGGCCAGGCTGGATGGGGCTTGGAGCAACCTGGTCTGGTGGGAGGTGTCCCTGCCGATGGCAGGAGGGTTGGAACTGGATGATCTTGAAGGTCTCTTCCAACTCTGACCATTCTATCATTCTATGATTATTGCTTTATTGTTAAACTATAGATTTCTAGATTCTAACGTCTCTAGATGAAGCTTGTGCAGCCAGATGGTAATTTTCAACACATGCTCTATTCTTACAACATCTGCAGCTGTGGGAACCAAGGAACTCATGTGCCACATGGTTACAGCATCTGACATTTACATATCGCCCTGACAGAATTCCCAAACAATTATTTGGACACTCAAGATGTGCTTGGGAATACTGAGGGAGGAAGGAAGGATATTTGAAGAGGGAAACAGATACAAAAACTATGCAAATTAATGGCAAGTACTGGAAAAAGTAATTATCCCAATTTCTTAGTTCCAAAGTACCAGAAGTTTGGCTTTTTTTCAGTGTGAAAGCATATGCAGGCACTCTGTAGGTTAAAAATTAACACTATATTAAATAGCAGAAATATTAAAACAGAAGCAAGAAACTTCTCTGGCAGCACTGTCTCCTGGCCCTCTGAATTCACAGTCCTTCCCACTGCCAGTGCAGCCACACCAGGCACTGGAGGAGGGAGCCACAGCCTAAGCTTAAAGCTCTGCAACGCTACCGCATCAGGGATAACGTTCAGCATCTTTTGTTACTCAAAAACGATCTTGGGTTTAGAACACTTTCTATTGAACGGGTGTAATTTCTAGAAAATGACTGTTCCTCCCTGAATCATAGAACACAAAATGATAGGATCCACATCCTTTCGCCTCCCCATACTCTTTGTTCTCCCCACTCTCTGCAGCGTCTTATTGTACAGCTAATCACATGCTAAAACTGCTCTTAATTTAGGCTGCGAAGACAGATTGCTGCCTGTGGACCACTGAGTGGGAGCAGGGTTTAGCTGACATTGAAATGATGAAGTGGGTCCACCAGCTGCCCAGGCAGCTTGGCAGCCCCCTCTGGTGCTACAAGCAATCAGAAAGTTAAACACATGCATGGTTTTTGTTTTTACAGCCAAGTTAAAAAAAAAAAAAGAAAAAAACAACAACCAACACAACACCAACACAACCAAACTCCCCCAAAACCAGGAGGCATCATCTGCAGAAGAGCCAGCTGATCACACCCCGTGTGACAGCCATTTGGAAAGGGCCTGCACAAAGCACACAGACCTGCTCACCTGGGAACGGGGCTGGTGGCTGGAAAAGCAACTGGAAATGCAAAATAAATGGAGTGGCTTAGTTTGAAAAGAAGGGAAAGCTGGGACAGGGTGAAAAAGGGGTGGGTGGGTGGAAGAAAAACCCCCAAAATCTTGTAAAGCTCACCTGTTAAGAGATGCCTGTAGACCAGCAGAAACCAAAGTGCTCCTACGACAGCTCTTGCTTCTGCCCCATTCCTCTGCCAAGTCTTAATACACTCAGCCTTAGATTGCTTATTTCTTTTAAAATTCTTCCTTCAAAGCAAATTTTGGGTAAATAATTTAAAAGCTGTAGGCTGTACGACTACAGAAAGGGTCGGAAGCGGAGATGGAAAGCTCTTCGGAACTGCCTGTCAGCTTTACACATCACTTTGGAAATTAAGCATGTTAACTCTAATTAAAACAGATTATCAGCCACCTGTGCTTAGGGCTTTAGCAAGGTGCTTGGCCGTGGCACTGGTTACATCAGAACAGGTACTGGAGTTAGCCCACATCCACACAAAGCTGCTGGATGGAGAGGAAACTCGACTGGCAGCATTTGGAAATGCCCAAAGGAGAAGATGTTTCTACCAAGAATGTCCCTTGACATTGAATATACACAACCCAGAAGGAAGAATGCAGCAAGTCTCCACTACATATAGACACGATATGTCAAACTCAGGTTTACTGCTGAACATCTATACATAGAAAAAGAACTCCTTTAAAGATATACCCCAAGCCTTCCAGGATCTGAAGGGAGCTCCAGGAGAGCTGGGGAGGGACTCTTGGTCAGGAAGTCTAGTGACAGGACGAGGGGGAATGGTTTTAAATTGGCAGAGGGGAGATTTAGATGAGATCTTAGGAAGAAGTTCTTTACTGTGAGGGTGGTGAGGCACTGGAACAGGTTGCCCAGGGAAGTTGTTGCTGCCCCATCCCTGGAAGTGTTTAAGGCCAGGCTGGATGGGGCTTGGAGCAACCTGCTCTAGGGAGAGGTGTCCCTGCCCATGGCAGGGGGGTTGGAACTTGATGATCTTTAAGGTCTCTTCCAACTCTGACCATCCTATGATTCTATGTCTTTAAACACATTCTTTTTACGACATGCTGATGTGTTTAGTAAGAAATACTTCTACACTCTAAGCCCAGATGAGGGTTCATTGAGAGCTCCAGAGCAGGATGGTTTCAGTGAGGGACACGTTTGCTGCTTGCCTGACACAGTCTGCTTCGACTTCCAGTATCTCCTTAAAGAAAGCAAGCAATATTGCACAAAATGAGGTTCAGCTCTTCAGTAAAGCATTTAGCTCTGGGGTTTGCTGTGGCATTCAGCACATCCCAAACCCAATCACTTAAGCAGCTTTCTGTCAGGACTTGTCGACTGCAATCACCGTATTTCCATCCCATGGTGATACAGGCAGAAGAAGAGGGCCAAAGGAGAAGAGATGAAAAGGTCTGCCCTTGGAAATCAAGATCTCTGAGAGGAATATTCGTATCACGTTGTTGAACACATTTAATTGAATCTACACCTATAATATTTACAGCTAAAAAAAAGATACGGTAAAATTAGCAGAAGAGAGACACCACAAAATTGGCCAAATGAGTGGAAATTGTTAACTGCAGAGAATAAGGAGCTCTTCTACACATCCTGTTAACACAGCAATTCCTTCAACTTCAGACAGCAGTTTATTTCCAGTGGTATCTCTCCGGTTCCGTACAGACAGAAGAGACCAGAAACTAGTTCATATAAGGAATATTTGATCTCTTTTGGAGCAGGAGTTCCAAAGTTTGCTTAATATTGAAAAACAAAGTAAGGATAAAGGCAACTGAGAACTGTAAGACAGCAGAATTATTTCAGAAGCCACTCATTTAATCAGGCCACTTCCTATCATTTTCCAAGTTCATTGGTTCCTTCGTGAGGGCAAAAGTGAAAACCCTGGCACGGTTAGTGGGAGTTCCCCCACTGAATTTCAATGGCACCAAAATAGCCCCTCATATACTGTGTTTATTGTTTATTTGAATCACATCTAAACAACAGATTTATTTAGTTATGGATTCAAAAAAAGGGTAATCACAGCACGTGTCAGGATGAAAATTCATCCCTCCTCCTAATTCCAAGCACAGCAAACAATTAGCACGGGCAGACTAGCACAGAGCATCTGCAAAACCCACCAGCCTTGGGATAAATATTCAAGCTGGGTAAATTCGGGTAAATTCAGGTAAATTCATCTTTCGGGTGCATGAAAGCTTTCAAAGTGTTTGTAAGGAGGTGGATTGTTTGGTGGTTTTTTTCTTTCCACGAACAATATATAATTTTTCTAGTGACAAAAGCAAGAATCCTGTATCTTTCAAACCCAGCATTTCTCTAAAACATTTCATTCCGTTTCTGATCTAACTTAGATTTTAAATCTGAAGGTGTTTTGAATACCAACCAACAGTTTGACCTTTGTACTTAATGCAGTGTAAAACAGACCACAGGAAAGTAATGAATGCAACATTCAGCTTCTGCTCTGTTAAGACCTTCACGCCAGATTTTCTACAGTTCAGAATCTGTTTCTGTCTTATCACTTCTATGTAAACTGCTGAACCACTCTGGTTTTGGAACTTGAACCGAAAGAAGCTGTAACCTCCTACCACGGAGTCTTCCCAAACTCAAGACAGCTATAAACACCAGGAATTCGAAATCTAAGTCTTCATCTTCGTGAAACATCTTTGAGATCATCTTCAAGAAAGCTCGCCCTAAAATATTTCAGATCTATTTTAAAAATTCACAATTAAATCAACATGTCACCATTTGCATCACTCAGGCTGTTCAACAGTAAGATATAGTGAAAAATAAACCCAAAGACAGACACCGTATATTTCTCTACAGCTACCAGTGATTACAAGCTTTACAGTCAGCCCATGCTTCATCAGTGCTTGAAATTGATATTGATTATCCTATAAAAGCACACAGGCTTTAATTATCTGCACAAACAGTAAAAGCAAACACTAACAATGTTCCCCCTCTTTCTCCTCACCCCCATGACTCTGTGCCTTTTATTCCTGCCTTTTTTCTTTAGGACCCCCTTGGAAACTCTGACCGTAGATATTGAAAGGAAGGGAATGCTGAAGCAAGTACCTCTCAAACAGCAGATCATAAGCTCTGGGGAAACTCTTCCTCCAAGCCAGCTAATTCTTAGCAGAAGTCAATAGGAAAACAATATAAATATTTGATGGGAATATAACAAATTGCCTTAATACTGGAAGGGTGAGGGGAAAGAATAAAAAAATCGGGTGGAACATTTGAACCCATCTGGTAGATAAGTCATGTACGGATGTCAACCATCTGGGATCTGAACTTTAGAGCTGACCCTCGGCCAGGCAGCATGTGTTGCCATCGCTGTTTAATTAGACGGATCTCCAGCCTGAAGAGGAGGAAACACTGGAAAAATATTTGCCAAAGAACAATATACCTTTAGTTGGTGATTTTTCCAGTGTCTTCCTTCTACCCAAAAACTAACACAGTTCCATTTATTTGCATGTGGATTGGTTATATTAAGCCTTTTGCAGTCTCTGCGAGGAATTACTCTGTGACACGTAGGTTGAAGGGGAAAAAAAGTCTTCAGCAGCAGCAAATTCCCAAGACACGCCACTGATTCATTCAACAAAAGTAATTACTTTAGCAAATGTCTGTGTGTTTTAATGCCAAGAGGAGGATTCCAGGTACTTCTAAAGCTGGTTAGAGCTTGTCGGCCTCGCTGAGATCCAGAAACTTCTAGTCAACGTGATGTAACATGGACACACCACTTAATCAGAACAATGGGGTGTTCCTCCGATGAAAGGATTTTATCTTTAACAAATGCTACATTTCATTCTTACTGATGTATTCAGAGCTGACATCATATGGTCCCTAGATTTCCCCCCCGAGGTACAGATTTTGAACGTCCAGAGGGAAATGATGATACCATACACTGATCTGTTGACATATGAGCTCTGAAATTACCATTGGAAAAGAATTCTAAAGTCTGTGAAGATAATTTCACAACCCAAAGTGCATCCTAGCCCTGAGATTTGGAGTTTTAAAAGCTTTTTGAAAGGAAAGTTATGAAGAATGAATGAATTGCACACACTGGGGCCAGATTTTAAAGCAATTTTTTAAAGCGCTGTGCAAAGTCCATCTCCCTTTTTAACGGACACTGACTACTTGAACAAAATGATTCCCTCCCTTCTCTCTCAGCAAATTTAGACAGTGAAATTAATCTTTTTTGCTTTGGTCGACATGAGAAATTAGAGACAGATAGGGCAAAGGCTGAGACTACCAGCACAAGATCTCTTGTTTTCTTATTGGCCTCATCTGGGTTAGACAAGTGGGTATCAGTGCCCTGAGGACATAGATGTATTTTTTTTTCTGTTTCTTTGATGGAAAATTAGGTATACAGTGCCTTCCACTAACAGCATCATTAGCCACTGGATGGAGGAGGCAAAGACAACGAACCTGACCCTCCCCACTGAGAAAATGAAAGACAGAATAGCCCCGGTGAGCTAATGGTTTTGAGCAGGCACCAACAGATAGCGGGTCATCACCTCGCGAAAAGAAGTCTCTTGAAAGGTTAGACATAAGGGAAGGAAGAGTGCTAGCAGTCCTTTTTCGTTCCCTGAAAGTATAAGTAAGTCATGAAAGGTTTTCCTCTCCCCGCCTGAACTTAGTTATTTTCATTTTAGAAAATGCAGCTTTATGCTACCCCAGAATCACTATTTCGGAGAACTCGATAGTCCAGGATACTACAAGACTGCAGGACCCTGGATTTGGATCAGTCACCAACAATCAGATGGAAATTTCTATAAAATAACAAGTTGTATAAAGGCTTCAAGTCTCCCTTGAGAGGTTTCTTAGTCCTCATCTCTAGGGTTTCCTAACAAGACTATCTAACCCACTCAATCAACAAAACCCACCAACAACCCAGTAACCCCTCAGGATAGTTGCAAAAGAAACAGAGCATCCTTCCCCTCCTCCAAACAGCTTTACAATATTGACCACTCCCGGAGCTTTCCCAGTGGGCTCAGAGCTTCCCCATAAGGCCCTTAAGTGCCCCAAATACCCTGTCTTTTCTTTAAAGTCCGAGGAAAAGATCAAATATTGATACAAAAGACTACCAAGCCAGTGAGCTGATTTAACAGTCGAATACATCCTATGAAACAGAGAGTGGCAGACACAGAAATAACTTGCAGGAGCGGTTTTTGTTGCGTGTGTGTGTGTGTTTTGTTGCTTGTTCTTGATTTTTGCTTTAAAGCAGCAGCTGAACAGCCACACGCCTGCTGCTGCTGCTGTTTAGTGCTCGAGTCCTCTCCTGCCAGTACTGGGACTTGTATTAATAAGGGATCTTTGTATCTTCCAGCAACTGCCTGATTTTTCATTCGGGATCTCTTTGGATGAGCAGTCATCTGCATCCCTGCTTCAAAACGGCACATACGGCACATACAGTTTAAGGAAGCCCACTCCCAATTTCTAGCAAAAGCTTCCTAGTTTTGCTGTTTTGGAGGAAATGGTCCTGCCAGGCTGGTTATGCTCTTGCTTGCGGAGCCTCTCCTCAGGAAGTGCCAATGAAGCCCTGCTCACGCAGACCCATTTAGCCCTGACCCATTTCTTGGCAGCCTATTTTTACCAGGGATTCTTTTCTCTATCTATCACCACGCAGCCTGACCCATCCTTGTCCTGACAAAACCCACGTGTCAGGAGAAGGGGATGAGAGGAAGCAGACTGGCCCAGCAGAGGCACAAAAAGTGCTTACAAACCAGCATTTGTACCCCTTTCAGCATCATTTCTCACTCTCCATCCCATTCTTTCTCCAAGAAACACCAAAGCTATCTATGCCTGACCCTGCAAGGTGGCAGTAAGTGGAATAGTTCCACGGGGTGTGGATATGAGCTACTGTGCAAGACTCAATAATCTGAGTGAAAAATCTGCTCAAGTACTCAGAATACGCAGGTGGAATAACCAGTAAAATGTAGTGGTTTCGGAGCCTGAAAGAGGATAAACAACTTGAGACAAGTTCTTCAAGAGGTTGCCTTTAAAGTTCAGGTTCTTTTCCACGTGTTTGTTTTTAAAGAATTAACACTTGGCCATTTGGAAAGAGCTCAAGCATTTATCTCCAGCTCACTGGCCCCTTTCCTCCACAAGTGTTTGTTACATTAACTTGAAAATATACAGACAGTGAAATTCTATCATCAGGTCAAAAGAAAAAAAAAAAAAAAGTCATGCAGCTGAGCATGCTGCAGGACACACGTCTTGAGAACTGAGATTTATGGGAAAGTGCTTAAATTCTGAGCTGTCCTAAAGAGTCAGAATAAATAATATGGTTTTCATAATGCCTAGTTTTCACTTATTTTGAAATATCAGAAGCTAATTTCAGACAGATTGAAAATTTCAGCTATTGAAAAGCTCAGTCTGCCCTTATTTTACTGATCTAGTGGAGTAGCTTGTTCTTCCCAATTTAAACATGAAAGGGCCATNACTCCAGAGCTGAACACAGTACTCCAGGTGGGGTCATCACTCCAGGTGGGATCATCTGCCGACACAACACACCTACCTATCCAGAACTCATATTTAGCAGTACACAGGCCTGCAGGCTTTTTGGAGGAATCCAACAGTTCTAAGTAAACGGCAACAGAGCTCTAAATCTCAGCTGAATACCTAAGATTAAAAACACGCAATTTAACAAACGGTGACTGCTAATTTGTTTCTCAAACTTCTGTTAAATCGGCTTCCATTTCCTTAGGAATACAACAAATCCCAACAATAACGGCACTGAAGCTGTTTTTTATGAAGCTTATTTTCTAACTCTATCTGCCAATAATAGCTATTATTTCCATACATTTCGTCCAAAGGTAAGCAAGACGCGCTCTTAGATAAGAGGATCCAAGGGAAAAGTACAAACTTGCCTTTTCTCTTCCAGGAGGCACCAGAAGCTCAGCTTCTCCTTCTCACAGATTTCTCCAAAATTGCACCACCACTGTCCTTTTCATAGAAAAATGTGTTATCCGTAAGACTTGTAATATATTCTGAAGCCTCTCAAGCAGCAGAAAGGTCACATTTCCCTTCACTGGCTTTGTGTTGTGGTTTTGTGACAGAGTCATCACAACCTACTCAGATTTTTGAAAATATCTCTTGCTTTAACACAAAACCCATGCAGGCTCTAGGAGAAACAGGACTATCTGATCTCCGCCAAAGGTCACAGCAAAATGCTCCTTGACAAGGAACAGTAACTGTGGAACAGAGCACAGGATGTAGCCCAGCTCCTCAAACAGAGGTGTCACATTAGTTTTGCTTTATAGAATCACAGAATCAGGTGTTGTTTTTTTTTCCCGGTTGGAAAAGACCCTTGGGATCATCAAGTCCACCCATCAGCCCCACTCTACAAAGTTCTCCCCTACACCAGATCCCACGACACCACATCTCAACCACTTTGAAACTCATTCAGGGACGGGGACTCCACCACCTCCCTGGGCAGCCCGTTCCAGTCTCTGACCACTCTTCCTGGGAAAAATTCTTTCCTAATGTTCAGCCTAAACCTACCCTGGTGCAGCTTGAAGCCATTCCCTCTCGTTCTATCACTAATCACCTGTGAGAAGAGACCAGCACCAACCTCTGCACAATGTCCTTTCAAGTAGTTGTAGAGAGTGATGAGGTCTCTCCTCAGCCTCCTCCTCCTCCAACTAAACAATCCCAGCTCCTTCAATCGCTCTTCATCAGATTTATTCTCCAGGCCCTTCCCCAGCTCCGTTGCCTCCTCTGCCCTCGCTCCAGCACCTCCAGATCTCTGGTGTTGGGGTGCCCACAACTGGACACAATACTTAAGGTGTGGCTTCACCAGTGCTGAGAACAGGGGGACAATCACCTCCCTCCTTCTGCTGGGCACACTATTTCTAGTACAAGCCAGGATGTTGTTGGCCTTCTGGGCCACCTGGGCACACTGCTGGCTCGTACTCAGCCGCTTGTCCACCAGCTTCCACCAGGCAGCTCCAGCCAGGCTTCACCAGGCCTGTAGCGGTGCATGGGATTGTTGTGGCCCAAATACAGGACCTTGCACTTGGTCTTGTTGAAGCTCACACCGTTAACTTTGGATGATTACGGACGATACACAGCCAGCCAAAAGCCAACACGCAACGGAGAGCACAGGCACAGCAGCTCCTGCCACCTTAATTCAGCAGCGTAAGCGTCTGGATGTTCTCCTCTGAAAGGTCATATTTCTTGATACCCCAACAAGGCAAAGTTATACACAGAAAAGCAAATGGTGACACAAGCACGGCTGTGAACACAACCTACTCCTCGAGATGATACGGTAAACAACTGCATCCATGAAGACTTCCATACCAGAAAAACAATTTATATGAAAATAACTAACTTCCAGGTGAGGCGAACCGGAATGCCTCCTGTCAGGGGGGCAATTTCCCCTGTGTAATTTCCAGTCATGGTGGTGGTCCCTGCACAGAACAGGCCCCCATCAGACCATGAAAGCAGCCCCCTGATGATAGGAAAGAATACCATTCATTACACTGATATCGCAAGCTAATGAGAATTCACCAGATGCAAAACGCTGTGCGTGCTGCTGAGACTTTTCCAGAAGATCGAGGCAGGTGTGACTAACTCAAGAGCCTATTTAATTGTTAATTGATCAGTTTGCAGTGCACAGTTTTCCACCTCAGCACGCTCAGCATGGCAACACTCCACGAGCAGAGCGGACGGGGAGTTCGTGCCTCGCCTACCCCAAGGTTTGCTTAAGTTTCATTAAGCAGACTGGAGGATCTGAAGTACATATGTAGGTGATGAGCTTTAATTTAAATTTTTTTATTTATTTGTCTGTTACCACAGTTGTCACTAGACCCTAAACTCTGCTGATTAAGCAGATCTGCCACCCACCCTGGGTGGTGATTGCAGGAAAACCCCCAACAATCTAACGACACTTCAAACACTGAAGTCACCGATACCTGTCAGGAAGTTAATTATACCAATGAATTTATTGTCTCCTGCTAAAAGATGACTGAACGCAGGACACTTTGCTTACTGCATAAATTCTCGCTGGTTTTACAATTATTGTCAAAGAAAATGATTAATAGACAGCTACTGCGTGGAGAACAGCACAAGATTATTCACACAGTATTCAGAAAACATATCAAGAATTCAAAATTATGCTTGTCTAGCAAAATGAATTCCTACTAGAGAAGGAATAAAAGCTTTACCAGGCATTTAAGCTGAAGTCTTTTTCGTTAAAACCATTTCACATCCCATGTTTTTCATACTCTGATCTGCTCACAGTATCCACTGATGTTAATCACACAATTCGTAAGCATTAAATTGATCAGTACTCACCGATGACTGAAACGTCATCCGACTCCTCCTAGAAAATGCATCATCTTCTTCAAACCAGATAAGCTTGGAGCCTCATCCTCTCACTCCCTAATTTGCTTTACAGTCCACTAGAAGATAATCCTGTTCAAACTCAGGAGTGGGTAGCACTTCCATATAATTTGTTTCCCGTCTATACGTTCAGAGCAGTCAGACACAAGCTGATGGGCTGCTTCAGGAGCACTTAAAATATAAAAGAATACAAACCAAAGGAGAGAGTAACCTAAGGGCAACAACAGAAGTGTTTTCCTTTCAAAACAAATCCTAAATGCAATGTCTAGGTCGGTCTAAAAAGATATCAAGCAACAGCAGTAGTAGTGGAAGTATCACATACCTCGAACAGCAGTTCTGTCCCAAAAGTTGCCACATACATTTTTACTATCTGCATCCCCTAACAGCAAGCAATAAAATAGGAAAAGTCATCTTAAATGCAATCTAACTCCCCCATCACTAGACAAACAATTTCATCAGCCCAGTAACCTATGGTTCTGCACCCACAGGCTCCTTTGAAAGGTCTGTGTAAATAAATAATAAAACAGCCCGTTAACTTCTCCAGACTGCTTGGATTAGGTTTCTGACTCCTAGGGTTGCAATGCAGAGCTCTATACCCTGTGTTGGGAAAGCACAGAGCATCAACACAGTATAAACCCAGGGCTGCTCCTAACCAAAACTAAAGGTCTGAGCTAAACCTTGCTGCACCTATTTTCATATAAAAGCAAAAAAACTCAGAAGAGGGCTACAAGTCCATTCCATTTTTAGGTAACTAGCTACGCTGACTTCAGGTCCTCTTATACTGCAGCAGCTCAGGAGACTCAGTCTTAAAATAAAAGAACAAAAGTTTTAGAAGAAAACTGCTGTGAGCAGTGACTAAAACCAGCTTTCAGATCTCACGCTGGGCATCACTTCCACATTTTGCAACTATTTGACCCTTGGTATAAAAAACATATAATCTTTAATTTCATAAGGTACCTTGACTTCTGTACGGGAAGGAAGCGCTGCTGCTGGACTAGGAACGATATGGACCTGATGGATCGGGTCCAGAGGAGGGCCACAAAAATGCTCAGGAGGTTGGAGCACCTCTGCTCTGAGGACAGGCTGAGGGAGCTGGGGTTCTTCAGCCTGGAGGACGTTCCCAGGAGACCCACAGACCTTCCAGTACCTGAAGGGGGCTCCAGGAAGGCTGGGGAGAGTCTGTTTCCAAAGGCCTGCAGTGACGGGATGAGGGGCAATGGCTTTAAGTTGAAGAAGGGCAGCTTTAGATAGGATATTAAGAACAAGTTCTTTCCTCTGAAGGTGGAGGGACACTGGAACAGGTTGCCCAGGGAGGTGGTTGAGGCCCCTTCCCTGGAGATATTCAAGGGGAGGCTGGATGAGGCCCTGGGGAGGTGGGCCTAGGTGACCTTTGGAGGTCCCTTCCAGCCTGAATGATTCTATGACTATTTCCCTACACTTCCCGGGCAGCTGACCCTCACCTACGAGTTATTTGTGTGAAGAAAGGCTTAATTAGGTGCACACATTGCAGCTTCTGTAGTAGTTTTCCCTCTGAAACTCAAGCAAGGATGAAACTGAAGTCACCTGTGACCGCCCCTGACTATACATTTTTAGCTTTGAGCAATAATACAGCAAAGCATGAAGACAAAGAGAGGACGGTACAAGACAAAAAGAGCACATGAAAATACAAAATAGGACCCTTTTAATGAGTGCTCATAGTTTAAAAAAATTAAAAAAAAAAAGAAAGCAGAAGGAGCTGGGGAGGTTCTGGTCCTCTGCTCTAACAGATCTGTAACCCGTAACCTGTTTAAGCTCACCATGCTTGTCCTCAGCTTAAATCACAAACCACTGATGTACATTAACAATCAGGTTGAAATAACCCAGCCGTGTAAACACCGATATGCCCTAGCTGAACGGGAGCTGTGTTTAAAGACAGCTATAAATGAGTTTAAAAAAATATATCAATCCACAACAAAGCCAAAGCGACGTGTTATTCACCCCCTGGACGAGTCCGCTTTAGGTAGAGAAATGAGCTCAGAGGAATTAATGCCATAACAATTTCCTCCCCAGATTCCTACAGGCAGACCACAGAAAAGAGGAGAAACCCCGTACGCTTTCCCCAAATAATGGATTTTACTCTGCAAAACGCACAGGACACATCCATACACTCTGAATACAGGATTCTAAAGATACCAACTTCACCCTAATCTCACAATGATTTGTTATACTGGCATCAAGAACTGATTAAAAATTCATTAGGTGCTGCCTGCCTATTGGCACTGTCATTCCAAAGAGATCTTTTAACCCCAAGGATGGTTTGCTCTAGGATAATTACAGTTGTACTATATTAAAATACAAGACTAATGGCTACAGAAAGCCATGCGCTCTACGAAGATGAAAGCAGCCAGGCTGCTGAATGATATCTTGGAGGCACCTCTGCCTTGGAGCTTCTCAACTGCAGCATTTTGCAGATGAAAAAGAAACCAACAAAGAAACGCAACACAGAAACCAAATACCAGAACAGGAGTCACCACAGAAGACTCTTTTTTTTTTAATCCTAGAGGTGAATTTTTAGTAATTCTTATTAGTGTTTAAGATATAAAATAGCTACGGGAAATCACCTTGTTAACATCTGACCTTAATAAAAGGTGCCAACTCCTTTGTTTACTATTACACTAATACAGGACATATATTCTCCTTTTCTGAGGTAAGTTTCACAAAGAGCAGAAGAGAAGGCTCTGGGAAGACCTTGGAGCAGCCTTCCAGGATCTGAAGGGAGCTCCAGGAGAGCTGGAGAGGGACTCCTGGTCAGGGAGTGGAGTGACAGGACAAAGGGGAATGGTTTTAAATTGGAAGAGGGGAGATTTAGATGAGATCTTAGGAAGAAGTTCTTTGCTGTGAGGGTGGTGAGGCACTGGAACAGGTTGCCCAGAGAAGCTGTGGCTGCCCCATCCCTGGAGGGGTTCAAGGCCAGGCTGGATGGGGCTTGGAGCAACCTGCTCTAGGGAGAGGTGTCCCTGCCCATGGCAAGGGGGGTTGGAACTGGATGATCTTTAAGGTCCCTTCCAACTCTGACCATTCCATGATTCTATGAAATATTAACACTGTAGATGTCAGGAGGAATATCTGAGGCAGATATTCCAGTTTCCTTTTCAGATAAAATCAGAAACCCATAAATGTCTGACTATATTCCCCATTATTGCTAAATGGCCACAAGAGGAGAATGCTGCTGCTCTCTGCCAATGGACTCCAGAGCAAACTCCCTCTGGCCTTGCTTCAGCCCTGTCCCTTCAGACCTGCTATCTCCCAGGTGGCAAAGCAGTTTGAGCTTTCATGACCACGATGCAGAAGCTCAGGACATCTATGATTAAGTCCCTATACAAGATACAACAAACTGCTTTCATGTGCCCTGAACTTTCCACGACTGTCCTTCCTTCCTCTGGGCACCTACTGTGGCTTATGCTGCCCAAAACGCAATGAAAGCCCAACTGAGACCCTTTCACTTGTCAGGGTGTTATTTTAATTTGGTGAAAACGCAGCACTGTTCTGTCAGTCCTCAGGAAAAAAAAAAAACCCAAAGCAGACAACTAAAAATAAAGTATGACTGAATCAAGATGGAAAAAGTTTGTAGTAGAAGGAAAATAAGTGAAGAAACTCCGTGACAACTCATACTGAGGACTAATTCTTACTTTTTTCCAGATGTGTAGAGCACTGAGAACTATTGACTGTTTTCCTCCACTACTTGCAAATGGAACTTCAAGATGCAAGCCGAAAACTACGCATTACATTATTATCAACCCTCTAATTTATTCTCCGTGGGCTGCTGATCTGCTGATTCAGATGGCTCCAGTCTGCTCCTCCAGCCACTAACCCCATCCTTCCAGGCTGGCTGGCACAGAGCACGTTACCAAGGGATGGAGGAATTCCATGTGCTCTGCTCCCCGTCTTCACACAACACATGTTTCTCTGGTACTGGTGTGACCCTACAAACACAACGGCTTACCTGAATATGCTGACAAACAATTTCCTGATTAAATATTTGCCTGTCCTCCATCCTGAGTGAGTTACTAAAATGTTGCTTTAACAGAAATTGACGACTAGTGGTGCTTTGCCCCCAGCTTGGCTTTCGTGCACATGTTCCTCTGATTTTGGGAGAACTTTCCACCTGTAAATACCATCACAAGCGGAGAGTCGCCAGCAGAGGCAAGCGCTGCTACTTAGAATCATAGAACTGTTGAGGTTGGAAGGGACCTTTGAGATCGGGTCCAACCATCAACCCAACACTGATAAATTCACCGCTAACCCATGTCCCTCAGCACCACATCTGCCCGGCTTTTAAATACTTCCAGGGATGGCAACTTCACCACTGCCCTGGGCGGCCTCTGCCAAGGCTTGACAACCCCTTCTGTGAAGAAATTGTTCCTAATATCTACCCAAAACCTCCCCTAGCACAACTTGAGGCCTTTTCCTCTTCTCCCATCACCTGGTTCCTTGGGAGAAGAGACCGACCCCCCCAGCTACAACCTCCTTTCAGGGAGTTGTAGAAAGTGAAAAGGTCTCCCCTCAGAGCCTCCTCCAGGCTGAACACCTCCAGCTCCATCAACCTCTCCTCACAAAACTTGTGCTCCAGATCCCTCACCAGCTCCGTTGCCCTTCTCTGGACACACAATATTCCCTTACAGTGAACTTCAGAGGGGTAGGAAGGACAGTGCTTGCCCTCTGCACATGTATTGGGACAAGCAATGGGTTCAGGGAAAAGGGCAAGTGACCTCAGGGGAGGCTGTGACAGCAGCTCTGCCCCTGGCTCAGGAATCGTGCTGGTGACAAATACCACTATTCTCCTTTCCAGAAATATGGGAGATTACTTAGAGTGCTCCAGGCAGGAACACTTAACACCTCCTGTGCAGGTAATGACTGCTCACCCCGCCCCGAGCAGAGTGGAAAATATCACAGCATGGCAGGAGCCACTGCTGGCCTTGGGGAGACCGGCTTGGCCAAGGGAAGAGGCTAATGATCCCATATCCCACAAGGTGGAGATGCAGCTCAGATCAGACAGGAACGATAACTCTCTCTCCCTCTGGATACCTGGAACACCAGCAGCGGGCAGTCACCGTTCCAGAGCGCAGGGATCATCAACCCCACAGCTTGTTCCAGGTTTTGGGGGGTGCAGAAAGACCCTGCCTCAGGAGATAACCTGGCAGTATCACAGGCTTCACATGGGCTCAGAGAACCGAGCTCTTGGAAAGGACAGGAGCCTCACATTAAGTGCCACAAGCTCCACTTTGGTACATTAAGGAAGAAATCCCTAATCACCTTTATAAATTCTGCCATTTTCTCTAGGAGCAAGCCAACACCCCACAGAAAAAAGAAAAAAAAAAGACATCATTTAAGACAGTACAGAATATTTCAGACAGTACAGAATATTTCCATTGCACCATCCTGCTCCCTCCTAAGTTCATTCCAGCAGTACCCGATGTTCCCCTGTGCAAAAAGCAAACCACTGCATTTTCTTCTAGCACCTCACATGTATTTCTCCTCACTAACAGGCATGACCCTACGATTTGAAGGTCTAGTCCTGTAAATTTAAACACAAACACAAGGATGTAGACGATCTCTCTGCCCCCAAGGCACAGAGTCTAATTAAAACAGACAACAAAGACTCAGTCAAATTTTTTTTTTTTGAAAGCTGTTGGAGTCCAAAGGAAACAAGACCAACCCTAAACCTCAGTTAATAATAATTTTCCTTTTGGAAGGGGACTGTTTTCTCAGTGAGGCATAAAACCCTCATTCAGGCCTCGAGCATACGTCAGGAGCCGTGGTACAAGCGGGGCAGTGTAGTCAGTCTGTGGCAGCACAGAGGGTGGGTAGAAATGCTTTTAAGTCAGGGTGGCTTCCACACAGAGGGGACAAAACAAACTCACCCTGCTGGTATAAAACACACGGAGGCTGACTGAAACCTCCAGCAGGGGCTGCATGGGCTCCACAGCCCTCTGGAAAAGGGAGGAGGCAGAGAGGGAGAAAGACTGGTGTAGCCTCCTACTTGATGGATAAGAACAGGAGCCAGAATGGTTCCCAAAGCCTCCCAAAATGCAGGGAGAGCTTCAGGGGTTTCCAAAGGGTATCCAAAAAGCAAAATAAGGTGGTAGAGATCTTTTTCCACAAAGGATAAATTCTTTTTTTTTTTTTTTTTTAAATGCTCCCAAACTCATTGGTGTCGCTGCCAAGGAAAAAAAGGATCTGTTAAAACAACCAAAGCCATTAATTGTAAAATACTCCTTAGTGCTGCAAGGAAGAGGAATGCTACTTTGCATGACACTGGCTGTGGGAGCCAGCAAGCTGCTCTATAAATAAGCCCTGCTGTAAGCAATTAGGCTAATATTCAACCTTCACCTTCTGAACAGTAGCAGCAAGGTCACTGATAAGGAACGAAGGGGCTCTTGCTGAAGAAGGTGAGCACAACGTGCCTGGTAAATTTCAGGAAAATAGCCACACCCCAGGGACCTTTGAAACTCAGTCTTCATCAGAACACAGCCCTATGGATTCAGGAGTTTTGCACAGGGCTTTTCTCAGACATTTCCAGCAGTGGTAAGGTCAGGGTGAACATCTGCGCTGCAAAGACTGTTCCTCTGGATTTAAGCCCTGATCCGGTTTGCTTCAGGCTTCCCCCTTCGCTTCAGGTTCTAAACCCAGATCATAAATAAAATGACTTTTATCTTAACCAAATCCTCTCTCGGGGATTATTTCCAGTTTCTTTTCTATTACTCACTGTCTGCTGGGAACTGAGGGACTTTTTAGCTTTATTTCAGTATCCCAATGATAAAAATCTCTCTGCAGTCTCATTCCGGTTGTAAGGAAAGTTCATACAGGAATCCAGGCTCCCTCAACTATTTCCTCAGCACAGAATAATTAGGCAGTGTGAAACGCAGTAATTGCTTAGATTATGTGATTTCTCAAGGGAAGCCTGCATGACAGAACTCACCATTCAAATCATATAACCGTGTAAGAAGAAGAAACCATAGCGTGGAAGCTGGCTCGCTATTTTTAAATCTATAAAATTGCTGTGAGAAGGTACAATCACCAAGCGTCTCGCTTTAACAGCTCCATTCCTGGAATAAACTCTGCTGGAATCCACAGCAACTAGGCTTGGCAGGGAGCACGCAGCATGTCAAACCCCAGCCACTCAAAGAATGTGAGCAGCGATGCACAGCAGCCACAGCCTGTCATCTGATTTAAATTGGTTGCATTTGAGCAGAATGCACATCCAGGTAAGATCCTGGCACAACGTGGGCTTAGAGAGGTTTGAAACTTCCCAGTTTTATTCTGCCAGAAAAGCCACCTCCTTTTCTTCCCCGCTCCTGCCCCCCATCCCCTTTGTCTGAAGCAAACGATGCTGGTGGTACGCTGAGAACACACGCTGTACCTCTGGATTTGGGAGATAGAATAAAGAGAAGGTTATGACAGACAAGAACTCAGGAAAACCAAGTTTCTTCCGTATTCCAACTTTTGCCTGCTTGTAAATGAGAGAGATTCCCAAGACTCTGAAATTATGAAAACTCCACACTTTGCTTCAAGATTTTTTTTGTAATAATCCTGTCTTCTTCTTTTCACAGCTTCAGTATAAGGACCAGTGAGAATCTAGCCCAACAGTCATCTCAGACTACTCAGAGTTAACTTTGCAGAGTGAAAGAACACAAGCAGTAGGACGGACGACCTCTAACACATGCAGATTTCAGGCTTGCCACAAAACAAAGTTTTATATATCCTTACCGTACCTGATCGTCCTGACAGAAATGCAGTATTTCCACATCAGATTCCACATCGCACTGCCATCTCCCTTCATGACCTTCTTCTGAAGTGTTTGCAAAGTGAAAAAGATTCCAAGTAACTCAAGGAACGAGTCAGTCGAGCAGCGCACGGCGAAGTCAGTCCAAGGTTCACGCAGCAGCCAAGCACTGATTCACGATTTCCAAGAGATTCCTCCGACCTCTACTCAAGTGAACTCCGAGAGGAGCCAGCTTTCTCAGCTGAAGTCTCGGGTTACTCCTTTCTTCATGATTTACAAGACTCGTTGTTTACATTATTTGCAAGCCAGAAGAGATTATTAGAGGCTGTACAGAAAGCTACAGACAATATTGCTCCAAGTTGTCAAGTAAGAAAAACCTACCTATGCAGCACCTAGGAAAAGTTATTCTCATTTATTTCACTTCAAAAGAAAACAGCCCAGTAACACAGCCCTAGAAAATCACTTAAGAGAACTGTAAGTGCTTACCAAATACACCCTAAA
Organism: Thinocorus orbignyianus; assembly: GCA_013400375.1. NCBI lineage: Eukaryota > Metazoa > Chordata > Aves > Ciconiiformes > Thinocoridae > Thinocorus > Thinocorus orbignyianus. The sequence goes on along the minus strand of VXBW01003490.1, from coordinate 759,590 downwards.
TCAAACGGGTTAGGCTGAATAAACTCCCAACTGTTTCCAAATTTCTTGTGTACTGTAATAAACTTTTTAGTGCCAAAAGAAGTAATGAGTCATTTTCCAAAGCCGTATTTGAACACATACGAAGTGAGGACTTTTGACAGTGAATATCAGCTACAACCCTTAGCCTGTAAATTACATCAACAATAAAACTGATCTGATTAAAAGAAACCAACCCAAATCCTGCCCCAACTTATTCATTACACTTATGGAATTCTCTTACTGTGCTGAAACCTTGTGGGACAGGTAAATGATAACAGGGTTTTGTCTTCACAACAGTGTATATCCCTCAAAAATCTCAAACCCCATATTTGATGTAATACATAATTTCTCCACAATGATGGGGATTTACGAGCAAACACAAATATTTGCACTGTTCTGTTGTCTTGTTTTTTTTAAAGTATATATCAAGCTGAAGATTTTTGCCTATAGCTTTTCTAGGAAAAAGTTTGAACACACAGCGTTTATTGCCAGAGGTTGGAAGAGCATCTGAGCCTCAACACACACTCACAAGGAATCACACTTTGGGAAAAATATTATTACTGTTGCTGTAATTATTGTTCATCTTTTTAACTGAAGGGACAAGCCCTTTAAATTCTGCTCTGGTTTCTCCAAGACCACCCTCAGAGTCAGCGTTGTTGCTATGACAGATGAAAACTTCCCAAGCCTTCGCTCAGCCCACTGGAACACACTCTCTTCTCTGCAAAGAGGTCAACAGCACCATTATCAGGGGCTCTTCTGGATCAAAGACATGTTTATATTTTAAAATTTAATTAAATAAGAAACTAAGGTCATGTTGCTGCTTCACAGGCCAGTAAACTTTTGTGACTAAATGTCTGTTGCCCAACTCCACTTGGTGTAAGGCCATTTCATCTGGGATCTCGTGTCTGTCACTGCTATTCTGAAACACATTCTGTTTTGGGGGTTTTCTGACAACTGCTCCCGGAGCAAACTACTGATGGTTCATAATAAAAGTCAGAACAAGTTCCACAGCATGTTGTACGTTTTAAACCAGCGGGCTTAATGAAGAAAAATGACAGTAGAAAACTTATACATCTGTTCTTAACATAATCATTGGAATACACTTCAAGGGTGGAAAAAGCTACGTAAGTTCAGGCAGAGCAGCTGAACCCCGTTCATTACCTCCACTCGCACATTTGAGAGATGAAGTGCCTACAAGAGAAATGTTCTGATTTTTGTAGGGCACACGCTTGAATTATATACAGAGTAAAAAAAAGAAAAAAAACCACCAGTGGTTCGTTTTCTGTGTAGTAAAAAGGTATGAAACAGCACGCTCGCTTGTGTCAGCTGCAGCTCTTTGAGCTTATACTTGAGGCTTTAATGTAACTGATGTGTTTAGATCATACGTTCCTTGATTCACCTTCACTGCAGTGTTTTGATATTCCCACCATCTGAAGGAACAGTATTCTTATTTCTCTCTGAGGACAGATTAAGGTGGATGAGAGCTACGAGACAACAGTATTTTAATCACCACCTTCTTCCACCTTTCAAAAATTGGTGCACGACCAGCAACCAAATGGATTGAAATACCACGCGACGGAATCACGGGGCAGAAATGGGGTGGTTTGTGTTGGGATTGTTGGGATCTGGTTTGGTTTTTTTAAATCATTGGTGTGGTGTTTCCCGTGGTAAGGAGACCATTTATGAAATCAGCCCAGAGAGCACTGCAGCTCCTGTCCTGATGACCTGAGTTTGTCCACTAATTCCCAACAAAACCCGGGAAAAATCAAAGTAGCCCAACACTACGCAAGTATTAATTCTGCAGGGAACAAGAGGCCCAAATTCGGGCTATAGAACTCACAGATAACCTGCCAAGACAAAATAATGTACATCCAGAAAATGCTGAGCACTACGCACATCACACCGTGGGTTCATATGTCTCTTCAGTTGCAGTATGACACGATTTCAGTTGCATAATTAAGTCTCGGATGTAAATAAATGCTATTTATTCTGATGTAAACACGAAGAGCAGATTGCTGTGAAATGCTCCTCCACAGGCCATTGGAGAGGTATCCCTTCAACCTCAGAGCATCCTGTAAAGCTTCGGGAGGGCAGGGAGAACAATGCCCCACTGGACCCAGCTGAGTGCTAATAGCCTCAGCTAATCACTGATGATTTCTGTACACACACAGATGGGAAGAACTGGTGATTAATCAAAACCTACAGCTAATTCCGTCTCTCATGATGGGCTGCCTTTTCTAAAAGCAGCTCCTTCACAATATGATTACCAAGAAGGTAACAGAACCGGTATCAAAGAGGAAACTGAGCCATCAACTATTCCTTACTATTAAGAAAAATCATATTCAGGAATAGAGGAACTTTTCCAGCAGCACTAGGACAGTCAGTGCCTTTTGTCTTAGCTGTTTACTTTCTTCTCCTTTGTTCACAGTGACATTACTATGCCTGAAACAAGGCAGAGATTAGCATATCAAATGACTTCACTTTTTTGAAGCCTTGTTTGCTTTCACTGTATGACAAGTCAAGATGAGCCCCAGCACTGCAGGGGCCTTTTGGCATCACGTCTGTCTTTTGACACGGATTTTCCATTTTGTACATCAATCATAATCTATTGTAATGATCCCAGTGACAAGCTTCTCCCACACTCACACGTTCGGCCAAGAAATCCCAGCCAGTGCAGAGCCCGTGGGTTGGTAACGAGGGCTGTTTGGAGACGGGCTGGTTTGTTATTCCTCCTTGGGTGTGGCAATGAAAACTCCAGTTATCTCTTCCCCTCGAAATAAAACAACAGATTCCATTCATGGGACATCACTGCATCCACCCAGAGACAATTTCTACAGGACCATGCTTTGTATGAGGCAGAACTCCCCATTTCCATATACTTAATTTGCTGGGGTTTTCCTCTCCCTTTATACTCCCTGGAAATCTTCATTCGCCATGCCCTGCTCACCTGAAGCACAGCACTCATTCTCAGCAGCTACACCAGCACCTTGTCTGGACCCACAACAGTGTCCTGCTAATGGTTCACAGACTACAAGCTGTCTTTGTCCTGCCGACTCGAAACAGGAAGGTCCAAGAAGTTCTGCTTCCTTCCAAAACTTCTTTCCCACTTCAGCACAGTGGTTTTTCCAACCCCAGCATCGTTATGTCTCCATAGAAGACGGACTGTTTTCTTTTCAGTGGATGGATTAATACACACAGTCATGAAGGTCACATTGCTCTTGGAGTTTCCCTCAGCTTATTTCCACATTTCTATGCTGGGTGGACAGACCAGGTCTCTTGGAGCTGCATTTCACTGCCTGTAAACAGGGAAAGGAATCCTGGACTTCGTTAAACATTTTGCATCTTTTTTATATATATTTTTTTTTTCTTTTGAGGAAGAGAACTTTAATCCAAACAGCTGCCATTCAGACAAAGATGATGCTGGTGCTCTCAAGTGGCTGAAGAGAGCTGAGCAAACAGTTGAGGCAAGTGGAGATGCACCCACTGGAGCAATCCCTGCCTCCCCGAGGGGTTATCGCTGCCTGTTGCAGCAGCCCAAAGGACCCTCTGCTGCTCAGCTGCTCTGATCCACGCTCCGGAGCTGCTGACGCAGCTGAGTTTACACCAAAATGACCTGAAACAGCTAAGAGACACACAGCTTTGGCTTTGCTTTATATATATAGAAGGGGTGAGCTGTAGCAGGGGAGCCAAAACAATGGGAAGAAGCAGTATCTCAAAAACGCCGGAACAAAAATTCACCAGAAGTTGTTTGTCAGAGCCCTCAGCTTGGCCGCTTCCAAGCACAGTCAGGAACAATAGTAGGATCCTCCCAATGTTTTCGATTGCTAAGAGAACCCAGAGCAAATACTAGCCCACTATGGAATGGGGAGCACTTAAGGATTCTTTAAAAAAAAAAAATAAAAAAAATATTGGGGGAAGGGTAGGGAGGTAACGGAGAGAAAAGAACTGGAGGGCTTTAATCCATTTTCTGTATTTTACACTGGAAACAAAGCTGCTGCTGGCAAAGATATTACAGGCAACATAAATCATTCTAAGTGTTTAAAAATGCTAGAGGTAAGGTTCCTTTACAAGTCGTAGGTGGTGTATTACTCTCAAATGATATTAATAGAAAAACAGCACTTAATTTGGAGTCTCACATTCTATTATTCCTGTTCCCCCCTCTCCAGATTCATTCATATTTTGCCTGGGATTTGCAGGATAAGCAGAGCAGTACAGCCAGGGAGAGGAGCCCAGGGTGTCAAGGCCCTGTCATGGAAGTGACCATGAAGCATCTCAGAGAAACCAAGCACCCAGGACACCTTATCTGATCCGTTTCTTGATAAAGTCCCGTGCTCCGGATGCTGGCATCACTTTACACTTGACACGCCCGCAGCCAAGATAAACTCACTACTCCAACCAAGCATAGGCTCAGCCTAAATTAGGTCAGTGTAACATTCCTCTCACGAGGGAAACAGCCATACTGCAGCCTTCAAGAGGGGGAAAAAAGGCAATTTACTTCCATTTCTATCGGGACAAAAGGATCAGGAAACAGAATTTAGCAGTATTTCTGTTATTGTGTGGATTATATGGATAGGGCATTTGACGAGGAAAATGTGAGCGTTAGAGCCAGCATGTTCTTGGTTGGCGGGACAGTTCCAGACCTATTTTTAACTTAGGTAGCAGTCCCTTCATACAACAGCTATTGCCAATTAAGGATTGAAAGGAGCCTTGAAAACGGATGGGTTTTACATTTTTTAGATTGAAATGCATTCTCTTTAGGCATTTTAAGGTGTTTTTAAACCTTCGACTTGTAACAAGCCCACATTTTTAGTGGAGAGGAGAAGGGGGTTATTAAATCAAACATTTTCACCACACGTATTTCCCTTAGCCCTCGCTGTATTTTCATTCCTTCCCTTTTAAACTTCCATTTCTGATTTTTCACAGACATTCCTAGGAGCATGCAAAACACGACCTTTCCTGGGAGCTCACAGCAGCGCCATCCGCATACCAGCCCTTCTGCGGAACAGAGTCGGTGGGATTTTGGCATTTTTGATAAAGGGCATCCCCTCTCATCCCCACCAAGCTGGCAAGTTCCTCTTGCTTCCAAGAGGCCCCCTCCAGCACCCTTCCAGCTGCAGCTTCTGCCAGACTCCTCGTATGTCTCCAGGCCTCCACCGAGCTCCCAGCCTCCTTTTTTTCTGTGACTTATCTTGGAAGACTTTCAAAGGAAACTCAGGAAAGCTTCCAATCCCCCTCTGCAGGGCACACGGCCAAAGGCACAATTAAAATGTGGCTGCTCGAGGGGCTGCCCATCGGTTGCATCTAAATACAGTAGAGATCAGATAGGGAAAGAGAAGCCTGGCAAACGACACCCTCTCCGGGGGCACAGCTAAAGGGCAGGAACCCCCAGCTACGTGTCTGTGAGAGCCCCAGCACAGGCATCACAGCTCTGCAAAAAAATCCCAATGGGAATCTCAGAAGGAAGATGCGCAGAAGGTTAAATTCTGCACAAGTTGTGAAGGGCAGAGAACCTGAGGACTCACAGCTGGCTCCTGGGTGAGAGGGAAGGAGGTGAATCATATCACAGAATGGTCAGAGTTGGAAGGGACCTTTGAGGTCATGGAGTTCCAACCCCCCTGCCATGGGCAGGGACACCTCCCACCACACCAGGTTGCTCCAAGCCCCATCCAACCTGGCCTTGAACTCCTCCAGGGATGGGGCAGCCACAGCTTCTCTGGGCAACCTGCTCCAGTGCCTCACCACCCTCACAGCAAAGAACTTCTTCCTAAGATCTCATCCAAATCTCCCCTCTCCCAATTTAAAACCATTCCCCCTTGTCCTATTGCTACTGACCAAGAGTCCCTCAAAAGGAAGGTTCCAGAAGGGCTGGAGACTTGACTTACTGAGACCTGCAGAGAGGCAGAAGCAGAAAAGCAGAAAGGCAAAGAACTGTCTCCAGTCTGAACCCCAGTTCATCCAGCAGTGGTACGGGGAGGGAAATCACACAACCCTCTGTATTTGTGCAGGATTTTCGCCCTGCAATGCCCAAGTCCCACAGCACACTTCGGTGAAGCCAGGGGGATGGAAAGCGAAGGGATCCTGTAGGATGTCTGTCCACCAGGCAGGAAGAGCTGGGGGGAAGTTAAGACAAACCAGAAGTATGAATTTAAGGCACATGAATAATGCATTTTGCACACCTGCGGGAAGGCTCTCTTTCAGATCTGAAGTAGCATTAATTACACTCCCGTGAAGGCTTCAACCAGATTAACAGGTATTTCAGGTATTTTAATTTCAATTTCTTAGCTGGAAATCACTTTTCCTCCCCGAGTGTAGAAAAACCCTCTGACTGTTTTTAAGGCATTTCGCTCTTTGGTGCGTTTATGCCAGGGTTTCCTCTCCATCATTTTTAATGCTGAATGTGGGAATACCACAATCTGCTCCTTTTTTTTTTTTTGCAGGCTAGACTTTGAGAGGATGGTGGATCTCAGGGGGGGATGAGGAGAAAGAGAGGATTTTATGCTCTCAGCTGCTCTGCAACTGCATAAACGCTGCCAAGGTGAACCTCTGGAGACGGAGCCGCGCTAAAGGCCTATGACTCAGCCCTGCTCTGGATGAAGTCACTGTCAAGTGAAAGCAAACTGTTTGTTTCTAACAACATATATGGTGAACTCGAAATGCAAGTTCAAGACAAAAGCTTCAGTAATTTTTCCCCACCCACTTTGCTACGTTTGGGTGGGTTTTTTTTCAGGATACTGCAAAGGAGCTTGTAATTTAAATGACAGCGAGGAGAAAAACAAAGCAACTGGCATCGCTGGTGGTAAGTGAGCAAGAAGCTCCCTGCTCCCAGGAACTAGAACTTCAAGGTATTTTCCCCCAGCTCACTGTTATTAGGATTTGTAACTGGTGTACAGCTATTGTTTCCAGGCACAGAGGATTATAGTATTGTATATAAGGCACCACCTATAGATTCCCCCCCCTTTAAATAACGTATTTAACAACAGCATTCTCTTTAACTATGCAGCAACACATGACAAGGGAGTTCTTTGCATCTTTTTATATTGATGATGCATTTTTCTTGAAGGAAAGAGCAGTACTGCCTGTCAGCAGGCACCTTATCTGCCACCTCTCTACCCACCTCACCCAATCCTGGAAGCAGAGTCCATGCTGTTCCCAGCAGAAAGGAGGAACAAAAGAGGATCAAAGCAGGCTCTCTTGAACAAAGAGTTAACCCAGAGGACAATCCCCACACACAGATCATTTAAAGCACGCGTGCTGTCTTTGAAACTGCATCTAAATTAAGGGCTGGCAATTCCTTTAATGGCTTCAAATGCTACAAATTTGTCTTGGATAACAGAGAGGTGAGCTCAGGGCTGCAGGTGCCCCGCAGAGCGCGATATTACAGTGGCTTTAAGGAGCTCCTGACACCCGGGCTCCTCTCTGATATTTCAGTCCAGCTGCAATAAGCTGCTCCTACTGAGCAAATTCATGAAGGAGTTTTTTGTTTTGTGATTTTTTTTTAATTTTTTTAATTTATAATCACCACTGAAACATCCTAATGGGACTGAATCACAGACCAAAATACAGACCTGTTCTCGCCCAGAGACGAGCTTAAGCCCATGATTCAATCTGGCCTGAATCACAACGTTGGAATTGCTGGTCCCAACCAAAGACCAGCAGAAACAATTTCAACTAATCCCCGCTTCAAAAAACCCCCTGTCATCGCTCGCTCACTGCATCAGGGTGGCTGGAATTGCTGGAAATGGCCCTGATTGTTGTGCAGGAGACTCAGGCCTCCTTTAGAGAGACCAAATCCATGAAAAAAAACAAAAAAAGAAAAGTGAGGAAAAATAATTTAAACCCTGTTTAGTTTGTCCAGCAACTGGATTCCAGTAAAGTAGCCTTTACAAACTTGGTGTTTTCGTGGTTTCCTAAAATACTCTTATTTTAGCAAGAAAATATTCCAGGAGGAAAATTCCCCCCCAAACTACAGATTACAGTCACTTTCCCCTGCCGGCCACAAATTTTCCCACCTTATCCTTTCTCCCTAATGCAATGCTAATGGTAACAATTTCTCGCTTGGGCTATTACAGCCCAGCTGGCAGAAGCACAGCACGAGGCACCCACTGCCTAAAGCAAATCTCTGCTTTCACATGTGCTCACCCTGCAGTCCCACGGTTTGCTAATCCAGTCAGTACAGCATGAGACACTCATCCTCAAAATCCCACAGAAACCCTCCGGTGATCCGCTCGTCTCGCACTTTAATCCGTTATCGAAATATATCTCTACACATTTAGTGTTTGTATTCAAAGGATACTGAGAACCAACACTTTGGTGAGGGGTTATACAGCACTGACCGAAATGCACTCGGTGTGAATGCCAAAGGAGAGCTGAAATCTGATTTTCACTACCTGGTGAATTATCAAGCATGCTTTCCGCACCAAGTTTCTATCCCAGTCCTCCCAGTTTGCTGCATACAATCTGCTGCAATTTAGATAAAAGCAGGCTGATAGCTTATATACGTGTTATCGGAGGCATCAGCATCGTTCCCTTGCAGCAACTTTGTTTTGGGAATATCCATGCGATGGGCAAAGTCCAGGCTCCTGAAGGTACGGCCAGATACAAGAAATGGACAAAAAGTGAAGCTGGNAGCCCTCTGAGCATCTTGGTGACCCTCCTCTGGACCTCCTCCAACAGTTCCATGTCCTTACCATGTTGAGGACTCCAGAGCTGGAAGTTTTCTCCTATCTCCCCCCTCCCCTTGCTGTGCAGAGGAAATACATCTTGCTGAATCAACTCTGACAAAGAGCTGCAAAGCTAAGAGAAGCCCCCTAACCCCCAGCTGGGTGTCCACCCTCAGACGGCCTCCTTCTCAAGGAACCACCCCACACACACCTTGCTATGGAGTTGTGGAATCGGATTTTGACTTTGTACACACAAATACGTTTGAAAATCAGCAGCTCAGAAGGCAAAAACTGTCCTAGTTTTACTCTGTCCCATCGTCCAGAACCCCTAGTTTCCTGCAGAGCCCCAACTGGCACTACAACTACGAGCAAGGAGGAGGACTTGCTTGTTTGCCCTGTCCTCCTCTTCTGCTCCCAGCCCCACAGCGCTGGGAGCGGGGCCAGGCCACCACGGCCACAGTTGGCCTGAGCCTCTCTTGTCACCTTGTTCTCAAGAGCTTGAGGAAGGAACCCTCTTCCCGAAGAGCTGCCGAGGGTGCCAGCCCCATCCTGCCACTCAGCTCCCCAGGTTTGGGGCACACATGTTGTGTGCACACCCTGTGAGAACGCTGCCAGCCCCAACACACCCTGCTGGTGCACGGGCTCCTCTCAATGGGCATGGATTTCAATACAGATGCACAGTTCCATGGAAGTGGCTTCCAGAGCAAGACAAAATTAGACTATAAATCAAAATTGTCCATGTCAGGCAACAGAGGCGATCCCAGAAGACTTCCCTGAGTAACAAAAGCTGCAAAACCCAGCTTGGTCCCTGCCCGTAGAGCAGCGAACCATAGAGCTTTGGAAGCAACAAGAAACATCTACCGTAACTGAAAATAGGAGTCACGCTCTGCTCAGACAGCCCACAAAAGGAAAGAGAACAGTCACACTTCTTGTCATGGAGAGCTTGCTAAGCACTGCTGGGGAGGGTGTGTGCACCAGGGGGGATGAGCAGGGCTCTCGTGGCCGAGCCACCAGCCTCTGAGTCACCCCAGGAGCTGAGGAACACACGGCTCAAGTGGGAGGTGGGCAGCTATTCCACAGCATCCTTGTGTCCACTCTGAAAAGCCACCTGCTGTCATAACACCATCTGCAGGTGGGGAAAGCTTAGGGGGTGCCACTGTGTCCCCTCAAGACTTGTCACTGCACCTCTTCACCCGGAGCCACGGCTGGTCACCTGGTAACAGCGGTGGCACCAGAGAATGTCACAGAGTTGGCTCTTGCCCGTGGTTTCTGACCCATTGCCCCCCACAGCACTGAGGGACAACAACCCTAACGCTAAAAATTCACATAATAGAAATATTACACAGGTCTTGCTTTGGTTATCCCATTTTATACAGAAAATACAAGGAATACACACATCCGAGCACACACAGAACTCTTCCCCACAGCCTCACCAACGATTACAAATAAAAACCAATGGAAAGGAAGTCTCCAGAAAGTTTCATTTTGGGTGTTCTGGGTTTTGTTGTTTTGTTTTGTTTTGTTTTTTCTTTTTCATACAAACCTCCTTACCCTTAGGTTTCTTATTCCGGGCCAGCTGCTTTTCCCGTTTGTTTTACACAGTGCTTTCATAAAAGAAAATTATTTTGTTTAAAAGGTGAGAAAGTTACAACTTTCCTCCAATTTTCCTTTTCTCAAAACAATGAGAGCAAAGTGTTTCTACCCAATATTTAAGTGCTTAAGCCCCCTTTTTACTTCTGTTCGTGCAAAGACACTCCAGGAGGAGGGTCTACACTTTGATGGCAAATAAATTAACTATCTGGAAGGAAATAAATGGACAGTCCTCAGCTATTGCAGAGCCTTCCACTAGGAAACACGGAATAACTCTCCAGTAACTCATGTGCAACCAAGCTGGGATTTGGCCAGCAAGGCCAAGACATAAAGCTTGAGTTTAGTTGTATTTATTTGGGTCAAAACAGCCCGGCTAGGTCTCTGCTATTTGCTACTGTCTCTCAGCAAGGAAGACATCACAATGGGCTGGGAATAGGTTGGGAATTTTTTTGGGCTGAGAAAAGCTGCAAGAGGAGGAGGAGGAGGAGAATAAAGCTATCTTTTGAGACTTCCCAAGGCAACGGGTCACAGCTGAGGGTCCTGTATTACTCAATGCCAGAAAGTGCGGGGCACCCCTCACTCCCTGAAAACGGTTGGAACAGTTCCCTTTTCCAGCCTTCAGTCACCGCGTGAAAAATCCAGCCGCGATTAGCATTTAGCACAAAGCACTTTCTGTAGGCTGACAATAGGTAGTCAGAGCAGAAAGTGTACAGAACAAGAACAGAATCCCACTGGAAAGAATCGCAGGGGTTTTGTTAACAATGAAGTGATCCCCACTTCCCCCCTCCCACCCCCCCAAAAAAAATCCAACGCCGTAGAATTCCCTTTGCTTAGCAGCGTAAATCAAGAGCAAGAAAACTGAAGTTTAAGATTAAAAAGCGCCAGGGGAAGTTCAGGGACGTGGCAAATGGAATTGCTTATTTTGCTGTTCCATGAAATAGGCAAAGCTCAGTGCTCCCGACACCCAGCCCCATTCTTTATGATCCCTGTTCACCATCCATCACCGGCGCCGGGTGCCAGCCCTGCCTCGGCGAAGCGCCCGTCGCTCGGAAGGGCTGTGATGTGCACTTTGTGCGGGGAGGGAGATGAAAGATGAACGATTATATTACTAAGTATCTCCAGGAGAAAGAAAAAATAAAGGCTCTTCCCTGCGTTACATAAATTTCCATGACATTTCAATTCATCTCCTCGTGCTGGTTACAGCCTGTACGCGGCACAACACAACCCACCCTGCCCAAGGATAAAATACCAGAGGAGAAAAAAGTACTAATTGAGTCTGAGCTGAGATGATGGACTGTTAACCTTAACGTTAAAGCCAAACAGCATCAGCACCTTTCCCATCTGCACGTGCAGAGACAAAAGTGCCCGATCATTAACGCAATAACAAAAAGGAAAAAAAAGCAGCTTTACAACCTTTGTCACAAGTTCTCATTAATCCTCCACCACTCCCTTTTCCCCCTGCCTCCCAGCAGCGGAGGAGAACAGGGAGGAAAAGCACTGGTGGCATCATGTGCAGCCACCCAGTCCCGAAAAGCATCTGAGAGTTAATGTTTTCTTACCTTTTATAGAAACCGTGGAGAGGCTGGAGACATAAAAACTGCCAGTAATCCAAGCAGAAGGCCTTTAACTTCAGCATTTTCAGATCCTTCTCCCGCAGCAACCGCAGTCTGCAGTTAGGTTTTGTGGTTTTCTTTCTTTTACCACCACCAGACTCCTTTTTGTGAGGATTTGAATGACTCCAATCCAGCCCAACACGCTCCTCTCCCTGATTGCTGCCGCCTGTTTCTAATTGCTAGGGAGGCAGGCGGCTCCCGGCGCACATGGCACAGCACCTGCACACCTACAGCATCCCGCTCCCCTACAAAGGGGCAGCCCCACAAAAGGACACCAATTCTTCCAGCCCCGTAGCAGTTTAATCTTCCCAAAAGTCCCCCAGCACCAGCGGGGTAACCGTTATTACACGGAAATCCCACTTCTCCTTTTGCCTATTTTAGGCCATCCTAAAAGTCCTCCGGTCAAACCACGGGGACGGATTCCAGTCAAGGTTTCTGAAGGGCCTTTGGCAAGCATCCTTAAAACTCACACAACTTTGGAAAACGCCAGCAATTATCTCAATCAGATCTGACAACAACTGCCCTACAATCTCAGCACGGCTATGATCCCATTACATGGGAACTGCTGCCTTTTTTTTTTTTTTTTCCTTCTCTTCCCTTTTCTCTATTTTCTCTCTCTCTCTCTTTTTCTTTCTTTAAATAGAGCAGCTCACAACTCCGTTAATCAGCTCCTCCTGTGGAAATCACACCAGCTCCATTGTCTGCCAGCACCTCGGAAAACCGTGGGCTCCTTATGACAGGGGAGGGGAAAAAATAATAATC
>VXBW01003490.1:728405-746502 GCA_013400375.1 Thinocorus orbignyianus | reverse complement strand
GGCGGCAGGGCCCTGGATGCAGGTGGAGGATGGAGGCTTTGGAAATGATGGGGATGCCAGTGGAGGATGGAGGCTTGGGAGATGGCAGGGATGCGGGTGGAGGCTTTGGGCTAACGGTGCCAGGTTGGATGGGGCTTGGAGCAACCTCGTGTGGTGGGAGGTGTCCCTGCCCATGGCAGGGGAGATGGAACTGGATGATATTGAAGGTCCCTTCCAACTCCAACCATTCTGTGATTCTAATGATGAGTGTGAGAAAGCGGCAGCTCCAGCTCAGTCCAAAGCCGTGTGGGTTCCGCAGGGAGAGAGGAGCAATCAGCTGTGAGCTGCTTTGAAGGGAAATCTCAAAATTAGCAGCGTTTCCTGTTTAAAACCTCCAGCCAGAGACGGTAAAAAGCAGGTGTTTATTCTGAAAAGACAGGAGTCTCAATGTAATCCCTACCTTTTGTGAAAGACACTGGCCCAATTCCACCATGGGTTTTTCCCCCCTCTCACTCTCACATGTTCAGTTCTAAGGGAGTCCCCAGTCTTGCAGGATGCTCTGAGCAAGAACCGCTGTTTCACAGGGAAGTTCCTGGCATAAGAGAAGACCTCAATAGCCATTTATCATTTTTTAAAAAAGTTTTTGTTGTTAAATATTAACAAGTGTCCTAGTGGAGACTGACCAATTCCTGTGTCCAGTTGGCTCTTAAGTTCACTTTTCCACAAACTGCAATTTGGGCATTTGTCATTCTGAGGAGTTTTTGAAAAATCACTCACAGTGAGCATTTAGGACTCAGCTTGTACAAGTATCAAAGGGTAACAGGAACTTAAAAGTTCAAGAGAAACAACAACAAAACCAAAACCAGAGTCCAAAGAAATACTTCTGGCACTTGGACCAGTGGGTTGGGTGTTTTGTTTTCCCCAAATGCTTTTAATACTTTTTAAAAAATATGAGAAGGAAACCAAACAGCTAAAGCTTAACTTGCGGCTCTCTTCCACGCAGAGGTATCTAGTCGCCCAAGTGCCTGGATAATCAGCTATATTTAGGGACCCTTTGGAGTTCTGGTTTTGCTCAATCTCACTGCTGAGCTACATAAATGCCTTGCCACTTCCTAGAAAACTGGCCTGCCTAAGTTTACTCAAAATGAAATCATTAATATACTTAAGTAAGAATTGGCACTTTCATTAGTGACGCAAAGAACTAGGTTAGTCGTGCCTTGACAACATTCAAAAACGTTCCTGTCACACTTTGGTATTTCCCTAAAAACATATCATACAGGACAGGGTAAATCCTGGATACAAAGGGATCGTGAGAAAAACAACTGGCACGAAAAAACACAAACATGGTGAAAATTTCATCCGGGCCTTTTCAAAAATAATTTCTTTGAAAGATTCTCTTTAAAATAATCAATTGCCTGCAACGCCTGCATTTACTCACTGTGACTTCTTTCAGACCAGCATCAGAGCCAGTCGCAGTGATTCCTAAAAAAAACATGGCTTGCTTTAGAGAAGCAAGTTCCCAAACAATATTAAATATGATGAAAGTTTCAGTCTATATTTCTTCCTGAACTCATACTCCCCTGGGCTTCCCCAGCTTGGCAACTTTCACCGCGCTAAGGATCTTTAGATTTTCATATCAAAATCTCCATCCCAGATTCTCATCCCTAGTATCAGCCCCAGTTTTCCAGAGAGGAACTGAGCGAAAGGCCCTTGAGATCCAGTGCCTTCTGGTGAGTCCTAGCCTGGGACTGGGCTGATCCATTACTGAGCCTGTGCTCTACTGCCAAGCAGGTCCCTTTATGTCCAAAAAAAAAAACAAACCCCAAAAGCCATCAAAACAACTCCCCAAAATATTATATTTGAGTTATTCCCATTGGAACATTCTTCAGCCCGAATTTTTTGAGATTCCTTTTAAAAAGAGAAAAAAGCAGCAGCAGCAGCAAGGAATGCCTCATCCCATCAATGAGAAAAGTTATTCTTGGAGTGAAGGAAGGAGAAGGGGAAAGCCATACTGAGACAATTAAGCTCAGGAGATGCCATCCAAAGGCTTCATCCTGCAACAAGGCTTATCCGAAAACACACCCTTTGCTCACACTGCGAAGCAATTCCTTTCACTCCACCATACCCTTCTCCAGAAAAAAAAAGCCTCTCTATTTGTCACCTTAATTATTTACTCCTAAATCCTAGACTTCCAGTGAGTAGAAGCTATGTACCCACGAGCTCTCTGACAGCCACCAAGGCTGATTATACTGCACTGCATGCCGAGGAAATGCTAATTAGGACTTTTGCAAATGAAAAGCACCGTGCTCTCAACATGTTCTTCATTTTCACTTGTCTTCCAGCGGAAAACAACAAAGAAAATTAAGCTTCATCTCACGCTCACCCTGGATGTAAAAGTAGCTCTTTCAGAAAGGCATTTGCTGAAACCTTTGGCTTAGAATTCCCAGGACTTTTTGGATGTGCTACAGCTTCAGCATGGGTACTATGAGGGGGTCACTGAAACTTTCTATAGTCCTGTCGAGTTCTGCTATGCAGGGGCAGCTCTGGCAGCAGCGTACTGAAGGCTCTGACAAACCTTTCAAAACCAGCCACTAAAAAAACCCCAAGGGCAGAGTGAAAACCATGGAGTACAACACCTCCTGCATAGGGAGGGTGTCTCGTCAACCCACGAAGCTCCGAGGTTGAAGTAAAACAATCCAGAGACGAGGGAAAGCGTTATATCAAATAACCCCAGCACCGCCTGCTAGAGTTCAAACGTTGGGCTTGGGGGAAATCAGGAAAATTGACTTGTCTAGCTACATCCTTAACCCTTCACAAAATATAGAAATTAAGCTATTGTTATCTACTTACTTACAGTGATATCCCAGGGATGCTCCTGAAAAATATTTCACTGGCCCAGAATGACAGTGCATCCGCCTACTTACATGGAGGACCGAAACTGTAAGCCTGCAGGAAGAAAACTGTTTTCCACAAGTCTTTCCTAACTCCAGGGTGAACTACTTTGACAGCTACACACAAAACCTCCACGCTAGCCATTTGCACACTGTGGGGCTCAAGAATATCACGAGACTGAGATCCTGTGGTTCCCACACTAAATTCCACGATGCTCCCTGTGCACACCATGTTAAAAAGCGGGGTTTTATCCAGGGAATACGTGTTAAGGGTGTACAAAACAAGATTCTGTGCAACCAAATAGGTGCTGAAATAGTTCCTGGGAGGCTTAAAGGCCTCAATGCTCAGAGAAAAGAGCAGCACGCAAAGCTCCTGGATATTGGGGTCCTTTTCCTGATACTGGAAATTAAATAGCTGCCAAATGCAAGTTGGTGGGAAAATTCCCCGGGTTGGTTATTAAGCCCCTAAGCTGCCCAAATTCCGTGAAGTAGAGGAGTAAGAACTGTGCTGTTTAATGCTGAGTATCTTTTTCTGCATGTCTGTTCTCTAAACTCACACAAACAATAGTTGGGCAGTTTGTTACACAAGACAACAAATACTCCATGAATACCTGCAAAGCTTAAATATTCAAATTTCCAGATCATGTGAAACAGGTCTGGTAACACAACACATTAGGATTTAGGTTTTAGGAAACACCAGCCTTCCAGACACCAGTTGAAAGCTGATGGTGTCCAATTCAAAATATCCAAACCAAATACTGTGCAGACTGTGGAGGAAATCGCACAAAACAAAATACACATACATATGTAGAGGGAGCATGCTAATTGGCACAGATTTTTCTCTTTATAATGGACATAGGCACATTTTCCACGTTAGCTCTTACTCTTCCCAGCACCGGGCTTTCCCCTGATCTCGCCACCGCGTAACTTTCAAACTGAACTTCCAGAATGCAAGCGCAGCCCAGGGGAAATAAATGGATCTGTCTGGTGGAGAATCCATACAACTGAAGCAAAACAAGATCAGAAGTCTGGGTTATAATATTCCAGAGCAGTTGAAAACTGGAAAAATGGTTCTTCGAGGGCAAACTTACCTTGTTGATGGGGACAGGAACCCCGAGTGAACAAATCCCAAGGAAAGCAGCCTGAATAGAAAGTACTAATTGTTTGGCAGGACGCTGGGTGGCTTCATATTAATTGGTTCCTTCCGTCTTATGGGTCATTCCAAGGCAAATTCGCTCAACAGGTTTATGAGAACGCATTCAGTACCAAGAAGTCTTACACCACCTCTCACTTGACTTAAAAATAACAGCATTAATTCTGTTTAATTGCTGCTCCAGAACAGGCTTATTTGATCTACTGAAGCTGCCTAGATTTTACATGCTGTTTCTTCAATAACTATTTAACCCTAGGAAAAATTCACCGGTCTAGCTGATACAATCTGGAAATTCCTTTAATGTCTCCTCTATGATTGTTTTTAAACACCATAAAATTATTTCATTTGCAGTTAAAGAGCAAAATTTTTCGCATCCTCTGGCAACTCCCACATATTATTTCACCCAAATTCCCAAAATTCAAAAGGACTTACCCCATGCAAATGCATTTATTTCCAAACCACTTTTTACAAAGACTGTTCTGCAAAGAGAACTGCAAGTATTCTCAAGGTTGTCTGTCTGAATCAGTTTAGGAGATGCCTGAGCACACAGGTTTTATAAAAGTGAACGGGATAAAGAAGAAAGTCTCAAAATCACTGATAACTTACAGCTTAGGAAAATTTTGTCCAGGAAGGTAGATTACAAGCTGTTATAAAACTACTGTTTGAAACAGAAAGAAGCTCAATAAAGGATTCCATCCCAGCCTGCACCTCTCTAGTGCTTAAGAAAGCGTTACCCACTGAGCAAATCCTAAGGAGAGCCAAGCTCATGGAACTTGACACACATACCCCATGGATTCAACTTCACAGTTCAGGAGGCCAGGCAGCAATGGCAGTGGCCATAGCGGTGGATACAAAATCACAGTCTCATTTTATTTAAAATAGTTTAAAACAAGGAAATATGTGCATAGTTTTACGATCTCCTAACAAATTAAAACGATTCAGCAAGCACAGTTTCTACCAAACACATCTATCCTATTCAAAGAATTCAGCCACTTCTTACAGTTAATTCTTCCCCATCTTTCTCACTGATATGGGGAAAAAAAAATCCACTGGAAATAAAAAAAAACTTTGGAATAAAATCTGTCATTTTCACAAAGGCTGATGTAGCCTGGAATAAAGGGAGCAGGCAACACCTGGTTCTGGGAACCTCATTCCAGAGGATGGTAAATCACAAACCAGCTCTGTGATGGTCTTGCAAAAATAAGTTTGCAGAATA
This sequence comes from Thinocorus orbignyianus, assembly GCA_013400375.1. NCBI lineage: Eukaryota > Metazoa > Chordata > Aves > Ciconiiformes > Thinocoridae > Thinocorus > Thinocorus orbignyianus. Next base: position 741,263 of record VXBW01003490.1, on the reverse strand, counting down.
GCTGGGTGGGAAGGAGGTGGGGGAAGAGGAGGAGGAGGGAAGTGGTCATTGTTCTCTGCATTGTCCTACCACACAAAGAACCAGTGTTCCAGTCAAACCGGGAGATGGGAACCAAACTCCACGGTCATGACTGGACACTGTCCAGTGTTGATTTGCTGAGCTGAAGACAAAGACAATATTACANGGAACTTGATGATCTTTAAGGTCCCTTCCAACTCTGACCATTCTAGGATTCTAGGATTCTATGATTTTCAGAACACCATACCCTGGAAAATAATGGAAGATTGATAACAGAGAGGGTCTTTAATTTGAACAAGGTTAAACAGAGCAGTTGGCACCGATGTTTTGTTCAAGCAAGGCAAAAACTGCACGATGTGGGAAGAAGTCACATCCTCAATCCATAACATCTCCAAAGGAAGACGTGTACCACAACAACCGCCAGTCTGAGAGAAAGAGACTCTGCCCCAACTGAATCAAAGGCAGTCTCTGACTTTGATGCGCTCTTTAATGTGCGACTACGAGAATAAAAGATGCAAGGTGCCCATTTGATACGCAACGTTAACAGTACTAAGCATTTTTTTCTTCTAAATTGAGTGATCAAAGTAAAACCTCAGTTACTGCAATGACTCACAGGACAGTACTCTCTGAAGTTTATACGTGTGCTTTTATCAAAATGCTGAGCAATGGAAAACAGGACCGATGTTTCAACACAATCAGTATTGTTCACTCAACGCAGTATAAAGCTGCCCAGGGAAGGTCAAATGTTTTCAGCACAATCTAAGGTTATAAAACTCTGAGAGAGATGTTTTGCCCATGCGTGTGTGCACAAACACATCTTCCCTCCCTTCCCCTTCGTGCTCCTCTGAGAAAAAATACAGTGTTTGAAACCACAACTGAATTTCAGGCTGGAAATGCCTGATGAGAGCAAACTATCCCCTCTCAAACAGAAAAAAGATCCAGCTATTTAGTCAATGCCTTTACTGGCGATGCATTAGAAGATAAATTGATGTGACATAGAGCTGATACAGAATAGAGGTAATTACTATCATTTCAAGCCTACAATTAACATCTATACTATGACAGTACCTGAGCTGATCAGTTGAGACGCTGCTTCCTGTTTCCAGTGAGGTCCTGAGGTGACAGCAAAACAACACAATTATAAAGTATTCAAACTGTTCAAAAATGCTATGTCCTTAAATGTCAAATGCTTCATGACTTTACGTTTTCCTCCCTTTTACTGACATTTGCTAACACTTAGCATGCCATTAAACATGGATGTAAAAAAAAACACCACAAACCAACCAACCCCAAAACCCAAACTCCTCTGATTTTCTACACGAGAGAAAAGGGTGTTACAGAAATATTTCTGAGGATCTAGTCAAAATGTGGTGAATTTTCAGTATTCTAAAAGCACTCTACCCCTGTATTTGTTGTAAGTGAATGACAACACTTTCTTCTCCGACTGACACAAGTTCTACCGTACGCACCCCCGTATGAAGCATTCCCAGGACCTGTCTTCTACCTTCAGTCTTGCACTTGGCAGTAAAATCCCAGCTCAATTCCCCTGCACCAGTGCAGAGAAGCGGGGAATATCCCAGCATCTCCAAGAATTACAGCCTGCCTTAGGAATGGTATGTATTCCCAGCCACAATGTATTTACCCTCACTACATCCACGACCCAAAAACAGCCTGGCTGAACACAACAGGGAGCCGGCAAAATCCTGCATTAAGTTCTTTTTTTTTTATATTCTACCCTCTTGCTGGCTTTTCTTATTCTGGGGATCAGATTATTTCATTTCTTCACTAACAGAAGAGCCATCCTTATTTTCCGTGGCTTTCTGTTCCCTACCCAAAAAAACCTCCGAAACTACAAAGTCTTCCCAAAGAATTACTGCAGCAGAAAGTTTAGTTAAGATACTGCAAGCACAGAGGATATTACAGCTAGAGTTATGCTTAAAACAGCAATATTTTCACATGTAGTGTGGTATTACTAATTAGCCTTACTCTCCTTCTGCATGACTTCAGGTTTATTCTAAGTTTCTGTATGATAGAGTCAAATTCTTACAGTGAAAACAATTATTCCACAGGTCATACAAAACACGAGCCAAAACCTCATAATGAACACTCCACCATCACGTTAGAAATTTTTAAATAGTTATTTGCAATTATCCATTTTTATCCCTTACACAAACTGCCCCAGATCAAGCTTTTTCTCATAGTCATAAACGTGTACGGTCCTACGGAGGTTCAGGCAATCAGCATCAGAACAGCATTCATAATATTTGCAGTGGGTATTTGTAATTCAGTTGCAAATCTTTACTTCTAATCCCAAGATTACGAGTAGGGTTACAAAAATAAACTGGATTGTGTGAAGGGAGGAGGCCGTAAACACAGCACACGCAAGAATTAGCTGTACAAGAATGAAAACAAACCATATTGTCCAAATAGCTTTTAACTAGAGCGCTAAAGCTTTAAAATAGCTTTTAGGAGCTTATTCCACCCTGTAATTTGTTTGCTTTCAGAGTTCAAGATTTGTGAATGGCACTGGATATTGAGGGGGTGGCTTACATACGCTGACTCTGTGGCTCGGTGTTAGGTTAACAATTAAGAAAGGGTAAACTTCATTTACTTATAATTAAGTTTACTGCTCACCACAGCGTGCGCCATGGAAGTGCCAGCCCGCTCACCGAGCCTGAACTTTTTGCCTTGCTTTTAACAAAGATATTTGAAAAAATAAAATATCTTCTCCTACCAATTTTGGCCCTTCTTGCTATAAATAAATACTTAACAGAGCCTGTCTTTGTGCAGTGACAATATGCCGTGCATAAAGAAGAGATGGTAATGAGACCCGAGGCAGCGCTAATTAGCCGCCAGCCCCAGCGCAACCTTGATTGTGGTGCCGAATGACACTGAGCCCCTTGTGACCTCAGGGACTCCTTCCACCATCAGGAGTAGCAGGGTTACAGCTTCATTAAATATACCTCCTTTCCTCTCTTGAAGACAGTCCATTTTCAAATGTATAGGCAAAAAGCACAGTTCCCACAGCAAAAAAATCCCCACACTGGGACTGTCTGAACCGTGGGTAGCAGGTTCTGGTTTTACCCGGATAGTTTTCTAGAAATTTCCCTGCTAAAAGCAGCTGAGCGTGCCGTTACTAACAGTGTTAACGTGCTTGGTAACTGCTGTTAAGAATCCCCAAACAGAAAAAGGCACAGATCTAACCAATTTGGTAGCTGGCACCACGGAGCCGTGAGAGCTGCCAAGGCGCTCTGCGAGTCCCACAGGCCGCGGGGCGGTGGAAGGCCTTCAAAAGTTGCCTTGCTTTAAAGACACCACACACATGGTGGGCAACCTACAGCACTGAGAGACCTGCCATGGCTTCAACCCAACGCACTGTGTCACCAGGGAGCCCTGCTGCCAGCAGCACATGGCATGGAGTCTCCTAGGATAATTCAGGTTGAAAAAGACCCTTGGGATCACCGAGTCCAACCATCAGCCCCACTCTACAAAGTTCTCCCCTACACTCGATCCCACAACACCACATCTCAACCACTCTGAAACAAGTCCAGGGATGGGGACTCCACCACCTCCCTGCGCAGCCGGTTCCAGTCTCTGACCACTCTTCCTGGGAAGAACTTTTTCCTAATGTTCAGCCTAAACCTGCCCTGGTGCAGCTTGAAGCCATTCCCTCTCGTTCTATTGCTAATCACCTGTGAGAAGAGACCAGCACCAACCTCTCCACAACGTCCTATCAAGTAGTTGTAGAGAGTGAAGAGGTCTTCCCTCAGCCTCCTCTTCCTCAAACAATCCCAGCTCCCTCAATCGTGCAAGTACAGGACCTTGCACTTGGCCTTGTTGAAGTTCATACCGTTAACTTTGGCCCACGGATCCAATCTATCCAAGTCTTATGGTCAACTTCCCATCTCGTACAATTAAATTTCTTCAATCAAATACAGAATCAAAACAGCCCTATGGAGGAAGACTTATCACCTGGGTTTTTTTTTTTTATTATTACTGGTTTTCTTACGTGAAGATCAGATACAAAAACACTGTCATACACAGGAACTGAAGGCATCTCCCTGGATGAGAGCCACAAACAGATCACTACTGGGGAGCAAGACCGAGACCAAGACACACTAAAGGAGGGTTAAGCTCCCAAAAAAGGCTGAACTCCAGCTTTTTAACCTGGTCACCCACCCACACCCATTCAACGTGCCATTGTGGAAAATCTCAGGAGCAGACCAAGGACACAAAAGCCAAAAAGTTTAACAGCCAAGAAAAAAAGTCAGTAGAGACAGCAGAAATCAAGTTTGACATCTATTGACTGACCTGGATTTGGGGTACAGAAAGTTAGTTAATTCTTATGAAATTTACAGAATAATTTCAGTAGAATCACATCATCAGCCCCCTTCTTTCTTTACATCTAAAATCCCAGTTAAATCTTTTTGGGTTCTTTCCCAACACTGCTCAAAGATGGAAAGTTAATTTAAAACACAAAAACAACCCAAATCCTGAACACAGCCTCATTAAGCCACAGCAAACAAAATACCTCATTTTACACAAAGTAATTTCAGGAATGCCTGTTTCCAGAAATATAAAAATACATTGATTTTAGGTTACTTCAAAAGAAAGTTTGGTTTGTTTTTTAACAAATTAACCGGACAGGAAAAAAATAAATCTCACAGTGCTCTAAAGCAAGCAGGCAGGAAGGACTAACAGCCCTTTTCGTTTATTCCTAACGGGCACTGGCTCAGTATACTCGTAGTCCAGAAAGAAATCCATACACTACCTAATGATAAAGCCATTAAAAACACACTACTAAAAATATAATATACTTATAGAATCATAGAACGGTCAGAGTTGGAAGNTCCACCAGGTCCATGTTCTTTCTCTGTTGAGGACTCCAGAGCTGGACACAGGACTCCAGGTGGGGTCTCACAAGCGCAGAGTAGAGAGACTACATATTTTCTCCACTTTGTGCATTCACAATAAAGAAATAAAAAAAGCCACCCCAAACTACTATTAACTGCAGAATTACGCCCAAGGAATTGGGTTGAAAATGAAGCTGGCAGACTTGTATCACGTCTAAACAGAAGAAAACAAACAGCAGAAATATCCCACATTATCAGGGGAAAAAGCTCTAAACAACCCTGCAGGGTGTTCTGTACCCAGAGTTTGTTTCCATGGAGTTTCCAAGGTACTTGTAGGTGGGGAGGTGAAGAAATCTGCACCAATTTCATTGATGAGTCAGCTGAATGACATCTCTTCGTCATGCAAATTCTTGACATTTTAGAGCAAAGGCAGAGGAACCGTTGCATGAACCGTAGCTAAAGTTGGCACACAGGGCTATACCCCCGTTGTGTTATCTGGAGCTAACATGGTCAGCACAAAAACTAGAGGAACAGGCGTAAATGTTGGTAGTAACAACCTCTCTCAAGGCTAAAAACATCATCCAAAACACAGATACACACAGCTACTGAATTATAACATGATTAGAGCTTGCATCCTTTTCCACCAGCTAGCACAGAAATCCCAAGAACCTAATCTGCAGGGGTTTATGCAGAAGACAATAAAAATATTACTATGAGATGACTGGTCTAACATTCAGACAGTGGCTGTCCTATTCAGCAGGTATCCACAAATCAAAAGAGCACATACAACGCTAGTTAAGAGTTCTTTCCTGAAGCATAAAACAAAGCCACGGGCTATAACATCTGTAATTCACACCGTGCAGACGTGTTCCATGAGGAAAGTCGATGCAGTGAGCAAACCTGAGGGCACAGGATTCCCAGCAACTGGGTATTTAAAAGATCATATTCCAAAATGTTTTAGTGGATTGAAGTGAGACACACAATTAGCTTCTTGCTACCGTAAGCAATAACACAAGTTCTGTTCTATTTTGCTGCGCTTTTTTTTGTGTGATGAAAGAACCTGGTTTTTGTAAATAGGAAAATCAATCTTATTGAAGATGAAACTGTGTAAAACGGAGTTGCTGAGACCATCTGGCCATAGAGAAGGTAGAGAACGAACACTGTGAAGAACTGACAATCTTAAACAAAGAATGCTATTGATCTGGGTGGCAGCATTAGAAACGGAGACCTTAAAACCATTCTGTCCCTCAGGATGGAACAGTGACAACGTAAATCGTTAGGATATTTCTAAGAAAGATGTCAATGCTAGGTTAATGGTTGGACTTGATGATCTTAAAGGTCCCTTCCAACCTAGATAATTCCAGGATGCTACATGACTGCAGTAAGTCATTGCAGAACCACATACAGGAACTATGCTCTTGCTGACTGGATAAACCGAGCACAGTGACTCCAGCAGACCAGTACTGTGTCCGTGCTAGAGGCCTTCTACAGTGACCTGGGTTGGAATCACAGAATGGTCAGAGTTGGAAGGGACCTTAAAAATCATCCAGTTCCAACCCCCCTGCCATGAGCAGGAATACCTCCCACCAGACCAGGTTGAGAGGCCCAAGACTATTTTTTCTCCTAATGCTGGGAAAATTGCACTTTTAGAAGACTCTAGTGTCTGAATTCAGCAAAATATTGACTTTACGGCCAGCCAGGCTCTGTGAGATCCAAGGTCTCCGTGTTTCCGAGCCTCCACAGGTGCAGGGACGAGGAGGAACAAGACCTGGGCGTTTGACCCAAGCTGCCCAACAGGGTTATTTCATACCATGAACATCACGTTCAATATAAATTAAAAAAGTTCACTGAGTAGCTGGCTCTCCCTTGATGGTGCCAGGTCCGGGTCCAGACAACTCCTTGTCCCGGTGCCAGACCCCTGAGCCCTTCCATCCTCCCGAAGCCGTTGCACTCGCAGGGTCTCACATTTGCTGCCCCTGCTGGGAGTGCCCTGATAGAATTGGCTGAGTATAACTCTTGTAAATCTTACATCAGTGTTGAGATTAGTACTGGTTCTTTGGTCTTATGGTCAGTTATTTAATCTCATTCTATTCAATCTATTTACATTTCAACCCTGGTGTTTCTTTGCGTTCCCCGATTCCCCTTTTCTGGGTGGGCAAGGGTCATCGGGTGACAGAATAATTGCACAACAACAAACTGTGATGGGTTTTCTCAAACCATGACACAGAGTATTTGCTAAATCTCCTGTCAGAGTGCCAAGTTACTGCACTGAGTGGGTAATCTTGTGCGAGTCCCCACAGTGTGACAGCTCATACGGTCGCCACCTCCCTTTCTCAGGGTCCCGAGGGCAACTTCCTAGTCCTATAGGCTCCCTTCTGTTGGATAACATTAAATTGGGCTAGGAACAGCCCCCTGCCATCAGTGTGGATGGCTGCAACCACTGCATTACTGGTTACCCAGAGGACAGATGAGAGCACAGCACTCCCCACCTTCCCGCTGACAGAAGCTGCACATAACTACATATCCCAGGCAGACGTGCTGCAAGCAGCAAGAAAAATTTCCCATTTGAGAACAGCCAAGATGTTTTTTCCGGCATGAAAATGTGCCACAATGGTGGCAGATTAAATAATCGTAGCTGAAGCAAATCCCCAGCTTGATCCCAAATAAAGGCTGCTTAAATACAACCTGCTTTTGGCTGGAGGAGTGAAATTCACTGGGAGCATCACAGCACAAGGATACACCGGCTGCAAGTAACAACTCAGAGCGTGTGTGTATGAGGGGAAAAGACAGTTCCCAGCTCTACTGAGTCTCCAGTGCTAGAAGCAGCATGGGAATGCATCTTCTTAGCACTGAGGAAAGGAATGCAGGATAACATATTAAATATTTAAGACACTGTACCAGATACTGCTCAGTGAATAATTGCTGCTTGTCAGAGTTTCTTCATAGGAACTGGCAGCACACAGACCAAAGGGAATCAGCCGGCTGGTGCTGCGATGCTCCACTCCTTCAGTTACAAAGGAGGACCGTGTTATTTCTTTGCATTCCAAAGCGCATCTTCATTAAACGGAAATATTTATCCTTGCCTGAGGACTGTCTGAACCCTAACACTGACGAAAACTTAGTTCTCCTTTTGGTAGGTAAGCCCAAAGCGTCTAACCATCAAAAGAAGCGTGACCAGCAGGTCGCCAGAGGTGATTCTCCCCCTCTACTCTGCGATTATGAGACCCCACCTGGAGTCCTGTGTCCAGCTCTGGAGTCCTCAACACAGAAAGGACATGGAACTGTTGGAACAGGTCCAGCACAGGGCCACCAAGATGCTCAGAGGGCTGGAGCAGCTCTGCTGTGAGGACAGGCTGAGAGAGCTGGGGCTGTTCAGCCTGGAGAAGAGAAGGCTGCGGGGAGACCTTGGAGCAGCCTTCCAGGATCTGAAGGGAGCTCCAGGAGAGCTGGAGAGGGACTCCTGGTCAGGGAGCGGAATGATAGGACAAGAGGGAACGGGTTTAAATTGGAAGGGGGAGATTTAGATTGGATACTACAAAGAATGGGCCAGCACTAAACATCACTCAGTGGCTCTGCTGATGTTAGTAACTGGAACAAATCCTGAAAATATAGTTCCAAATCAGCCTTGCTTTTGGATATACGATGTAATACCTTTAACTGACATAACCGACACTGCTCACCTACGAAGAGGCAGCATTCTGAAGGAAGGGCTGAGAACTTTAAAGAATTCCACTGAAATTCTTGCTTCTAATTTTCTCTTATTATACATCACGCTCCAAATATTTTAATGAACCATCCAGGCAGGAAAATACTTAAATACACATTTAATGCTGTTGTTAGAAGTAAAAAGCTTTCCCCACTTGGAGTTTGAACGGCTTAGATTCATGAGCAGAGTTCTGCTGGGTCTAGAGGTTTGGCACAGCCCTGAGCTGAAAGCCCAAACCGCCTGTCCTTGGGGTGCAGCCCAGTCTCCCAGGTCTCCAACAGTTACAGCCGGGTCACAAATCTCAGCAGGCAAGTGATTGTTCAGAAAACCAACTGATGGATAAGAGTTTTTCTTGTTGGATCTCTTCCAGACGCCACATGGCTCAGTGGCCAAAAGGCTTGCTTCAAAGGCAAAAAAAGAGCTTTAGGAAAACTCTAAACTCTTTTCTACTTGGCATGCTAGAAATAGAGCTGAATTTGGGCTGGGCTGTGTGCAAGCTACACACACAAGCTTGCTTTCCTTTTTCCTCTTCCAGGAGGCTCCCCTTTGCATCGCAGGCTCCTGTCCTCATTTTTGGGAGCGGTCAGCACAGAAAGATGCCCCAACACTTGTCCTGATAGCATGCTTTCCAAACCAAAATACAATCACGGTATCTCAAAGAGATTTTAAATCCATAAGAAAGGCAGTATCTAGGAAACAAAGCCACCTCAACATGAACCTAAAAGCCATGGGAAAATAGTCAGATGAGGCAGCTCAGTGGCTTTACTAATTTGAGAAGACCGTGCAGCAAAGTAAAACTCAATTTCTATAGAGAGACAACAGAATTAAACGAAATAAATCTCGGTTTGTGCTGATGAAGTTGGGGCCTGCATTCCCGGAGCAATCTGCAAGAGTAACAACAGGGGGATTCGGAGAAGCTTCCTTTTCAAGAAGTGCTCTAATTTTAGTTTTGCAGTAACACATGGTACGGTGAAAGATGTTCTTTGAAAAATTAATTTTAGAAAACTCTCACCAGCCAGATTAACTGCAGCAATAACATCTAAAAGGCAACGGCCCTGCTGTTTAAGTCTCTTCACCACCACGCCTGACAACAGAGGTCACACCAATCACGGACACCTCATATTTAGGCACCGTGGCCTTCTACCAGCTTTTTCAAAAGAGCTACAAACCCCCCAGCCCTGAACCTTGAAAAAAAAACAACAAAAAACCAACCCAAACCCATTTATCGAGGAACCACCCTCATGACAACAAACGATGTAGAATTTATTATCAGCTGAACATCTAATCAGCATTGTTCCTCAAGGTGCTATCTTGCCAGAGGAACTGATCTCATATTACAATATCGCAGTGATGTGGTTTTGGGTTTGTTAGAAGTTAAGCCCATTATTTAAATTATACTTATTCCCAGAGCCACACGAAGAGCAGATGTTTATTAACAAGCTTCACTACTATTTGCAGCTCAAATTTAGAGCCACGAAAACAAAACCACCCCATACATGCAACATGGGAATTGAGGTTTTCCAAAGAAGGAAGAGAAAGCGCGCTGCTGAGAGCAGCAGCCAATTGTATATAATTCAATTTGAACACATTCAAGTTCCCAGATCTATGTTTAATCCTCTGTGAGGCAAAGGTCCAGCAGGCTAAAGTAATCTGAGAACTGAAGTGTTTGTAAATGTCTTGCTCAACAATAATAAGGATGGACAAACTCACTCTCCATTAAAAGTTCTCATCTGTGCCTGCTGTGACCAGAAGCAGCCACCTTGCCCCCTTTTGGTTTGCATACCATCTGCAAAGAAAGTGATGTTTACAAGAGCCATAAATCTGAAAGCTCTTTATGGGTGAGGTTTCTTGATTACTGTGAATTTAGCACTTCCAGTAACCAATTTAGGCTACCTGCTATCCTTTGGGTGACTGCTGACCCACGGTGTGAGCAAAATCATACCACTCGCAGGGATAAAACACAGAAGTTTCAGTACAGACACTGGTATCCACTGGGGTACCACAAAGATCTAAATTCTACAAGCACCCTTGCGTGGCATTTGCGACCACTCAACTGAAAAATAACAGAAAACAAAGGCTGTTGAGACTAAACCAAAAACGGATGTGTAATTTAAAACAAGTGGTTGAACATCATGTGTCCCTTTGCAAGCTGTAGTGTTACTACTGTCCTCCCAAACCACCTCTGTCCAAGAGTGGTGCAGAAAAGTTAAAATAAAAAGACATGTAAGACTGAACAGGAAAATAAGCACATCATATTGGTCCCATTACATTAAATCCCGAGAGCAGAGATTAAGAACTTCATCCTCTAAAACATGGAGACTCTTTCTGATGGGTGTATCCCCTTCACGCGTCCTTAAGAACACTCCGAGTGCAGGCACTTCAAAGCCTAAAAGATCCTTTGGCACAGAGGAGCACCTGGTCATAACACAGGAGAGGTTCAGTGACAGCTTTTATTCCACTTTTCATATTGGTTTATAGACCAATAATTTGGTTCCCATCCTCACATCAGCAGATTTTAAACCTCCCACCACACCAGGTTGCTCCAAGCCCCATCCAGCCTGGCCTTGAACCCCTCCAGGAATGGAGCAGCCACAGCTTCTCTGGGCAACCTGTTCCAATGTCTCACCACTTAGGAATTTCTTCCCAATATCTCACCTAAATCTCCCCTCTTCCAATTTAAACCCGTTCTCCTTCTCCTGTCACTCCATTCCCTGACCAGGAGTCCCTCTCCAGCCCTCCTGGAGCTCACTTCATACAACTTTCAACCCATTTCAATACAGTCACTGGCAAGTGAGGATTATTTCCCTGCACATCAGTGGTGTTTTTCTTTGACTACCTGGCATTTACAAGCAGCAGCAGATGACAAGAAAGACACTAGAGATCAACGTGTGTAACCCCTCTGTTTCTCAGGAAACGTAAGAGAATTACTCAAGCTGTTAAGTGGGTTCAGAGACCTCTGATCAATGCACTGCTTCCCTAGGACTTGGTAGAGCAGCATCCATTACATTCATTTCATCATTTCTGAGACAGAAAACTCAAAAGATTTCAAAGATTTCAACCGTAGTGCACCGTATCAGTCTGTTGGAGGTTATGACACTTCTTTTAAACACAGCAAACAACCTTTTTATCACGCACAGCAAACGGTTTAGTACTTCTGCTCCTTCTGTAGGCTGTGAACCCGCTGGGCAGGAAACGGAATGAGAGGTTTTGAAAACCACCACTGTTTTCCGGAAGAAAAGGCTTACAAATACAAGTCAAACAACATGCAACTAGCAAACAAGCACAACTGGAGCCAGGTCAGCATGTCTGCAATAAAAAGAGGGGTTAGCAGCGTGCGTGCTGGAAGCAGGACGGGGAAGCTGCAGAGCAGCCTCATCCATAGAAAGGAAAATGGGATTTTTCAGCTAATTGCCAATTTATGTTTCCCAAGAGCACTGTGCGAATCCCCAGAGGCACAGGGGGGTTCAAACACGCCCGAGAAGCTGAGCCAGGCCCTTCCCTGACAGGACCAGTAACTGAGTCTAAGTATCAGATTTAAAAAATCATAATAATCTATATTTGTGTGTGTACATAGATGTACACATACATTAAACTGGAAGAGGGGAGATTTAGATGAGATCTTAGGAAGAAGTTCTTTGGTGTGAGGGTGGTGAGGCACTGGAACAGGTTGCCCAGGGAAGCTGTGGCTGCCCCATCCCTGGAGGGGTTCAAGGCCAGGCCGGATGGGGCTTGGAGCAACCTGGTGTGGTGGGAAGCGTCCCTGCCCAGGGAAAGGGGTGGCACTGGGTGGGCTTTGCAGGTCCCTTCCAACCCAAAATACTCTGTGATTCTATGGTTTATATAATACAGTATATATAAAAACTGAATATACTGTAACAATCATAGAATCCTAGAATGGTCAGAGTTGGAAGGGACCTTAAAGATCATCAAGTTCCAACCCCCCTGCCCTGGGCAGGGACACCTCTCCCTAGAGCAGGTTGCTCCAAGCCCCACTCCCCTGACACTGTACAACAAAAGGAGCCAGCTGAAACCATATAACGACTTTATGCTCTCCATAACTTCCAAGTTCCAAAGCAACAGCCCTATTCATGCTAAATTCCAACCAGCACTCACAGCACCACAGCCCAGGGTGCCTTTGTGCCCATGGGAACTGATGCAGCTTCAGTGGAAACCGAGAAATCCGAGGAGGCAGTGCCAGGTGCTGCTGAGAGGGCATGAGGTTCTGACTGCCATCTGCATGCAGCTCCATGTGTTTGGAGAACAATCATACTTGGAAAACTG
>VXBW01003490.1:687663-728191 GCA_013400375.1 Thinocorus orbignyianus | reverse complement strand
AGAAGAGGCCCAGCTAAAAAAGTGAAATTGTAAAAGACAAAACTGGTTCATTTTACCTTAAACCAGGAAAACACACACACACACACACAAAACACTGTGAAACTGTTTTGGAAGAACAAAGAATATGGAAAGAAAATGTCCAAGTACCTAAAGAGAGTAAGCTTTAAACCAATCTTCCCCATTCTTCAGTTTCATACTCCTCACCCCCAGGCTATCACACTGTTTAACTTTCCAGCACCAGAGAATCAGACGGAACAAACAACTGGCAGAAGCTGGCACATCTGGCTAGAGCAGGCACCGCTTCATCTTCAGTCCCAGGCCTCCCAGCTACACATCTTCCCACTCCCAAGTTCTGACAGATAAAGTGTCTGCCATGAACTCTAATAAAAATTGCCTCCCGAATTTTCCTATTCAGGGCTAAGCTAACCGTGGACTTTCTTGACCTGGACTAAGCTTTGTGGCTGAGACAAATGCCTAATGAAACACAAAAGCCAAGCTCGGGATTCATTTAGCCTCCTCTGTAATGAAGTGACAGGTTTCCTGCTGCTCCACTTACACACCTAAACCTTTGCCTCCTTCGTTGGCTCTTTGATCACCCTCAAGTCTTTGATGAGAAACGTTAAAGGAGTTGACAGTGCTTATTACTCAGTTGTTTTCAGGTTCGTTTTAAAGAGTGCTGTCTATTTTGAATTGAACTATTATTAATTGAATTATATTATTATTGAATTCTTCAGTCCTTTGAGTTCCCAAATGAAGAAATTGGGTCTATAAAAACATGAAAAATCTCATTTCTCTCCCGACCCCACCCATATCAGTATGCAGAGTAAGACAGCCTTCACTCTTCACAAAAACGATGACAAATTCATTAAGGAATTGGGGAAAAAAGGAAAATGTTTCCACTGGTACCTTCCTCTGGGTTTATAATCATGTGCACAGCATCTCGGTCCTCATGAGAAACGTCAAAGGAGTTGACAATGTCTGTTACTCAGCTGTTCTCAGTTTTATTTTAAAAAGCACTGGCTGTTTTGTTGCCACAAAGCACTGCAGTAACCTGATGGGGCAGTTTGTGGGAAGAACTACCACTGTTCACCTCTTCCTTGGAATCCAGTATATATTGGCAGGATGGTATTAAATATATTTTCATTGAGCTTCCCAGAATAATTTTTTTTAAAAAACTGAAAAAAAGAGGCTTGGATAATAAAGTCTGATTATAAAGCAGAAGACACGTCTTTGCTGGCTTCGGAAGAGCTAAAAGCATGTGGAGAGCACCCCAATTTCAGGCTGAATCCCAGAGGACACCAGCAGCAGCAATCTCCTGGGTGCCAGAGCCAGCTGGGAGCAGCGGGCACAGCTGAGAGCTCACCCACCAACAAAGAACAAAGCCAAGAGAAGGGGCTTTCACGGGCCACCTCGTGACCAACAGGCAAACTTGTTTGTCAGAAACATCTGCCACCTCCAGGAGCCCGAGCAGTGGGCTCCAGGGTCAGGAAACAGGGACACCCGATTCAAAACACTGCTTGTAGCATCACCCAATAAAAGTTATTTAAACAACATTTCCTGACCAAGATCGATTGTCTGCACTACACGGGCCCCTGGCAAAATCTTGTCAGAAAATATCAATTCCAACTAATTGAATTCTCCATAAAGATGAGCTTAATTGAGGAAGAAGAGCAAGATGGATTTCAGTGCTACCCCATTCTCAGTTATGTCATGCTCCGGTGATTGGCTAGGAAAAAAATTCAGAGGTGAATGAAACATGACAGGATTTCTTTAGGAAAAGAATGCTTACATTAACGGGTCATAAATCGGGTTAATTTCATGCATTTGTTCCACGAATGTAGCAGCTGAAAAACAGTAAAGGCCAAACAGCATAAAAAAAATAATAAAAATACGTATAAACAAAGAAGTCTAACGGGTGTGGAAACGACAGCACTTGCTTGAAACACCAGAAATTAGAAAGGAACATATTTTCAATGAGAAATCCCTTGTGTACAAATATTCACTTGACTACAGAAATTAAACAGAACTGCAGGAAGGAGTGTTTTCAGGCTATCTGAAATTTCAGCTTCTCGGCTTGTTCAGTAAATACCAGCAGCTATTCTTCAACTTTCTAAAAATCTCATCCCCATCTCTAAAGGGAAACCAGCAAACCCCACGTTATACAGAAATGACCACGGTTCAACATTAATTGCAGACCAAGATGTTAGCTGAGAACAGAAGAAGCCACACTAACCATCACCTCTGAAACCACCCACCCTTAATAACCTCTTTGTTTAACTGAAGCTGTCTTTAATGAGTGCCCAAATATTTGCTCTCCAATTGCTCTGCAGAGCAAACCGTTGGCTCTACAGCTACTCCTTCCCCCCACCCATACCATTCTGCTGTGAAAATCTGAAATAACTTGCTCTGAGTCCCTCCCATCCCCAAGAAGGTCTCCAAAGCCTCTTTTAAGGGTCAGTAAACGAACATCCCTATGTTTCAGGGTGGAAAGCGACCGGCAGCGGGCCCGAGTCACGAAAGGTCAACCAGTAGCAGAAAGCAAGAGGTTGGATTTGATCCACACAAAGCCAGGAAAAACTCTCACTGACCTCATTAGATGCTGTTCCTCCTTGTGCATTGACTCAATCAGGTTCTGTCTCCTCTACCTATCCCCATTTTTGTCAGCTCATCAGAACTTGTGATCCCCTCATCGCAGCTAGGAACTGGCTGGAGAACCGCTGAGTTCACCACCTGGCACAGGGAGGTAAATCCTGCCTGGAACCAGGAAAAGTATCCTCCACTGGGCAGGAGAGGAGGGGAAGAGGGGGGATAAAACCCAAGCTCCTGTTCAGCTGAGTCACATTAAGCTATTCCTGCTTCAGATGATTCAAACTTTCTGTGCAGCTGTGCTGGTGGCTTCCAGATTCCCCACCCAGGGCTGAGCAACTGCTGTGCAAGTTTTGTGAAATTACAAAAACAAACAAACAAACAAAAAACAACAACAACAACAAAAAAAAAACCCACCAAAAAAAAGTGACACATACCTGCACATGAGAGAAAAAAAAAAGTCATTAAGCCAAATGGCCTGTAAATACAAGCGTGGTACCCTTACCTGAATTATCATCATTAATTCAGTAGATGTAGAACAGTAAGAGATGAATTTCCACTGCTTTGACAGCAGAAACCTCTATTTGGTGGTTTTGAAATTGCAGATATCAACTTCTTTATTTGAAAACCTACGAGATGTCAACCCATGGATCAGCTTCTTGCTAAACCTCGCTGAAGCCTGGGAGAAGGGTCTCACACTCCTCTCTCCGTACCCATCAACCACCCAACAGCAGGATATGGGACACCCCTTACGCCTCATCACGTACTGAGACACACACGCACCTTCCCTCAAACGTATTATAGCATCAGCAAGGTAGAGGCAGATAAAATTACATGTTATTTATGATAATATTTATAAAATACACAAACACCACTGACTGCAGGGAATGCTGGCAATATGTATCTCCATTTTGCCACTGTCTTGGTTTCAGCCAAATTTACCAAAACCAAATTGACAGATGGCCCTTCCTCCCCCCCTGCAAAAGAGNACCCTCCAATGGGGCAAATAAGGGAATTCCCTGCCCTTGGTTGTTCCAGCAACAAGGATCAGCAAGGGCCTCTGCACCATCCCTGGGTGTCATCAGGCCTTATCACTGGGAGAGTGAACAGCTTCTGAGCTGTGTGCAGAGTTCAGTGAGATAGAAGAGGCCCAGCTAAAAAAGTGAAATCATAAAACAGAGAATTGGTTCGTTTTACCTTAAACCAGGACAGCCACTCCACGTGACCAAACACTTCTCCATTGCCAGTGTTAATAGCACGCACAAGTAAATACAGCTGGCATCCTCTTTTGTTTTCACCTACAGTTCCACGTAATAAAATAGGCCGTATTCCTAACGACTGACTTCCAGCCAAAGGGGTGACACATCCTGCCTGGGAGCTCCCTCTAGCCGCTGCTTCAGAAACCACTCAATTACTGTAAGAAAAAACCATGCAAAATTCTACCACTCTCAATCCTTGCAACAACGTCCTGACACAGATGCTGGAGTAGATATTTTTGGGGTTACACTTGCTGAGAGCTTCCCGCTCTCCTTCAGTATCTGGGGGGAAATCAGGCTTCATGCTGCAGCTCACAGAGAATTGGTGGCAGGTCCACGTCACCTAATGCCCACGTCACCTAATGCCAACGTCACCCTTCCCAAGGGACTTCAGAGGCGACCTGCAAGTACTGAGCAGCCTAATCCCTACCTCTTGAGAACGACCTCCAGGAGTCACCTGAAATGCTGCTTTAATGCTGCTTGCTGCTGGTGGGGGGATTACCTTCTGCCACCCCCAAGGACCCGCTCAAGTAAGGAGCTTCCTCGGCCACACACCATCTACTCGAATTAATCAGGAATTCTGGGTTCGTTGAAATTGTGGCAAGCTGTATGCAATTACAGAGCTGGTGGAGCAGCTCAGGAAAAAAAATTTAAAAGCTTGATTTCAGCCAGGCTCAATATTTGCACCCTGCTACGTCTTGCAGGGGATTATTTCTTCTCCTCGTGTTATACAATATTTTGCTTCAGCTATTTGAAAGTCTGATTTATCACAGTTGAACTGGTTTTTGCTCCATCTAGTGGTGCATAAAAATCTATACTATTCAAAAAGTGTCTGCACGCCCTGCTCCCAGCTGTTTTAATGGCTTTCCACCACCAGTTACAGACAGAGAATAATACCTGTGCAGAAAACAACCACAAGTCAGTAGTCGCCCTGCAAAGCCGAAGCCCCACCCACCTAGTTTAGGCAAAACCACCCCCAAAAAGTGTAAGAGCAGAATATGTTTGCAAAGGAGAACTCCAAAATGCACAAGAAAAAGAGTCCTAATAGATGCAAGTGCTTGAAGGTGCCAAAGGAGACATTCGCTGACTGAATTCTTCAGTCCTTTGAGTTCCCAAATGAAGAAATTGGGTCTATAAAAACATAAAAAAATATCTCATTTCTCCTCTACCTTCCACATCAGAACGCAGAGTTAGACAGCCTTCACCCTTCACAAAAACAATGACAAATTCATCGAGGAACCAGGGAAAGAAGGAAAATGTTCCCACTGGTACCTTCCTCTGGGTTTACAATAACGTGCACAGCATCTAGGTCCTCGTGAGAAATGTTAAAGGAGTTGACAATGTCTGTTACTCAGCTGTTTTCAGCTGCATTTCAAAAAGCACTGGCTGTTTTTGTTGCTACAAAGCACTGCAGTAACCTGATCAAGCAGTTTGTGAGAAGAACCACTACTGTGCACCTCTTTCTTGGAATCTTGGCCAAAAAAATATCTCATTTCTCCTCTACCTTCCATACCAGAATGCAGAGTAAGGCAGCCTTCACTCTTCACAAAAACAATGCAAATTCATGGAGGAATCAGGCAAAAAAAGGCAACGTTTCCACTGGCACCTTCCTCTGGTTTTATAATAACGTGCACAGCATTTAGGTCATCTACTTTGAAACTCTGGTTAACTAAAAGAGAAACCCTCCCAGGCTCTAGTGTTAAATCCTGAGCTTCACAGCATGTTTTATTTAGCCAGCCATGATTTATTTAAATAGGAAAATGTTTACTTCTGCATTTCTGGCTTTCACTGCACCGCAGAAGGTCACGCCTCTATTTTTTCCACAAAGAGTAAACGCCAAGATTTGAGGATACTATGGATACCAACTCAAATTCATCCAAATGCCAACAACTTCAAATGACTCTATTTTCTCTTAATTGGAAAACCACCCGATAGAAAACAACCCTTGATGGTGTCCCGTTACAGCTAATAACACCCATCAGCCTTTGACTTTGTTTTCTCCTGAGACACATCATTAACCACAGCCGCTGAGGAGCATCAACTGCCATCTCATCAAGGCTAAGGGGCTGGCACCTAGAGTTGGTGCCTTTAATTTCCATATTTAACCAGCAGCCTTGCTTCTTTGTTTTCCTTTACACAAACATACAAAAGCTAGTTATTGAAAGATTGGATAAATCCTACCCCATGGAGGAGAGAATAATTACAGTTCAGTACACCGAGTAGAGGGAGTTAATTACTGTTCATGTTTGGGAGGAAGATAAGCCAGTCAAAATATCCAAAATTCCTACTGTTTTTACCTTTGGGAAGCAACTCGGAGAAACTCTTCATTATTGCAGCAGAAGACCCAACACAGAAACATTTCGATGTTTTACTCTGCCCCGTAAACACCGGAGCAGTTCCAGGGCTCTGCAGAGCTGCCGTAATCTGCTACACAGTTCTTGCACACACAATTTTCAAATTTTACAGTGGGAATGAAAGCACTTCCTCTCCATTGTGATGTCAAGCGATTAAGAAACCCATGAAACTAAGAACGTTCAATAGGCCTCGGACACTACAAAGTCACACCTAGGGCAAGCACAAGAAAACATTGAACAGGAAGGAAAATATTGGTACAACGCTTAGAAACAGTAGATTAAACCTCACAGCAAAGCAAATAACCCATCTTTTGGGTTTTCTATGGATCCCTTCATGTCCTAAAAAAGCACATTATACAAGACGGGAATGAATCATAGAATCATAGAATGGTCAGAGTTGGAAGGGACCTCAAAGATCATCAAGTTCCACCCCCCCTGCCATGGGCAGGGACACCTCTCCCTAGAGCAGGTTGCTCCAAGCCCCATCCAGCCTGGCCTTAAACACTTCCAGGGATGGGGNCTCCAGGTGGGGTCTCACAAGCTACCTTCCCACTTCTTCCCTTCTTGATCCTGATTATCCTCCTTTTACCCCATCCTCAAAGCCACGTATAAGTACAAATAAGTATCAGCTTTTCACTCTACACCCAACCACCTTTACGTGAGCTCCAGACAGTTTAGAGTAACGTATTAACTTATCACAGCAACAATTTAAGATTTAAGAGCCATTTCTCTTTTTTCCCCCCAGTCAGTTTTTCTCTCCCGCTGGCTCCAGGCTGGCAAATGCCACTGCAGAGAAACGCTGTTTCCTGGTATATCTACTTGGGTTGGTTTAAGTTTGGAAGATCCAGCCAGTAGAAATCCTCCAGTTATTTTAGAGTTGCAAGATGTGTCTGGGAAGATGTAATCACCAAAGTGCCTTTTGGGCAATGGTAGCTTGGATTCTATTCTTAGAAACCCAGGGACACGTTCCCATTTATCTGGTGGCAGTGACAGGGCCATCCAACTACGAGTTCCCTCCTCCGCCGACAATCTTGTGGACAGCTTAGAGACAAATACTTTCATCAACTAGGTAACAGGAGTAAATGATCTCCTACTTTTGCTAATGCTTGCCACAAGGCAGGCAAACAAAATTAGCCAGCCTCAAAGAAGCTTAGAAATGTCATGGCTGGTGGCGAAGGGTTACCTGCTGTCACAACACAAACCTGCTGGTTCCTCAGAACAGTCAGAAAGCCAAGGCAGGACGGTTCATCTCTACGTAGTAACATCCATCAAACATCATGGGGTGCTCGACCCACCTTGGAACAAATTTCTAGGATTGTTAGCAGTACAAGCAACCTGACACAGATTATAAGAGACAGCTCCCCCCCCGCATCCTCAATATTTGGGGGAGAAGAAATCCCATTAGTATGTGGCCACGTAGGTACAGTAACAAAACTCGCAGTACACTTCAAGACTTCTGGTAGTGTTTATTTTAGTCCAAAATAAACTGTGCATTGTACGTGTTTGTTTACAGTTTGTGTGTATTTTAAATACTGGACAGAAGGAAGCGAGCTGTAGAAAACCACGGCGAGGAGATCACCGAGCATCGGTGGCAAAAAGAAATAATCTCCGGCTGTGCCATTCTGAACAACTCAAACTTGACATGAATCAGAATCCTACGGCATCCATGCAAGCGTCAGTCCCATACACACCAGTAAGAGAGGAGAGGAGAGATGGACTATACAGGTGTAGCACTGAGCTGCACACTTAGCGACCCCGAGCTTCTCTGTTATCTTGAAGACGGACTACTAGACCCCGAAGGTGGACAGCAGAACTGGTGCAGAACATTATCTTCCCTGCCAAGGAAGAGGAGGGGGCAAGAAAGAAAAGAGACAGAGGAACAGAATCACAGGGAACAGCGTTAGGAAAATTAAAGCTTGAGATGTTGTTGGTTTTGTTTTTAAACCCACAAATAGCGGAACTTGTTTGTTAAGAACCATCCGATTAACCCCCTGCAATCTCAGACACAGCAATTTCAAGACAATGAGTAACACCCAAATGAGCCCAGGCCAACACTTTCACTGAGGCAAAGCAGTTTTGAAAGGGCAATTTCTGGTTTTCCCCCCTAAGAAAAGTTACATCAAGTAGTCATATACATACCCAGCCTACTGTGGCCATGGCTCCTTTATTTTTAAACATGTTTAAAAGAAACTTTCCACAGGTATTTTCACTGCTCCTATTCCACTGAAAATGCAGAACAGATGCATTCCCCTTCTGCTGCTGATTTACATACAGAAACATTGATCATTAATGTACCTGCACTCTACTCCTCCCTCCCTCCCTCCCTCCAGACCTTCTTTTAAAGCAGAAGGAGGAAAAAACCCCTCTGTTTCCATGCAGAGTTGCCAGCATCATGAATGGTGCTACGAACCAGAAGGCAGACAGGCTCTGGAAGCAGCAGTTTGGAATACCTACATCTGTAATGCTATAATGTGCTTTATGGCGGGTGGAGGAAGGGATGCCGGCTTAGCGGGAAGCTTGTAGGAGGGTCACGTCTGCATCAGTAACACAACCACGAGCAGTCGTTCCCTTTAAAGTAAATCACATGCTAAAGGAGGAGGATGGAAAGGAACACAACGAAGGAAGAAAAACCAAGGAAATCCAAAAGCAAATAGTGAATTCCATGATCTTCTGTCAACTCCTGACTGTTTTCGTACAGCTTGCTGCGTACAAGCACAACTCAGAGGTTTTGCACTGCTGGATCACGTAGGCATCAAGTGGAAAATTACAAGAATCCCTAGAATTATGCCAGCTTTCCTTTGCCACAGGGTTTGGACACAGATGCCTTATGTAACCCTCTGAACCTCCTCCTGACTTAGCACAGAGTACATGATCTGGTCAGAATTTGGATGCTTTGCTCATCTTGTTGCAAGATGCTGAACGGTCTGAGCTGCGCCGCCTTCATTCCTCTACTCAGCTGAAAAAACAGGCGAGCTTTTAAACCTCTGCATATTACAAAGAGAGGCTACAGTGCTTAACGTGCTTAATTACACAGGCACTTGCTATTAAGTCAGACCTGAGATTTCTATTCGACAGCTTTTCGGGGTAGAAAATGTCAATAAATATTCATATCCATAGTCCAAAGGATTCTGAAGTACCTCTCCTGCAGCTACAGCTTCACCTGTGCTTAATCACTCCCTGGGAACTACCCCGTGACAGAGGAGTCTGCTGTGTTGCGCAGCATGTCTGCACAGACACTTGTATGAAGGACATGTGAAATATCTGCTGTGCATATAAGCACTGAATTAGGAAACAGTTATAGAGTGCTCATCAGTGGGGAAAAACAAACTGAGAGTTCCAAAGAACCAAATATTAACTGTAAATACACAATCAATCCTTCCATCGTCTTCCACACAGTGGTTTGTTGCATGAAAGCCAACATTACCTGGCGAAACAAAGATTCCACATGAAAATTTCACATAAGTACAGTATTTTCAGAATAATGTTTTTACCTCCCAGAGGTGCTGATTAAACATTAAGCAGGCAGAGACTGCAAGAAAATGATGGGATTTCTTTGGTACTATAACATCCTTTGCATTATCTTTTTGCTTTCACAGGTATCACTGGGGAAAAAAAAGAAAAAGAGAAGAAAAATCTCTAGCTTCAAGACTTTGAAAATGGTCTTCGGAATGAAAAGGGCATCTCATTCAACATCAGAAGGATGGAAAGGTAAAGCAGATGGAGAAATGAACGACAGCCAGCCAACATTTCATGCAAATCAGAAGGAAATCATAATTACGAATAAAACAGAGCAGATGAAAGGACGCTTAGATATCAGTGGTGAGCAAATCTGTGCCCAGTTGTAGTTGCATCCATCAGGCTATTACATACCCAGACAAAAAATACAGATATGAATAAGACTCTATATTCCCAAGCATGGGCCCTCTTCTACCTTCTGTGTTCCTGTGTGGAGCCACTCCTATGGGATCACTGCTCTAACACTCACCGCACAAAAGCCTGGAGAGCTACAGGGCATCCAAAACAAAAAAAAAAACCCAAACCCCTCCTAATTTCAGCAGAGGGGGAAGCCTTCTCCAAGAGTGGGCTGGTGAACCATCCTCAGTCTGTAAATGAACCCTGCATGCTCAGGGGTGGCGTAACCAGCTGAATAAGCTGAAGGTTCAAGTGAAAACACTCCAAGTCAACAACTCTCAGGTGCACAAAAGCGTGGCTACGTTAAAGGGTACCCAGTGCCTACACACACATCCTGAAGTACCCACTGATGCTTGTTTGCACAGAAGATGTGTTTAAAAAACACTGAGAAGGGCCTGTTCTTCAAACAAGAATCGGAGTCGACTGAATTTACTTTCTCTGAATCCCATTCCATTGCCAGGCTTGGCTTTGCACATATTCCCGCTGCGAGGCCACCGACATAACGAAGACCACATCAAGCAAGAGGCTGAGTAGTTGAAGTACAAGACTACGTGGAGCCAGGCCCTTTTGGAAGCCTCTCCAGGCGTCAAAACATAGAATCATAGAATCATGGAATGGTTAGAGTTGGAAGGGACCTTCAAGATCATCAAGTTCAGACCCCCCTGCCATGGGCAGGGANACAGAGCAGAGGGGGAGAATCCCCTCCCATACCACCATCTCCTTTACATCACCCTTCACATCAGACATAAAACCTGTACGAAATGAGCGCTCACAAACAGGGAGCACCTCCTGGAATTTGCCGCTTCGAACAACAGTGGGTATTTTTTAAGGATCTACTCTGAAAGGTGGGAAGGTAAAAGGAGTCAAAGAAGCCAAGCTACAGACATCCCTGGTTTGGTTTGATCTGGTTGTTGTGATTTGTTTTTTAATTTCCAAACAAAAATAAATCAAAGAGAGCAAACACAGGAGGCATGTGGGCTAACTGGAACTCAGGCAGGTAACTAGCTGGAAGTACATTATACGCTCAGGCTTCCTCTGAATTCTCTTACAAAAGCAGAATGCAAGAGAACTTGTATTACTTCTGCCTATTTTGAACATCGTAGAATGAGCAAGCAAGGGATTACTGCCATAGCTGCAGTTATTAAAAATGCATTATTTCCCTATTAACAATTCAAAACAGATGCCAGAGATCATCTCGACTAGAAATAAAACTGCTGGAGTGAATAAAACACCCAGCAATTAGCTAGCAGCAAATCAGAGCTGCTCCAGATTTCACTGTAGTGCATTCATTAATTGCTTCTTTCAGAGCAAATTTAATTTTTAATTCTGGGCTACAAAATTAATCCCTCTGCCTATTTTCTAAATAAAGCCTCCAAACTGAAGTTAGAATGAAGCATCCATTTCTGTTGGTTTTGCTTCTAATGACTTCTATTTATAAACTGATTAATGGGAAGACTAAAAGCTAATTTTAATACTATTAAATGCACGTGGAAATTTAAAGCCCAACCTCATTAGTGTTCTAGGAGCTGATTTTTATTCACAGCACCAGAATTGCCATGTAGGGGTCATTTACAAAAACAGGTGCCTAATTTGCACTTGGCTAAGAGATTACAGCCATGTCAAGTCCTAGCAACCGGTTTGGACACAACAGCTTCCAAAAATTTGACTCCTGGGTAAACTGAACAAATTCCAGGAGCAAGGAAGGCTGTACCAGCCTGGCCAGGCCACCACATCTGGGTGTAGGACACTACCTGGGCCAGCGTCTCCATCACGGCAGAACTGGCAACTAAATTCTGGAGAAGAAACCTGCAGCTCCGTTTACCTTCCCAAGGAGAGAGCCCTTCAGGGTCGCAGGGTAATCCGTGCGAGGAAGGACTTCTGGAGGGATTTATAGCAGGGCTAACTATGGCAAATTGTCTCCCAGCTGAACTGAGTGATGCTGAAGACAGAGGTACTGTGTCCTCTCCTGGCCTCTGTCTGTTTAATCATGCTCATGATGAAATTCCCCTCTCTCTCTCCCGTCTTGTATCACATTGGAATTTTCCTTACCGCAATCTGCTTTTGTTGCCTCTTGCCCTGCCTCCTCCCAGCAGAGGCTGGCTGTGCCTTTTCCATACTCTCCTACTGAGGACCTGAAGACAGCACCAGCTCTGAGACTTCTCCACCAGGCTGACCAGCCTAGCTTCTCTCAGCCTCTCCTCACTCATCACATGCTCTGGCCACCAGAAATTTTGGTGGCCCTTTACTGGACTCGCTCCAGCGTCCTGATGCCTTTCAAAAAGCCAGACAGACACTCCAGAGGAGGTCTCATGAGCAGTGACAGAAGGGAGGACATGCCACCCTCGTGCTCATACAGCCCTGTATGTGGTCGGCTGCCTTCGCCACAGACACCCTCCGCTGGCTCATTAACAGCTTTTGCATAAGCTCATCTTACAGCCAGGTAACTCGTGTCTTGGGCTGGAGGTAAGAGGAGAACAAGGTCACGTCTAATCCCTGAACTCCCTTATCTAATCACTCATAACAAACCAGGACAGTGTGGTGCCGGTAGCTCCACGCTGGGTCGCTGGGGAAGGGGGTGAGGGAGATGCAGAGCACATTCCGTTCCCTGGCAGCCAGTGACCAACCCATTAATTGCTCTGTTATCGTTAGGATACAAGGCTACTGCGTTAGGAATTGTTGGAAGCTCCCAGATCTCCCCTGGTTCGAGTTGAGTCATGGCTCCAGATGTGCACACAGCTGGAGAATCTGAGACCTAGACTTCCTTGAGAGCAAACAAGGTCAGTGAGAAGTCCCTTCACACACCTCAATCCTTAAACAAAAGCCGAAGGGCTTAGGCTCTGTGTTTGGGTCTTATCCAAAGCTGTGTGTTGTTTTAGGCATTAGTGCTCTGAAAATTGTATGGGCTTTACAGATCCCAGCCACGGTCAGGGCATTGAGGGGCTTTTTTTACTGCACAGAGAGACAAAAAAAGCCAGAGGAGTTTAGGATATTCTAAGCACAAAGTGACGCTGCTCTAAGTTTGGATTCTAGAAGAAACACTAAAATAAAAATAATAACTCGCTTGGAGCAAGGTATTGAAACGTTCCAGAAACAACTCGTTTTCCTGTCAACATCCCTACAGGAAGGTCTCTGACTAAAGTCCTTAAAATTAAAGCATTGTAAACCAAGGCCAAAGGAAAAAATAAAAGTCTCATTAAAAAGCAAATGGGGAGTCTAAGAGTGTCCAGGCCCTGCTCCTCACGGAAGGGACCCCACGCTGCCTCACAACTCCACCACGGACTCGCCACCACCAAATAAAACTGAAGGCTCTGATGGGAGAAAAAAACCAAACCCAAACGTACAAACAGATGCTGCAATGTAAAACAACAGGATGAATCCAAACGTGCATGGTGAGAGATAACTGAGACATGAAAGATTCAAACCAGAAATATGTTTATGCATTTACAGATTTAGGATTCATTGCTTGTTTTCGTCTTTCCTCATTACCAGTGCAAAGTGATTTGATTTTTTTCAGCACCAGACTTCCAATATTTTGATATTAATATTATTCATGAGCTGGCAATTATCACTAAGTTAATCACTAATATTGAAAAGGAACATTTAAGAAATTTTTTTTCAAGACATGCACAATTTCTTAACTGTTTTCACATTTCTAATTCCTTAGTTTAGCCGTCCTTTGATGCTTTTATGGCTTAAACACTGGCACTGACAATGACTTGGACTAAGGTGCATAATTACTGCTCTCCATATTTGATGAAAGAGAACTTGGAAAACACATAGTGAAGACATCTATGTTAAATAAAGCATTATTAGCTGGAAAACATAGATTTTGTTGTATATTTGGGGCAGGCTCTGCTGGGCATCAAGGGCTTACATCTGCTTAACAGCCCCTTAGTTCTGCTCTAACCTAAAGGCAGTGCTGAGCCTTCTGCAGGTCCTTGCCTTTAACCTTAACGAGGGCTCAACTGAAACAGTCAGGGGTTAAAAAATGGTGTTGCTCAGCACAACATCAATATCCTACATAAAGGATATAAGCATTTCAATATATTTGTTAAGCGAGAACTAAAGCTAAAGTTAGCTTCTCTGTACCTTTCAGCGGCTGAGGGGATGTGCCTCTTGAAGCACATGAAAATCAATTTACTGTAGAATTATACTGTGCCTGAGAGAAGGTAATAGAACTACCCTATGAGAGGCTAAAAATGTTTGGTATGTTTTTTGTTTTTCTGAGAGAAGTTAATAGAACTACCCTGTGAGAGGCTAAAAATGATTGGGTTTTCTTTTTTTTTCTTATTTTCTTTTTTCTTTCAGAACTTCTTCCCTCATGTCAAATCATAGCATCGGATCTCTCTCCAAAAACAAGAAGTGGGTGGACCGTATCTACTCTTACCTGTACTCTGAGTGTGTGGCAGGGACAGCTAGCTGGGTATGGTACAATGGAGCTGGACAGCAAAACTGGTGCAGAGTATTTAAAGACCTACGACACAAGGAAAAACACAAAGTCAAACCACCAAGTGTTTAGAAAGGGGCTTTTTTATTTTTTTTTATGGGAAAAGCAGGTGCTAATAGGGATGTTGGAAATTCATGGTAAGTTTGAATGAGATTTGACGTACAGCTGTCAATTCTGAATCCCAGGAAATCAACAGGGAAACAGTCGCATGGTTTAATTATATGCATCGGGAATGACAGGGATGAGCTGCTGCAATGAAGGATCAAAAGTTTTGTTGCGAGATTAAGCTAAAATGCCAATTTCAGACTTGGGTTTTGCCTTGCTGCCTGGAACAGAGGCAAAAGCTGAACACTGAGGGTTAAAATTCCTGCAGGAATGAAGCTTCAGACTTGCATGTTACTCTGCACCAGTCAGGCTGTTTCCTTCTTAATGGAGTTACACACACAGCGCTTGAACATGAGGAGGAAGAATGCGATGACTATGGACATAAGCTTTCTTCAGGCCTAGCAATTATTAAACACACTGCAATACACCACTCAAATTTGGAAGAATCTTAAGTTTCACCCAAGCTTTAACCAATATTCTGAAACGTGCAACACTAATTTAATTGCTGCCGTTTACTCAAAGCATGGAAAAAACTAAAATCTTTAAAACACAAAAAGAGAATTCCGTGCCCCAGATCATTATGTTTGGATTTTTTTCATTCAAAACCACAGAAGAGTTGCGAAACAAGACCCGAGCTACTGCATCTGAAGTAAAGCTTAGAAAACTCTGTAAGCAACACACAGTACACTTTTCTCAGCATTTTTTGATGTTTGTGCCCGGAAACACGAAACAAGGTTTAGCACAGTAAGTCCCCTCCATGATAAAACCACAGAATCTAATTTCTGAAGACACAGCATTCCTCTAGGAAAACATAAGAAAAAATTAATTGGCATTTCCTAGCTCTTAGAGTGCGCATGCACGTGGAAGAAATATCCAATAAACTGAAAAATCCTCATTTCACTTGTGATTATTAAGAGAGAATGTGTGTACATCTACACAAACGCACCTTCCCCATCTTTTGCTTGGCATCTTGACAGATGTTTCAGAAGATTGATTTTGATTCCTCTGCATCCCTGAGGCTTAAAGAGAATCCTGTGAGGTCACTTTCTTATAAGATCAGAGCAGTTAAGCAAAATGAAGTCAGTCTTTGCTCAGAACAGAGTCGGTTACTAATCCTTTGGGAGAAAAAAAAACACAACCCCACCAAGGTCAGCCTGTTCTGATCTCTATTGCCAACAGCGTGTCAGCAACTGCAAGGCCAAGATGAGCTGGATTTTCTGCTTAAAGACAGCAACTGGGGGTAACTCCCACAAAGTGCTTGAGCTTTTGGAAAGGAAGTGCAACAGGATTCAGTCACAAGGCAGGTTTTTGCCATCATGGGACATACCCTGCTAACGCCTCGTAGCGCACACTCACTGATCGGTGGGACCTTCAAACCACTTGGAAAGATGACCAGAACAATACTAAAGAAAGACGGGGCAATGTTACTGAAAACATCGATGGACCATGATAAATAAAAGCAGTTGGAACAGGCAAAAGCTGGTATTTTCTGACAAGGCAAACATATGATGGTCACACAAGTTGCTCCACACAATGCACAGACCCGGGGTAGGACACTCTAAGGGCGCACTGCTCGGCTCTCTCACACTGGGCAGGAAAACTGATCACACTGATGGAACTGCTGCTTCCTGCTTTCACCTAATTTTTTTCAGTAGAAGGCAAAAGGAGGAAATTAGTACAAGGGTGTCCCAGATTCCCTTCCCACCACCCTTTCTTTTTTTTCCATACAAATCTCTCTAATCTCATCAATAGTAACTTTTCCTTCAGAGAATAAACCAGTAAACGAAGGAAACAACCTGTCTAGATTCAGTTCTGTTCAGCAAAGCATTTTGAGCTGAGCTTGCTTCTGGCTGTTCCAAAAAGAATCTTCCCCACAGGGCTCCAAGAAATCTGTCCTACTCTGACTTTCCTAGGTTCAAAAATATATATCTAAATAATAAGGAAGAAAGTTCTCCCTATAATCTCCATTTGCTCATCTGCAGGTAAGGTTAATACTCACCTATGGCACAAGACTGGTTGGGAGCTCAACTGCTCCGTGTTTCTTTCTGAAGGCGCAGGTAGAAATGGCAAAGTCCAGTCACCTTGACAGCAAACAAGAAGTGCCAAAGGTTCGTCAAGCAGTAACTACACTGGCACTCCGTGTGTCGTAGGTGCAGGCATGGAGTAGATCAACCAGACAACCATGGTCAACCTCAGGTTGGTAATTAAGGTACTGCCTATCAGTGCCGTGCTCCAACAAGAACATCCCAGATGTCAAAGATGTACATTCAACGTGTAAGGTTAGATTCCGTCCAGTTCTCAGGGTGTTCAAAGACAGACTCTTTGTGCAGCTAGTTACAGAAGCCAACATGAGCTTTGGACTCTGCTCCAAATTTTAAAAATCAGGCATACCTTGACTCAGTGTTTCAGTTCCTCTAGATCCCGCTGACTTAACGCCCAACCAGCCTGACCAAAGATGAGGTTCAGGCTTTACAGCCTCTGTCACAGTGTACTAATTTTACCCAAAGTAAATACACCTTCTGTTGGTACAGAAGAAGATCCATACACGGCATTTTGTGCCTTTAATCACCTGCTAAAACAGTACTTCCATTCATTTACTCCTCTGGAACATACTAGAAAAAGATTAAATGTCTTTTTTTTGTTGTTGTTGTGGTTTGGCTGTTTGCATTTTTAAACTACGCAGCTAGATTTTTTTTGATCAGTGTTCAACATAAGTTTGCACTCAAAACAGCATTAATTCATGAAGTCATAACAGGTAAAGACAGCAGCAGAAATACAACTAAATAATTTGGAGGAGCAGTAATCACTTCCCCCGCCCATGATGTCACAGATACTTGGCCCTATTAAGTTTAGTTTCCACATCTCTCATCTGTGGTCTTCAAAGCCTGATTTAAGATTCTAAGCAGAGCACAACCACTTCAGCACTGGCACAGGGCAAACGACTGAACTGATGAACCCATCTCCTGGTAATTTCAGTTCCTGAACCATTACTGCAAACCCCTGTGGGCACGGAAGTTTTGCCACTTACTGCTTCCAGGACAAGGTTTTCTTCCAAATATTTCTTTCCCCAATTTCTTTCCCCAAATACTCATGACCAGGTCGATTTTTAAAGTTCTTTTGAGAACAGACTAGTCACACAGCAAGAACAGAACTAACCCTAAAACCAAAACCTTGAAATTAATCACATCTCCTCTCACACACGGAGAAAAATCCAGTAAGTATGTGGACCTGTCTTTTGCTTAACGGTCCCTCTGACTCCTCCATGAATTCCATTATGTTTGCCATTAGAAACCATTCATTTTTCCAACACTTTCATATCTGTCAGCAAGCAGAAACAACCATTCCTTATGAACTTTCAGTACTAGGGTCTTACCTAGACGTACAAACAAAAACCCAACAAATTACTGACCATCACAAAGCCACGAGCCTCCCAAACTCAGTAGGTGATTTTCTCAATATTGGTTTTATAACAACCTGGGAGAACAAAATGCCAAGCCATGAACTTTATTTTATCACTTTTGCTTTAACAGGCTATCCTCTTGCTGTTTTTTCCCAAATGTCCTCTGAGTAGGCTGGTAACCATCCTCCTGCTCCTGGCAAGCACCACATCCATCCAGGAGAAAGCTTCTCCAAACTCCGAATAGCACACAGTGTTTAGAACAGGACATGATATCCAACCTTTTTTTTTTTCATTTTATTAATTATTATTTTGCTACTGTTTAATTTCAAGCAAAGGTAAACCTGTGAGTAAATGAAGAGAATTATTAAATCCTCGCTGTCTTACAACTTCTTCCTAACAAGATTATCAGCTTTTAAACAGAGGGGACAGACTGTTGTCTCACAGATACTTAGTAAAGTGTGTTGGTACAGGACCACAGCTGGAAAACTTGTCTTTTTATGAAGATAATGACGTGTCTGATGACAGGAGTCTACTTAGGTGTGTTTGTTCATCTTAACCACTGCCTTTTCCTACAGCCATATCACTTCATACACTATCCCTCTTCTTTGTGTGAAATAACAATCTGTTCACCTCTGTCTGCCAGTATTCTTCCTTCTCTTCTGGTGCATTTTTTTCCAGGAGGTGCTGTGTTCCATCAAGTTTGTGCAAGCACTAGGAAAAACTGATGCTAGCACAGCCTCCTACAGCACTGCCTGGGGCTGTGGCTGGTGCTGGTTAACACATACCCTTTGGAAAATCAGCCTGAAAATAGCTGAAGTGGTAGACAAGTCCATCCCCTATATAAGCCTGTTCCCTTCAACGTCATCCAGGGTAGCTAAGAATTATTTGATTGGATTCGTGCCTACAAGCTGCTAAAAAGAATACTTTCATTCCTCAGCATTTTATCCTGATGAAGAATTGCATTATTTTACCAGCTGAAAACTCTCTTTCTCGGGTCAATCCAGAGTTGTGGCTACAGTTCAGACTAGAAAAGACTCTAGTTAAAAACCAGTAAAGTCCATCCTGTTCTCATTTAATACGTCTACCCATTTCTGTGATGCAAACCAAAATTTGAAATACAATCAAACTGATCTCCAAATAGGTGACAAGCAGTAGTGGCCACAAAAAAATGGACACATATCCAGCTAAAAGTTTATTTGTTAACATCTATATTAACGTGCTAGAAAGGTTTTTTGGATCAACACACCAACTGCACCCACAAAACAACTTGCTTTTTGGAAACTCACCCCAGCAGAGAAAACAGCAGACAGCTTTATATGACAACCAACTCTTATCATCTCCTCTCCCAGCCCAAAGCTTGACTGTAGCTGTCTGTGGGCACGTCATGTAAGAGGTGGTTTAGCAGACGAACCATTCACATCTGCAAGGACAAATTCCTACTGTTGTGACATCAAAGATACTCCTTTCACTGCTCAGGTCTTCACCCAAAATACACAGGACAATATGATTTTGGGTTCTGAAGCAGTACTGAAAAACTTTTCTTTAATTTCATAGAATCATAGGATTATTCAGGTTGGAAAAGACCCTTGGGATCATTGAGTCCATCCATCAGCCCCACTCTACAAAGTTCTCCCCTACACCAGATCCCACAACACCACATCTCAACCACTCCGAAACACGTCCAGGGATGGGGATTTCACCACCTCCCCGGGCAGCCTATTCCACTCTTTCTCTCTTGATGTGAAAATTTTTTTCCTAATGTTCAGCCTAAACCTGCCCTGGTGCAGCCTGAAGCCATTCCCTCTTGTTCTATCACTAATCACCTGTGAGAAGAGACCAGCACCAACCTCTCCACAACGTCCTATCAAGTAGTTGTAGAGAGTGATGAGGTCTCCCCTCAGCCTCCTCTTCCTCAGACTGAACAATCCCAGCTCCTTCAATCGCTCTTCATCAGATTTATTCTCCAGGCCCTTCCCCAGCTCCGTTGCCTCTTCTGCCCTCGCTCCAGCACCTCCAGATCTCTCTGATGTTGAGGTGCCCAGAACTGGACACAATACTCCTTTTTTGATTGGCAATTGTACAAAATTAAATGCTATTATTGCTTTTATGGTTGCATATGTAAAAAAAAAATCTTGACAACTCACATGTAGTTGGCAGAGTCCATCACACACTACAGGAGACTACAACTAATACCTTTATTCCTACATTCCCTCTCAATAGGATGACTTTCTGTACTAGCTTCTTGGACACCAAGTAACAGGAAGGTAACAAGACAAGTAAACATCAATGTAATTACTTTGCACTGTAGTTTAAGAGCCAAGAATACGGCCCAGATACCACACAGCAGCACAACCATATGTCCTAGACCTGCAATGGTGGCTTCTTCCTCCTTCCCTCTCTGTCCCTTCTCCCATGCAGCATCCACTGAAAAGCGGTGTAGGATATAGGATGTTTTCTTAAGAAAAACTAGAGGTAGATTCACTAGATATCAAGGACACTCAATAAAATCTGCAGTTTCAGGAGATCAACACGTGAGAACAGACCACCACGTTTTGCTGAAGAAAAACATCAAATTTCCTAGTCATCAAAATGATTAAACATCAGCACTTGCTCGTGTTGCAGTATAAATGCAAACTGATGGGTTCCTGTTTGGAATAACACTACCCTTTGTGTGCTTCCAGCTCAAGTGTCCACAGCTGGATTCTTCAAAAGGATGATGAGGGAGGCTTTCACCGTCCCCTCCTCCAGCAAAAGGACTTTAAAATAATTACCATCTCTTGGGAGAATAAACCCAGCACTGTCACAGCACACTAAACAAGAAACATCAGTTATTTTTGGCCCACCCTGGAACATAATACTTATTAACATTATAGATAATTATTTTAAAAGTAATTATTAAAAACTTTTTTTGTTTGTTTTGTGAAAATGAAGTACTATACAAATAGGCAAGGGGGGATTCTTTTGCATCCCACCAATGCCCAGTTTGTAGGCAGCCTCCAGTACTGGGTTAGCTGTAACTAAGGTGACTGTAATTAAGATTGGTAATGTGCAGGTACTTATAATTAGGAACATTTACTGCCCTTTTGATTAAGTCTTGCTACAAAACCAACTATTCATTTACAGAGCACATAAAATACACTTGTACCATCTGTGCTTACTAATCACTTTCAAAACCTGTAGGGGAATAAAACCCATCCAGTCCAAAAGCAGAAATAAAGAAGCAGAGAGACGTGAAGCTGTGTACAAGAGAAGAAAAAAAAAATCCTTTAGATTAAATCAGAAAATTGATAGATTCACTGCATCTCTTCTACATTCCCCACAGCACTAAATGAGGTCCCAGAATAACTCAATAAACAACAACTCTCGTTACAAAACGCAGCCACGCTTACCATTTCACAAAGCAATCATCATCGGAAAACCAAATCTGAGCAGCGACATCTAGACATATTGGGCTTTGAAGCTCAGGAAAAAGGAAAAACAGTCGTGTATGAGGAGTGAAATCCCACACGTAGCACGAGAGATTTATAGCCAGGTGAATCTTATTTCTTAAAACAATTCTAGTGGGTACAGCACGTGAAAAACGCTTTTGCTAATCCTAATAGTTCGATGCTGTTGTTTAGCTTCTATTTTTAAGAACAGCAGCATCCTGGCTTCTCACCTTTTAAGATGTAAAAAGATATATTTTGGTTTTTAGAAGGCAAAAGGCCCTAACATATTTATTATTAGAACACTGGCAGATTTATAGTTTTCATTTGAAAACTTACCCGTGCATTAAAGAGCAGCTGCATTGAACTGCTTAACTACAGGGACCTCTAAATAAAAAATTAAAAAAAGAAACCCAGCCTTACGTTTTTCCTTCTTTTTCAATCATCAGCATCCTCATTCTTAAATAGGAATTAAATACAGAATTACAGGAGAAGTTACAGCTCATACCATGTTTTCTACAGCAACGTGCCGAGGTAGGTAAGAACTATCAAAGATGTTAAGCAGTACTAGAGGGAAATACAAGATGGTTCTATAAATGAGACCACAACATCCCTGTAAAAGAAAGTAACCTACAGAGATTTAAATCTTCTTTAACACCACACGAAAAGCACTGTGAGAAATTCTGTCCCCTGCTGAGAGTTTCAAAATCCCTGAAAATCCCACAACTCAAATTAAAACGGAGCCTGACACAAACATCACTGCTTCATTAATACCACTATAATGGATAAACACACGGCAACATATTTAAAGCTGATTCACATACGCCTGGAAGGTTACAACCTGTTTTCCAAGATCACTTTCCTTATTTCAGCTTCCTCTGTACAGTTCCACGTTTATTTTGATTCGAGAACACTTCACCTGAACCATTCATGCCATCTCTGGAAAACAAAAGGCTAATGAAAACTTAGGAAGAGATTCCAATGCTCCCTGAATACTCATTTCAAGTAGTTTTATCTTGAATGGTTGAACTTACTATGCCTGCGTGTGGACAGTGCTGCTGAACAGAAAGCAGATTGCCTCCAATTAGGACCCTCAGAGGCATTATTATAAATAACTGCAAAAGGCTACAGGTGACAACTGCAGCTCCTTAACGGATGATGGTCTGGCAAACCTAAATTTAACCCTAAAGAGAGAGGATCTCTAACCAGAATTCAGGAAGGCAAAGAGCAGCTACAGCCATCTCCAAACCCTGGATTAGAAGGGCACAAAACACCGATGGCAGCGAGGTTGGGTGGCAGAGGACAACCCGACTGCACTCTTGGGTCTCATCTGCTCTGATGTTTCCCTCAAGGAAGGCACAAGGCTGCAGCAGGGTTTAAAAGCCAGCTCGTAGTAACGGCCGTGTGGAACTACTAGAATTCAGCTGAAAAAAGGCACTCGGGGTGGTTTCCACGTACACCCTGATGCCGACACCACAAACAACACCCAAACTTCAGCCTCGTCTCTCCTCTGGCTACAAGTGGAGAAGCACTTAGCTCTCCTGCAAAGAGCTGCTGCACTGCATTGAATGAATGAAATGCAGAACTCCTGCTGTGCTGGCTGTAACGCTGGAGGTATCACTGGAGTAAATAACAAGCAACTAATGCACCTCTGGATGTATGCTTGGCCAGAACCTAACGACAGCAAACCCGCAGCCACATTTTGCCTAATTGGTATTACACTGCTTAAAACCACTGCCCGTATCCTTGTTTGTTAATGTTAATTAATGTTTCTGCACTGAAAAGACAGATCACACTTTAATACGACAAAGCATTCAAACAAAATGGAAGAGAGACTCTTGACTCATCACAGACAGAATTCTGAGCACCCTGCGTTGCTCCTTGTATGCAAACTGCTTTCTGTTTGGCTGTGGGGTTCCCCCCCCTGCTAAACACAGGTTTATTTAGTTTATCAGGTTCAATTTTTTAAACACCCATACGTATAAACACAACTACGTCTGCATTTCAAATACAGGAATCATTCATCTGCCAAAAAGGTAACACCCAAAAAATGGTTCGTGGAAAGAAACCTACCAAACAATAAACTGATCACTACTCCCACTTCTGGAATCCTCAACACAGACATCAGAGACGTGACGACAGATGAAGAAGGAAAAGGTACTCACAAATAACACCTTCTGCAAGCCATCCTTCAACGTGTGGTGGGTTTGGTATCTATATTTTCTCTCGCGCGATCTGAGGTAGAAAAGCTTTCTCAAGGGGAAAAAAAATAAACAAACAAAAAAAGGCATTCACAGCTTTTGCATGCTCACTGAAGATCAGCCACGGTGGAACATCACAGATAAGTAAGGTGGTGATGTAACCAGCATCAAACACTGCATCAGATAGACCCAAAGGCTCTACAGGGTTCTATTTTGCAAAGCCAAAAGGTTTTTCCCGGAGAGGAGGTTTAGGAAGCGTACGCCAGCCACGCTGCCTTCACATTCCTGCTGGGCTTGCTTTCTGCTTCCAGAAAAAGTCCCGAATCTGTATTTATTATTAAACTTCCATCACCAAGAAAAAACAATATGCTTTCTCATTTGATATTTAGACGGAAATATAAAAGCACCAAATGTTGCCTTCTCGCACGCACCATCTCTGTACGAGCACTGTAGTACGGTCCAAACCAAGAAAAGGCCATTGGTCCTTTTATCTCCATGGCAACAGCAGCATCTGTGAAGACGAAACGTATTCCCTCTTCGCTGCAAAGTCAATTTTAGTCACATACTATGACATAAACTGATAAGACAGCAAAGCTAATCAGCAGCCAGGAGAAACAGGAACCAAAGCAGGAGATTAAGCTCTCGCTCAAGAGAGCGTTCCTCTGTGTGCTGTATTTCTCATGTGAAAATTACAAAATGAATAAGCAAACCAAGATGTTCCTTTGAGCTGCTCCGGGATGGGAATTTGTCAGCTTCCCAGTTCAGCTAACAAGGATAGATGCTGAATATTTTATAAAATTAGCTTCTCGCATAAATCTCCAGTAACACCCTATTAAGTGTGGAGACAATTAAGCAAAGTTGTTCTTCGTAAAGAAATTACTGAACTACTACGGCTTAATTACTACCTGTTCCCTTCACACTTTCCTCAAAACCCTTGTCAACTTTAATAGCAACAGCAGAGAAGTTCCACAACTCTACAAAGTACTGCCTTCTCGTTCCATCTCCCCCCCTTCTTAGCACCATCAGTGGTGCAAAGCCCCTACAGACCAGGGGATGAGGGGTTAGGAAACAGCCCTCAGGAAAGGGACTTGGGGGTGCTGATGGACAAGGGGCTGGACACGAGCAGGCAGGGGGCACTTGCAGCCCAGAAGGCCAGTCCCATCCTGGGCTGCATCAAAAGCTGTTGGCAGCAGAACCAGAGAGGGGATTCTGCCTCTTTACTCTGCTCTGGTGAGACCCCACCTGGAGCCCTCAAGATAGGAACGACATGGACCTGATAGAGAGGGTCCAGAGGAGGGCCACGGAGATGATCAGGGGGCTGGAGCATCTCTGCTCTGAGGACAGACTGAGGGAGCTGGGGTTGTTCAGCCTGGAGAAGAGGAGGTTCCGAGGAGACCTACAGACCTTCCAGTACCTGGAAGAATCATAGAATTGTCCAGGCTGGAAGGGACCTCCAACGGTCATCTAGTCCTACAGGAAGGCTGGGGAGAGTCTGTTTCCAAAGGCCTGCAGTGACAGGACGAGAGGCAATGGGTTTAAGCTGGAGAAGAGCAGATTTAGGTTGGATATTAGGAACAAGTTCTTTCCTCTGAGGGTGGTGGAACACTGGAACAGATTGCCCAAGGAGGTGGTTGAGGCCCCTTCCCTGGAGATACTCAAGGTGAGGCTGGATGAGGCCCTGGGCAACCTGGGCTAGTCCCTGCAACTGCAGGGAGGTGGGACCAGATGACCTTTGGAGGTCCCTTCTGGCCTGGACAATACTATGATCAGTAATTTAACAGCTATTCCTCCCTATTCTCTAATTAAAATTAAATCTCCAATGGTTCCCAACAGGATAACGGTCGTGAAGCTTTTATAGCACACAGCAACTTTTCATCTATTTGGTCCAAGTTTTCGGTTTGGTTCTACTTTTTGTTTTGATGTGCCCAGATATATCAATAAGTGAAAAAAAACAACAACAAACCCCAGCATCTGGCTCTATGCCCATCTGAGCCTCTACTGCTTTATTCAAGACAAGAGACTAACTGGCCTAGTTTGTGCTGAGCACGTGCTCAAGTTGCTGCTTGAGCCAACCTACCTTCAGCTCGCTGTCTTCCTCAGTTCTCCCCTAAAACATGATGAAGTTGGTTTGACGAGTAAGCAGAAGATAAAGCCTGCCCACGCTTGTATCTTAGCCCAAGGAATTAAAACGTTTTATAACTGCTACAGAAGGAAAAGTCTGTTTAGCCTTCACTTTTAACTTAGAAGAAAGGCTTTCCTTTATAAGAAAAATATAGTAACCAGGACAGAATTGGGAACACCAGGCCCACAGTTTCTCCCAGCATTACAAAGTCTACTCAGCAAGGCACAGTGTGTGACTTGATGACATGATGTGAAAAGACCTAGACATGAGATGACCCAATAATTATCCTAATGAGTTTGCAATCTAAAAGTATTGAATACAAATACTCTGATCCCACTGAAATGATTGGGAAGAACTCCCATAGCCTTCAACAGGGGCAACTTGTCACTGTAAGCTTTCAATTCTACTAAGTCCCACCAACGTTAATAACCTGCCAGCATCTCTAAGAAGCACATCTGTTTCCAAACCTCATTTTTCTCCACCAAGAGTTCTGTTCCTTCCATTACTGCAAGGAATAAACTCATCACCCGAGCAATATCAAACAATATTATACAGGATAGCTCCTGCAGGATCACCTACCTACCACGGGAGTGGCAATTCATATCCCAGGTGATGGTTACAAACCAAAATCACTCCCTACTACTTTTCAGCTCCTTTGTTTTAAATGAAGGCCTGAATTTACCCTGAATGTTTTGGGATACACTACTAGGCAAAGCCATTTGTTACCACTTATTGTATTCTCCTGTTTATTCTTAACATGTTGGTCCCTGCAGGATTAAGATGCTTTGCTATTTATTTATTCTAGAAAACCAGAGCAAACCAGGCTTGCAGTTGGAGTGAAGTCAATTGGGAGAAAGCACACATCCTTCACCCTGTCCCCACGAGGTCTCAAACCAGCTACTCAAATACACAACCAAACAAGTGTACTCCAAACACGAAAATAACAGCTGCTGGAAACAGAGCCTTTGAAACCTCATTTTGATCTCACTGGTGTGATCAGGAGCAGCTGTGTTGCGTGCTATTATCCTGATCAGCTTTGTTTTATAATGGTATTTAATATCAGACTCTGACTATTTGTTTCAAAGATTCCCCATTTTTTCCCCAAAACTTTTCTCTCAACGGGCTAAGCAATCTGAGATGCATTTCTACTTGCCTCATCGTCACTACCCAAAAAGTGAGTTTATCATCTGAAGACTGATGAGTAATTTTGGACATCCAGGATGTTGTCTAAACACCACTGTCAAGAAATATTTCCGTGGCCTTGGAAAAATAATGACAAACTAAACACTGTCTGATCTGGACAAAGTTCAGTGCCTTTATCAAAGCACCAACATCCTTGGGAGGGTTAAGATGGGGGCTGTGATGGAATTCCCCAGCAGGAGGATGGCTCAGCAGTTGCAGTTTATCCCTGTGGCACAGCACCCCGCTCCCTACGATGCACCAGGTACCAGCAGTGGCACATCACTGCCCACTTGAGTCTCACACAATTAGCTCCTGGAAGGAGTGCTAGAGTCCACAATGCAGGTGGGAATGGTTCATGCCATGACCTACCAGCTGATTGCTGACTGGGAGGTATGAACCACTCATCTCCTCTTGTCCTACTCCTGCTTTAATGGAAAAGAAAGTTTAACCTACCTGGCTGTGACACATGCTGCTACACACCTCCTTTCGGTTTGTCACTATCCACTTCAGAACAAAAAGTGGTATTTTCTATGCCTGTCTTTAAAACTGAAGTTCCAAGTGGCTTGGAAACAGCGTTATGGGGGTGGGGGACATAGCTGACAACTGTGCTGTTTATACAGACAACTGGAAATCTGAGATCATAAAGGTTATTTTTATAGGAAAAATCATTATCCAAAATTATTTTCTCATTAAAGAGCACAACCAAGCAGCCCGCTCTGTGCCTCCACTGCACTGTGCATCCAGGTCATTCATTTCAAAAACTAGAATCACTAAATGCTTAAGAGTTGGAAGGGACCTCAAAGATCATCAAGTTCCAACCCCCTGACCTGGGCAGGGACACCTTCCACCACACCAGGTTGCTCCAAGCCCCATCCAGCCTGGCCTTGAACCCCTCCAGGGATGAGGCATCAACAACTTCCCTGGGCAACCTGTTCCAGTGCCTCACCACCCTCACACCAAAGAACTTCTTCCTCAGATCTCATCTAAATCTCCCCTCTTCCAATTTAAAACCATTACCCCTTGTCCTGTCACTAGATTTCCTGACCAAGAGTCCCTCTCCAGCTCTCCTGGAACTCCCTTCAGATCCTGGAAGGCTGCTCTAATTGGAAGCTTCCTCTAGATTATTTAATTTTTCCAAGCCTGTCCATTTGTTATGGAAGGCAGATTTGTTTCCAGCATTTCACTGCAACAACTCCCTTTTGCCCCAAGCCCCCTCTCAGAAATCAGCACGCACTAAATCCCAGCAGGTTCTCCGCTGTCATCGGTTTTTCTGGAACGTCCTTGCTCTTCATCAGAGTGAAGCCTCAGCGAAACATCAGCTCAGTAGCTGCTGAATTAATTTACTGGCTCTCACCAGGAAAGAAACTGCAAGTATTAACTCTTCCTGGCAGCAGAACAGAGTTATGGAAAAGCCTGTATATTATCACTCACAATAAATCCTGTCTGTACACTGATATTACTATCAAAAGCATCCTTTGTTTTCTGCTAAGCCTTGAGTAAAGAAACTGCCTCCTTTTAAGTTATGCTTTGGAACTCTGCTAAAAAAAGGCTCTAAATAACTATTTATATTGCTTCCCACTATGCAAAACAATGTATTTTAAAAGCAAGCCTTCCGTAATCCATCCCACCAAAATTCAGATCATTTCACAAGGCTTCAGCGAGTCCCTAACAGATATTTCCACTTAAAATGCTTTGTATTAAATCCATCACCTTAACAGAACTCTTTATGAAGACCACCTTATTTGCACACAGACACACACACACAGTAAGCAGCTCTCAATACTCTCATTCTCTGTCCCCTTTCTGGAATCTCTGCTTTGTGCCGGTTTTACCCCATTCCTTGATGTGCAAAGTACTCAAACTCCCTTGCACCACATGTGATTCTGGGAAAAGGATCATCTCTAACCCAAACCCTCAGGTAAGAAATTGACATATTTGAAGTATTAAAGCATAAGTTCTCTAGGCACTGAGCATGTCCACAAAGGATTACAGACATCGCCATCATTTGCCTTGTTTGTTTGTTTCTGCTTACCCTTCCATGTCTTTTGCTTGTTTCCTTGCAAAGAAAAGCATGTGGATGTACATATGCTCAATCCTTGACTCTTCCCACTTGATACATTTTCACTTCCATGATGAGATTCCAGTGCTTCCACGATGCAAGTGCCCAATTCCCAGCCGGCTCAGCAGACCCTACGGGTAGGGCTGCCTCATCAAGGTCTGTACGACTTGTTGCCGTAACTATTTCCCTTGAAATATCTAGGGCAAGGCACAACCATTGACGAGGTAAGGAAGCTTAACTTTATCCACTCCATAAGCTACAGCCATAGCGGGTGTATTTCCAGCTCAAGGTTGTTCGTGACACAGACTGCTACCTGCTAAAGAGCAAGAGGAGGCACAGGATCTGCAAAATCCTAATTAGCCAGAAACATTTCGGAAGACCTGCCGCGAACAGCATCTGTGCTGCTTCTCTCCACTTGCAACACACACAACGGTGCTTGAACTACAAAGCAAAAGATGTATTAAAACTACAAAAGCCTAAAAAAAGCCCTCACTGACTACCTGCCCCACTGAACTCACTCTTTGTCGACATTTTTTTTCACTAGAACATTTCATTTTGGAAGTGAAATCTGTGGAAACGCCACTATGCTGCCGTTGACAACAGACCCAGCCCATTTGAAAACTGGCTTCCAAGTTTTCTTGTAATCCAATGCCTTGCTAAAAAATTGTGATGAAGAAATTCATACATAGATGTGCTCTGCTCAGAACTGCTACCAGCTTTTATACCCAAGTAAGAGATGTAGGCACTCTCAACACAAGGTACAAATTCCCTTAGTCTTCGTATAAGATATCCCAAAGTCAGCTTATGCAGGTAACACTGCTATTTTGAACAATAATCAGTTACCCTCTTCCAACAGCTGAAGAGAACTGTTCCCAAATATCTACATGGAGCATGAAATACAAATTCAGGACCGGTACTTGCTGTTCTAGCACAGCCCTCTAAGCAATACACGTTGAAGCCACCAAGCAGCACTGCTGGGGTTGTGGTGTGGCTTTTCTGTTTGGTCAGTCGTGGGATCTGACATTTACCACACCTTTAAGCATCATTAGCCATTTAATTACCAGAAACTACACGGCCTCTGGCAGAAAAACCAAAAGTTTAGAGTAGTAATTTTGAATAGTTAAAGACTACCCGGTAGTGTTTATGTGACAAATTAGTGATGAAAAATTATTCTGCAAAACTAAACCATTAAAATTCCATTAACAAGCACTCTGTACCACTCCGCAGACTCGATTACTCCCAGATCACAGAATGTGAGATCACAGAATGTTAGAACCTAACACAGAATGTGAGGTCTGCCCAGTTTTGTGTGCAAAATTATTCAAACAGCTCAAAACTACTCCACAGCCTTTTGACCACAAGACCAGAACAGTAGTTAGATAACACACTACATGACTATTTTTCCCAGTGCTGGAGACGCAGTTTGAACTGCAACAAATCAGAATGCCTTGGTGAATTTTTTTGAGAACCCAATCCCACAACTTTAGTCCCATGTCACTAGTTCTCTTCTGCTTCCCCCATCCATCTTTTTATGCTAGATATATTCTTGAAACACACTGCAAGAAGTTCTACATCAGCTGTTTGCCTGGCTGATTTTTCAGCAAGAAGAGATTCTCTCCTAAAAATCAGACTTAAATTCTACTTGATTGCCCATAATTAGAATTATTACTCAGAGTGAGAACTCTCAGGATGAGAAGCAACTTAGACATACTAGACATTCCCAGCCTTTTCACAGCTGTGCCTCCCAGTTAAAATTAGTGCTTTAGAAGTGAAATAAAGCCTTCTCAAGCAATTTTTGTAGAATTGTCAACTTTAAGATTTGATTTGAGATTAGACTTCTGATTTGGTCTCCTCTCTTCATTATTAGGAAGGAAACTTATGCTTGGAATAGTCCTCTGTAACCGTGGAAATATTTACCCCGGACACAACACTGTAAAATACCCGAACTGTCCTAAACTTAAAAGACCACAAATATGCAACGAATTGAGAACAAATACAGAAGAACATCTACAAAGTTGAGAATGACTGCACAGCAGATCAAAACACAGGAAAAATCCAAGACTGAACTATTTCATAGAGACAAAATGTAAGCAGCAGCAGCAGGAATACCTGGAAGGCAGCCTAGAAACAGTCATGGCCAAGGACTCAGTCCAGAATTTTGGCCTGAGTCATTCTTCTGGGCTTCCCAATCCCAGGTCACAGCTGCTGTCCTCCTTAATAAAATAACACATGGCTAATGAATCACCCTGTAATAGGTATCTGGAAAGCCATCCTGCCTCCTCAAGACTGGGAGACATCTTTAATGGCAAGTTTTAATTTGACACATATTTCTTCCCTTATTAATTACGTAACACAAGTACAAAACATTTG
Organism: Thinocorus orbignyianus; assembly: GCA_013400375.1. Taxonomy (NCBI): domain Eukaryota; kingdom Metazoa; phylum Chordata; class Aves; order Ciconiiformes; family Thinocoridae; genus Thinocorus; species Thinocorus orbignyianus. The sequence goes on along the minus strand of VXBW01003490.1, from coordinate 696,772 downwards.
TTCAGATTCATCCCTTCATCCTTTGGACCATGGTGTTGAAAAGGCAAAAGCCAGGAAAAATTCTGCAGCGGGCACCTTTCAGTATGGGAGGTGAGAGATGTACAATAGCAAAGAAGCACCAGCAGCAGAATGAGTACTAATGAGCAGCACGTAATTAATGCCTGCACCTCACCTGCTCTCTAAGTGAAGCCCTATCTGTCACCAGAAGAAATTTCACAAACATTAGCAAACTAATGGGCAAAGTAATACATCATCTGAGAAGAGAGAAAAGAAAAGAGCCCGTCTGTAGCTCAGGGTATCACCATTCACCAGACACCACAACTGTTTTCATCCTTTAACATGTATTTCTGACTTCACACAGAAATAGGAAGCAATTTACCCGACAATTAACGAATCCAGGGCATCTTCTCAGGAAAGAATTCGCTTGGGCTACAAATAAATACAAAGTGTTCAGAAGTATTTCTCCTTCCTTTCTTCATATTAATCACGCATTTCATTCCCAGTTTTAAGCTCCGTGGATTGCGGCTGCTGTTCCACGCATCTTATCCAACACGCTGCCATCACCACAACTTGTTTCATCTTTTCTACATAAAAATTAGCTGGCATATCATGATTATTTCTCAGCGTTCTGTTACTGTGAAGGCATTTTAAATACTTTGCCCTTAATTCTTTAATAAAAAATCAAGCTCAATACGTTGTTGTTTTTTTTAAGATGGAGGGAAAATTGCAAATTGCCCGTCATTTTAATTATTTTGGCAACTGGACCCATGGCAGGTTTCACAAGAAGAGGCTGAGACTCGATTTTAGTAACGAGATCAGTTAGAATGTCTGTCCCACAGTTATTAACTAGATGTTCAGTGGATCAATTATATTAATTAAACAGACAAGACTGAAGAAAACTGATGTCAATAAATCTGTCAATACGTTAATGAAGACGCCAACGCCACCTCTCCCCCCAGGGTGAATACAACCCAAAATCTAGCTGGATATTTCATGGACGCATCGCTGACTGAAGCAGCTACAACCACGAGCATGTAATTTACATTCACTACAAGCTTGTAGGAGAAGCTGAGGAGATAATTAAGAAATCACAGCTGAGTTCCTGAGTCATGGGTGCTTGCAGCTGTGGTAATCCCACCCCCTGGAAATTATATGGAGCACCAGCTGCAAAAGTCCAGCAACTATCCCAAATTAACCAAGCGGGATAAGGCTGTGTGAGCACCCACCGTGTCAAGAACAGGGTGAGTTGGCTGTAAAAACCCACCTGTATCTTCATGAGTCTCAGCACACTTGGGGGCAAGCAAGATTGCCAACCTGCCTGCACGTTGTCTGCATCTACACATCAGGGGTTGCAGCAGCACCAGGAGGTAACAGCCCACAGCTAAGACCACAGGAACTGCAAAGGAGCCCTGCACAACCCAGGGTCAAGGGCAACTGCTGACTTTTTGATGCTATGACAGGCTGAGAGAGCTGGGGCTGTTCAGCCTGGAGAAAAGAAGGCTCCAGGGAGACCTTGGAGCAGCCTTCCAGGATCTGAAGGGAGCTCCAGGAGAGCTGGAGAGGGACTCTTGGTCAGGGAGTGGAGTGATAGGACAAGGGAAAATGGTTTTAAATTGGAAGAGGGGAGATTTAGATGAGATATTAGGAAGAAGTTCTTTGCTGTGAGGGTGGTGAGGCACTGGAAGAGGTTGCCCAGAGAAGCTGTGGCTGCCCCATCCCTGGAGGGGTTCAAGGCCAGGCTGGATGGGGCTTGGAGCAACCTGGTGTGGTGGGAGGTGTCCCTGCCCATGGCAGGGGGTTGGAACTGGATGATCTTTAAGGTCCCTTCCAACTCTGACCATTCCATGGTTCTATAAAGCAGTCTGGGTCACACTCTGGCGCTGGGGGTCCTATGCCAGAAGTGACACATTATCCTTGACCTCTAAGTCATGTGGGTTATTTATCAGTTTTTAAAACTTACTTTCAAACATACAGGGAAGTCAACAGAGGGATTTTTCTAAAACATTCAGTAGTTTTGAGAACGTGAAAGTGAACACCACTTCGATGCTGTTTGGTGATGTAGGGGCCCATTGATTCAATGATTTCAAAGAAGAACATCCCACTGAAGTGGGCAATGCTGAAGAAACGGAGGAAGAGAATCATTCATGGGAAACTTATATACCTTATATACCTGAAAAGAGAGCAGTGCACTATCCAAAGGGGATTTATTGAGAGAAAAAGCCCTGTCAATCCCTGTACAGCACACATACAGAACCAGTGCGACAGGCAGTAAAACTTCTAGAGCAACTGCATATGAAAAAGCATCCGTAAGACTCTCCTCATCTGTTTTCTGCAGAAAAAGCAAGGGGGGGCAGATATTTCAAGTGTGTACAGTTTCATAGCTCTGTCTGCAGAATTACCACAAATTTAGGATAGGAACTTTGTGACAGTTTCAAGACAATGGCAGTTAAAACCCCACACGCGTTGCCCTAAATATTCAAAAGCACCAATATGTTTTTATTCCTTACGTTCTTCCAAAGCAAACATGATTTGAGATGAGTCAAGACCAACACAAGAATCCAAATAACATGCTCCACAGTACTCTATTATTATTCAGAAGCTTGAGTAATAAGCTCACAGCACTCTGCTTTGCAGCATCAATCAAAACACCTTTCACACACGAGGCAATCCTGCATCCCAGCAACGCTTTCTCCTCCTCCCCACTTGCCATTTACTTTTCTGCTAAATATATGCCTAAACTTTGCATGGCAGGGAACTAATTTAGCACTTCTAAAGGAGGTGGAGGAACAACTAAATCTACAAATACTTAATACTAGCTCAAATCAAATGTTTTTTTTCACCAGCATTTCACTAGTACACACTCTTTCTTTTTTTTTAAATTCACTAATACTTCTTTGGCTGCAAGTCAGGTCAAATGACACAGAACTGCAGACAGTGGCAGCTGTTCCAATGTTGTGGGCTTTCCTCACGTAACACCACCTGGTCTTCCCCAGCTTTCAGTAATTTTTATAATGCAAATTATGATTTGGAGGAAGTAACCAGGTAAAACATGACTCCCAGCACTACCTTGAAACATGATTTGTTTTCCCACCACAACTCCTTGGTTTTATAACAAGCTTAGTTCTAAAAAGAGTATGCAGTACTCAAGAAGCACGGAGGGCAGTGCCCAAAGCACCCACAGAGGGAAAAAATCCCAAACTGGAATTGTCAAAAAATGAGTTTGGGTTTTTCGTTTTCCTTCAGGTGTTCTCTGATGTGTATATGTGTCTACGTGCAGGGATTAGATACAGTATTTTCTTTGGTGAGTTAAGGAAAAATCATAGAATCAAGTGTCCGTCCTTTCAAGGTTCTTCTGCCAAAGCCTTAACGAATCCAACACTGGTACACGTGGAGTTCAGAGTATAAAAGACAACTGTGCTCGAGTCTGCACACAGAAATCTCATTTGCTTGTGAGGACTGCAGAACACACACTTGTAGACATAAAAAAGAATCCAACCTCTTGAGTACCACTTGCCAGCTCTGTTCTCCTGGCAGCAGGGGCGGTGGGCTTGGCCAGGGCTCCTCAACGCTGCCCAAACAGGGGCTGGTGAAACAGCTGCTCCCGCAGGCAAGGGCAGCTGGGCCAGCTTCTCCTCCCAGAGCCCGCTGGAAGCCGGCCACCAGCTCTGCCTGCCTGCCTGTGAGCAGCTCCTCGGGATGCTAATGACCTTGGGAATAGACAGCAGTGAAGCTGAGCTCAGCTAGAAGAATCCGAAAAACCTCGACGCTTTTTTTTTTTCAAGACGTACTCTATTGCATCTCTTTTTTTACTCAGACTTCCACCTGCACAGCTCTCTTCAGCCGTTAACAGTAAAAGCAAATATTTAAGTAATTTAAATGACCTTTCAGACAAACACAGATGAATAGGACAGCTTCCTGCAAGTGTCTGTTGCTAAATCATAGAATCATGGAATGGTTGGAGTTGGAAGGGACCTCAAAGATCATCGGTTCCAAACCCCTGCCCTGGGCAGGGACACCTCCCACCACACCAGGTTGCTCCAAGCCCCATCCAGCCTGGCCTTGAACCCCTTCAGGGATGGGGCAGCCACAGCTTCTCTGGGCAACCTGTTCCAGGGTCTCACCACCCTCACAGCAAAGAAGTTCTTTGTCTCATCTAAATCTCCCCTCTTCCATTATAAAACCATTACCCTTGTCCTGTCACCCCACTTCCTGACCAAGAGTCCCTCTCCAGCTCTCCTGGAGCTCCCTTCAGACCCTGGAAGGCTGCTCTGAGGTCTCCCCTGGAGCCAAAACTGGGTCATTTTCACAGGGCAGCTTCAGCAAGACTTTTGCGTTTCAAGTTGAAATGTGGTATTATTGAGCAGTCCAAGCTAGGGCAGCACCTTTGAAAGCCTGAAGGAACAGGGTCGAGTCATGGAACATTCTGTTATTATTTGATATGCAGAAGTGGTTTGAAACAACTTGAGAAATGCCGATACTATAATTCAGAATGAGTAACACAGAAGAAACCCTGTATGTTTATCCCAATTCCATTCTCACCCACGTATAGCAGCCACCAACTCGTTCTGATTAATACAAGTAATAGAAGAGCAAGGAGTGAGATGCTGCACTCGTTGCTAATTAGCTGGACCAGGTAGAAAATATTCTATTTTCTTGTTCATTATAGGTAAACATCAGCCACACTAAGTTACATCAGTGGAGCTGTATTTTCCCCTCTGTATTTCAGGATGTTGCACAAAAGGTGTATTTACGGCACTAAGTTAATATTTGGAAAAGTGAAGTTGTAGTCTGACTCCAGAGATGCTGCCATGGCACACTCTGCAGTGAGTTTGCACTTCTTGAGGGCTGGGTTTCAGCCAGCCCTGGCAGACACGCCAACTAATCTTTATAAAATCTTGAACCTTTATATCTTCACGCTGCTATTGCAGCCTGGGAATCAAGGTGTGCTCCTGACTGGATGAATTCACGCTCCAGTGTAGTTCACGCCAAACTGCCAGACAGAGAAGGAAGAGTCATAGTATCAGAGAACCATTCACGTTGGAAAAGAGCCTTGGGATCACCGAGTCCATCCATCAGCCCCACTCTACAAAGTTCTCCCCTACACCAGATCCCCCAACACCACATCTCAACCCCTCTGAAACACATCCAGGGATGGAGACTGAGATACAGGCTTTTTGACACCAACACAAATACAGCATGAGGAGGGAACAAGTTTCTCTCAAACTTTTTGCATTGCAGTAAGAAGAAAAATAACCCCTAAACACACCCTTAACAACCAACGCCGCAATGTCTCTTCAGTTTTTAAAGACACTGGGAGCTCTGAGTGTACGTGCTCACAGACTGTGAGCCACCCAGGCCCAAGAAAGCTGAGTTGGTGCCCATGCTTTAGAGACGAGCACCGACCCAGAAGCACAACCAGAGACACGGAGCCAGTTCATCACCCCACAAGAAAATAAAGGTGATTTTCAAAAGGTTTGCTTTACCGAGCCTACATGAAGTAATTTCTGAAAAGAAATACAAAGTACTTCCCATGTTTTGAATTCAGTACCCACACCGTCACTGTATATTCTCCTCAAGTTTTTTTCCACAGTTTTTAGGGCATAATTAGTAGCAATTAGAATATATTACTATGAGGATGTTTATTCAGCTCATCCTGAAATTCAAAATAAGAACACTTTCCAATCAATGTTTTATATGTGATATGCAATTCCATGGGAGTATAAACCACAGAGAATATTATAACGAATTCTAACCATAAGCCTCTTGAACATAAGTTTGTCTAAAATTATTAAGTCTCTTTCCCATGCAAATGTCTGAAAATAGAACAGCGCAGGATGGGATAAATTCCTCGTGTATTTGCGCAGCCCTTGTGGTTTGCCAGTAAAGATCCTGAGCAGTAACCACGCCACTGGGACATGGTGCATTTTGATGTCTTCAAAGTCCAAGCACAAGTATCATAACAGAGTTTAACTTTACCATCCATCAAGAAAAAACCACCAACAACCCACCACCAACCTCCAAAATTCAAAAATAAAACTACCGAGTAACTGGAATACAACATTCTTGGACTTTGTTTCTTACATGGGCTGTAAGGATAAAGGCACATAGAGAAGGGGATAGAAAGAAAGGCAATTGGGTTTGTTCAGCCTGGAGAAGCCACCTGAGAGGAGGTTACTGAGGAGGAGGGAGCCAAGCACTTCATCGAGACACAGAGCTGGGACACGAGAGCTCTCAGGCTGAAACAGGGGAGCTCCTCACTAAACGAGCCATTTTTTTCCCTGTGAGGCTAACTGGGCACTCCAGAGCCCCAGAGAACTTATGAAATCTTCAACTTCGGAGGATTTCAAGATCTGACTGCACAAAGCCTGAGGAAACCGGTCCGATTTCAGTGCTGATCCTGCTTTCAGGAGGAGGTTGGAGTAGATGACCTCTAAGGTCACTTAAACAGGAACAATTCTGTGATTCAATCACATTCTGATACTTCCCTGGTTTTCCAAGAACTTACATTTCAGCGTCTCCCTAACTGCAGGAGCATCTAAGAGATTAATAAGCCCAGGTAAATTTTCCTTCCCTGACTGTGTCTTCTGAAGTTGTCTGAACTCAGTATCAACTACATTCCGTGCCAGAGCATTGCAAAGCTTTATTATGCTTTACAGGAAAAAAAACACACCTCTATTTTCTTAACCAGCCAGCATTCCCTGCTCAGTAGCTATGACTGCAGATGAGATTGAATGGTCACTCTTACTCACTCTCTGTCCAGCTCTGGAGTTCTCAACACAGAAAGGACATGGACCTGATAGAACGAGTCCAGTAGAGGGTCACAAAGATGCTCAGAGGGCTGGAGCAGCTCTGCTGTGAGGACAGGCTGAGAGAGCTGGGGGGCTTCAGCCTGGAGAAGAGAAGGCTCCGGGGAGACCTGAGAGCAGCCTTCCAGGATCTGAAGGGAGCTCCAGGAGAGCTGGAGAGGGACTCTTGGTCAGAAAGTGAATTGGCAGGACAAGAGGGAAGGGTTTTAAATTGGGAGAGGGGAGATTTAGATGAGATATTAGGAAGAACTTTTTTACTGTGAGGATGGTGAGGCACTGGAACAGGTTGCCCAGAGAAGCTGTGGCTGCCCCATCCCTGGAGGGGTTCAAGGCCAGGCTGGATGGGGCTTGGAGCAACCTGGTGTGGTGGGAGGTGTCCCTGCCCATGGCAGGGGGGTTGGAACTGGATGATCTTGAAGGTCCCTTCCAACTCTGACCATTCTGTGATTCTATGACCTTCTGTGTTGCCTTCCCCCATCCCACCAATCCCCTCTGCAGGCTGAAGGGCAGTGCAGTTATTCATTCTTTCTGCAGAAGCCATTCCTCAGCCCATTTCCGATTCCTTTCTCCTTGGCTTTTACCACTCCACTGCAGCACAGCATCTATGCCTCAAGATCGCTTTTTTTTTTTTAAATAAGAAAAAGTCAGGAAAACTTTTAGCAATCAGCTCTTGCTGCCTTGCCTCGTAGCTGCCCTTCTGCCAGAAAAATTAAAAATAATTATGTTTTTTATGGCAGGTTCAACTTTTACTTCCGTACAGGAGCCGGATTGTTGAAGGCCTAATTAATAAAAGTGATGGAAGGAACTTTACCCAGCAGATTATTAGGTGGCAGCTTCCAGACATCATCATCTTTGGAGGGTTCTCACTGCTTCTCCAGCCACACGGAACAGTGATGAGGACCAGGGCAATATGCCACCGTCGCTAGTCACAGGGAAGACAGATGGCTCTGGAGGCAGTGATCAAAGTTACAGTAGGTAAATCTGTTCTGTTTTCATAATTGTGGAGGCTGTTAAATTCACTCCATGAATTTCAAAACGGCAGGCCTACTTTGCAAGCCTTGGCATAGGGTATTTTTGTTCTTTTCAAAAAAGATGATGTTTTGCAATATAAATAAATCAGAATCTTTTTCCTGCTGGAAACAAACTTAATTGGCTTCCATTTGATTTAGATGGCAAACCCAGCATTTTCTGTAACATTTGCTCCACTAAAAAAAAAAAAAGCAGTTTTAGGTTAACTTAAAAGGCAACCAAAAATTAAAATGTGGAACTAACTGCAAATACACCAGAAGAATATGAGCTTCTGACAACACTAATATCATTATGATAAACTATGCCCCTGGTCGCCAGAGATCTGATCACTCAGCCTTACTGAAGGGCTGTTATCTAGGCAATATTTTTTCTTTATGCTACATCTGATGCCCCTTAAAATTAAGAGGAGGGGGGGGGAAATTCCTCAGAATTATATTTCTGATAATAACATGGAGCTGTGGCAAACTGTATTGTACTCTTTTGTCGGAAAAGTGCATTCTTCTGCCTTTGTACTGGCATAAACTGGGAACTGACACAGTTCAGCAAGTGAATGTTCAACTGAAAGAACTTTCAAGGCCTGCAAGACAGACTCAATCTCTCAGTCTTGAAGAAGATTACAAAGATATATATATATATCTCTACATGGATTGCTTATATAGGACAAACTCAACCCTTGCTCAGACTGCTGGGAGAAACCCATGGGAAGAACAAAGCCAGCAGGCTCCTGAGGTGGCTCAGCAAGCTGGAGAAATCCCACAAAAGGCCTTGGTTTAGCGTGTAGCAGCAGAGGGTGAGTGGAATGAAGGTCATGCCTGGAGAGGGGATGGCAAACAATGAGGTGCTTTTCACTTTTGTTTGAAATCAGCACGGCATGCTCTTCCTCTGAGGCCTCTGCATGAACTCTAACACAAAATAAAAAATAAACACAGGAAGAAAGTTTCACCACACAAGGCTAACAGGGTCAGTTCGGGCACTATAAATGCCCTTCAGTCTTCAAAACTTCTCAGCCCAGTTCGAAGTTTAAGAGACACGAGTAACATGGGTATTTATTTTTTCAGTAAAACAGCTGAATATCTATACCTATATGCTTAAAATCAAATCGCTTGTGGGCAAGAAAAGCTTTCTTAAATGTTTGGTATATAGTCCAACGCATCGCTTCTCAACTCCTGCTTTAGTGGAGCTCCTTCAAAAGAAGCGTGACCAGCAGGTCGCAGGAGGTGATTCTCCTCCTCTGCTCTGCGCTCCTGAGACCCCACCTGGAGTCCTGTGTCCAG
>VXBW01003490.1:662009-687644 GCA_013400375.1 Thinocorus orbignyianus | reverse complement strand
CCTTCCAACTCTGACCATTCTATGATTCTATGATTTTCTTAATGCTTTAGCCATACTACTTTAGAGCCATATTTAATGGCAGAAGTCTCTCTGAGGTTGGGACTACATTTCCAGCACCACCACTACCCACCAAGTCCATCCATTTCTCCTCCCTAAGTCACACCTCTGTGAGGTCCCAGAGGTGAGGTGGATGTTCTAGTGAAGCACTGCTTTTGGAGAGGGTGCAGCAGTTGAGTTGAAGAAGCGATAAATAGAGGTGGCAGCTACAGAACTTGACAGAGCTAGGGAGAGTTCCACTGACTTTAATTCAAGGACGCTTTTGGCAAATGGAGAAATGTAAATGCCAAGCGTGAGTCATCTGTAGTAAGAAGAAGATAACGTACACAGACTTGCCAGCAGCTCTGAGCTGATCTCTACTTTCTCAATGTAGGGGGAACGCTTCGTTACTAATCTGTGTAGCTTCTCGAGAAGGTATAATTAGCTAGAGGCACAGATATAAGAGACATTTTTAAAAATAAAAGAAAAAAGAAAGATGACAAGTTATTAATGGAGGTGGTTCAGACTTTAGTCTTTAATTTAAACTGAATCATGTAAAAAAATACACCTTAGAACTACCTGGAGTGCTATTGCTATTCCACACCGATAAAGTAAAAAAACCAGAAGGCAGCTTTTCTTACCAAGGGCAACGGGGGCTCCAACACCTGGTGTGTGGCAATGCAAAATACATCGGGGTGCATTCAATCGATGCACAGAATTGCAAAGTGATTCCAAGAGGAACAGCTTAGCTTTGTGCCTGATCCACAGAGGAATTACCTTGTTGCTATAACAACTCGAATCCCCCCCGGGTGGGAAAACCACATCCTGCTGGTGTGACCTGGCTCCGGCCACAGGGCACGTTTGGGCAACACCTTGTGTCCTTAGAGGCACCGCAGCAGCCCAAGGAAGCAAAAGTTTTGCCTTTTCCAAAGATCAATGTCAAGGTTAATTTTCTCTTTAGCAGGCGAGGGGCAGGAGCCGGCTGCCTCGGGGAGGGCAGATGGTTGGGAAACACTTTCTACTCCCCACCAGGGGAAAAGAATGACCTTCGAGGGGATCTCTGCTGTGGACAAGGCAAGCAGCCTTTGCTCCTCTGATCCGTGCAACACACCTCATGCCAGTTGTCTTCCAAAACAGGATTCTAAGTAGGTTTTATACTGTAGAGTGTAACAGCGGCTCTCTCTACCCTGAGATGAGTCACTGGAATGACTCAGTTCTCACTTGCTCTTGTTATTCAGACACTGACACAATATGGCACTAGTCTGCCTTATTTAAGGCCTATTTATAGAAGCCTGAGTCACTGACTAATGAAAGCCACTCTTTGAGACCACACGTTCGTTAGGAGGCCGGTGCACACAACTCCAGCTGAGATGCACAGCAGAGACACTACGGGGATCTCACCAGTCCCATCCGAATCCACACTCGTGATATAAAACCTATTCAGCACTTCTCATTAACAAGAAGCATGTAGTTTTCCTTCCTCGAGCCCACCTCTCTTTGACATGTATTTAGACGACTTTAGCTAAAACTTAAGAGTTCTCGTTATTTCCAGGATCTGAAGGGAGCCTACAGGAGAGCTGGGGAGGGACTCTTGGTCAGGAAGTCTAGTGACAGGACAAGGGGGAATGGTTTTAAATTGGAAGAGGAGAGATTTAGATGAGATCTTAGGAAGAAGTTCTTTGCTGTGAGGGTGGTGAGGCACTGGAACAGGTTGCCCAGGGAAGTTGTTGATGCCCCATCCCTGGAAGTGTTGAAGGCCAGGCTGGATGGGGCTTGGAGCAACCTGCTCTAGGGAGAGGTGTCCCTGCCCAGGGCAGGGGGGTTGGAACTGGATGATCTCTAAGGTCCCTTCCAACTCGGACCATTCTATGATTCTGTGATTTCGCATTACTCTTCAACCACACGGACACCTGGCTACTGCACAGAAGCTTTACTAGGGGAATGTCATCTCTTAAGACCATACCCATTTTAGGATCAACCTTCACCTTAATTTCTAGGAGGTAGGAAAGATGCACAGCTATGAACAAAACCAGAATTTACAAAGAGAGGTAAAAGAATGGCAAGTGAACCTTAGGCACAAGCTCATACTTCCTTCCATGCTTTCCACCCTGAAATATGTCAGCCCAGACTGATTTACTGACCTGACAGAAGGCAGGATTTCCCTGCATGGTGCTACAAAGCATTTTGTGATTCTGAAACCAAAAAAAAAAAAGAAAAAGAAAAAAAAAAGAAAAGTGGAACCTGCAGTAATTGTTTAGGATCCCTTTCTACATTAAAATAACACCTCTAAGTTACAAAACAACAAATGCAGTTTAAAAAAAATTATTCCAAGTAAAAATCATAGAATGGTCAGAGTTGGAAGGGACCTTCAAGATCATCCAGTTCCAACCCCCCTGCCATGGGCAGGGACACCTCTCCCCAGAGCAGGTTGCTCCAAGCCCCATCCAGCCTGGCCTTAAACACTTCCAGGGATGGGGCATCGACAACTTCCCTGGGCAACCTGTTCCAGTGCCTCACCACCCTCACAGCAAAGAACTTCTTCCTAATATCTCATCTAAATCTCCCCTCTTCCAATTTAAAACCATTCCCCCTCGTCCTGTCACTAGAATTCATTTAGCATGCTTGTCTGAATCCAGTTGAAGTTTTGATACTTATTAGATATTAGATAGTTGATAAATATTAGATAATTTTAACGGATGAGGCTGGAGACAAGACTGAAGGGCAAGGTTTCAAAGTTTTCAGTGGCAATAACTCACTCAACTCCTGAAGTGAAGGGTCACACTCACAATGTGACTCTCCTTAGAAGTTATTCATTAAAACCTATGATTCTGTTTGTAGAAAGAGCTACTGTAAATAAAAGAGTACTCTAAAACAAGGTAAAAAGGCGAAGGAACTATCTAGACAGAGAAATTTACTATACTCAATACTCCAACTGCCTGGCCAGCTCCAAAAATACTGCCTTGGAGAAGGGCAGTCATAGAATTGTAGAATTGTTCCAGTTGGAAAAGACCCTTGGGATCATCGAGTTCTTTGCAGGGAGAGAGATTTGCAACAAACAAAGTAGATATAAAAGCTTTCCCACACTATTACTTAAGGCTGTCTGGATGCAAAGTCCATACACACCTTTGCCTTCTTAGCTGTGGGGAAAAACCCACCCATGGCAACGGTCCCGGCACCAGAATGTTCTCCTTCCCAGACACTGACCCACTCAATGGATGAAACAACCACAAGGAGGTGTCAGAGCTCAGTTTGGAGGTTGGTTTTTTTGGATTTTGGTGATTTTTTTTTGTTGTTTTAAATACATTTAGAGATGCCCAGTATAAAGACTACCTTGCAATACCATCAGCTTTGCCTGCTTCCAGAGGAAAAGAAGAAATGGGGTTATTTTCGGCGGTCATGAAAGGTGGTTTTTCTTCATTTGTTCCATTTTTTCCACTTGACTCCCACCCTTCTTTCTCCTGCTGCTTTGAAGAGGACTGGATGTGAAAGCATTTTGTTCTACTGGAACCCATTCACGTACCAAAGTGCCTCTGGAGGTTTTCACAAGGACTTATTTTTTGATACTTAATAGGAAATAGGAAAATGCCAGCTACTTTCAAATCAAAATGAAGCAAACCAGTGAAATCACATCGTATCAGAAGAAACTTCTGTAACTGCTACCACAGATAGGAATAAAATAGATGCACCTTCTCAGGAGAGGTTTTTTTTTTCCCCTCCTTTCTTTTCAGTATAAAAAAGATGCTGCTGAAGCAGCTATTTCTTTCAGCTGGTTATTGAAGGCTATTCAGTCAAGGCCATGTACTTCAGAAGTTAAGCAATCTTGGCTGGTTTCAATAATAGATGTCTCAGGGAAATATTTCCATTATCTTTTAAGCACTATTATTAGGTTTGGGGTTGCTTGGTTATTTTTTCCCCTACAGAAACAGATCTTAACATGATCAGTATCAAATCATTTAGTCCTCTAGTTAAAGGCCATTCCCAAAAAGAAAGCCAGGTATTCAACCAAACAGCCACATACGAAGATTTAAACCCCAGTCTGATTAACTGAAGGTTATTTATAGAGTACATATGTTTCACAATCTTATTAAACTTTTTCTGAGTTGACTGTTCTCTTACATGAAGCATCTGCTGAAAGGAGGCAGAGGAACAGATTGTTTTTATGCTAAAAACAAGGTTACTTGAAGCACCACTGAATTATAAATAACCCTTTTGATGAGTCAGCAGATGAATCCCTTGTTTGCAGAAGTTTTGCTAAGACAACACTTCGAATGAAAACATTTTGTCACCCAAAACGTTTTTCCCCTCACTGTACCCACTCCATTAAGTTTCTGAATTCCATCAAAAGCTTTAAAATGACTAATTCATCTCAGGTGATGGAATGAGATGTGTGAAGCTGACACTCAGCATGCCGGGGGATGGCACTGGTACCTCTGGCTGGGGGGCTCCTGCCGAGGGCTGGATTATTCGGGCAATATCCAGAAGAGGGCAATGTCTTGCTTTGGAAAAGATTCCATGCTCCATTCCCTTTGCTCAGCTACACGGAAACTGTATGCCAGCAGGAATAAATAGTAGCTCTATTAGGAAAATTACAAGCAAATATTCAGAAAGGAAGCTAAGAGAGCATGATTCAGTCTAATTTTTGCTCATTTCCAGCCAGTATTGGAGCTATCCAGAATAATGGCATTTTAACTCACCAGATGAGATAAACTGACAAAACGCACCCAGCAAGGAAGAGCTTCGTTGTGTCTTCTGACAGGGTGACTAGAAGACCACCTACCAAGAGTTTCCGAATCCAAATATATTAGTTAACCTCATGCAAAACGTTCTGGAAGTGCTTCTATTCCAGGTCAGGACCGACACCACCCAGGCAGGCTGTTAGCCCAGGGTGCCCAGGGAAGCTGTGGCTGCCCCATCCCTGGAGGGGTTCAAGGCCAGGCTGGATGGGGCTTGGAGCAACCTGGTGTGGTGGGAGGTGGCCCTGCCCAGGGCAGTGGGTTGGATCTAGGTGTGCTTCCAATCTTTAGCAGAATAGTTGCACAGGCGTTGCTGAGGCCGGCATCTGAGATAGGATGAGCTTTCCCCCTGTCTCAGTTGCTACAGTCAGCAGAGCAATTCCAAGCGGCTATTTATGGGAGAGGAGCTGCGGCTCCCGAAGAGTATGAGGAGGCAGCACGCAGGTTAATAGAGACTTTTAACTGTGGGAAACACAGCACTTTGTTTCCCTTTACACCAGTAAAAATGCTAATCAGTACAGGTAAGAATCCGGTAAAATAACAGGCTACTTCTAAAACTTGAACTGTGATACATCTATTAAGGTGGCAGGATGCAGCGTGTCTTTAGGCAATTTTGAGATTAGTAATGGATTAGCAGTCCTTCTCCAAAGGAAGGAAACAAGGCATGGCTCGCTCGGGTTGTTTCATATCCATTAAATCAGCCTAAGGATTAGGCGCAAAGTTAATTTCCCTGTGCCACGGAGAAGTTGTTGTGTGAACTTCTCCCTAAGCCTGGCTAGAGAGCTCACTGGGAATCTTGCCTCTGCCCAGGTTGTCTTAAATACTGAAGCCATCCCATTCCCGTTCAGTCCTCACCCACCTTTGCTGATCTGTACCAATTTCTTTTCATGCTGATGTTGCTTTTCAACTACAACAGCTTTTTCTGTCCCAGGTGACAAATTTTTAAGACTAACAGTTGAAATATTTTATACTATTGCAAGTAAGTGATGATGAAGATGGATACTTCATACACGTGTAGCTTGTGTTTTTGAAACATGAAGCTCTGTTGTGTTTTAGGACACCGCAGCTTTATTCAACAAATTATTACCTCAAGTTCATCACTTTTTTTTACCTTGGAAAGACATAAAAGACATTGCTGGAGTGGTTTATTGTGCTGTGAGAAGTGATCATAGAATCACAGAATGGTCAGAGTTGGAAGGGACCTTCAAGATCATCCAGTTCCAACCCCCCTGCCCTGGGCAGGGACACCTCTCCCTAGAGCAGGTTGCTCCAAGCCCCATCCAGCCTGGCCTTCAACACTTCCAGGGATGGGGCATCAACAGCTTCCCTGGGCAACCTGTTCCAGTGCCCCCCCACCCTCACCGCAAAGAACTTCTTCCTAAGATCTCATCTAAATCTCTCCTCTTCCAATTTAAACCATTCCCCCTTGTCCTGTCACTACATTCCCTGAACAAGAGTCCCTCTCCAGCACCGTTGCATCACAGCGCCTCAGAGCCACCTACAACCCCAACTACTAGCAGTCCACTGTGTGCAGTGTTTCTACTCAGCTCTAGTAACTCCAAAATTTCTCAAGCAGCCTGATACACAAGAAACAAACAAAAAAAAGCCATACCAGAGTGTAAGCAAGATGCAATCATTGTTTCTGCAGACCCTTTCAAAAGGAGCACGAAGCCTCCAGTAAGAGTATTTCTGCCTATAAACAGATGCTTCTCTCCTGCCAATTCCTTTAAAGTGTGGCCACCTCCCTGTACCAAGAAAGAAAAGGGCACAACTCGAGTCTCCAAACGTGCTACTGGGACTGGTGACCACCTTGAAACCCTAACACTGCCTCCAGCAGAAGCTTCCACGAGTAAGAGAAGTATGTACCTGAGCTTTTAATTACTCACCTCTTACACTCTGAATTCGTTACTCTAGTTGATAAAACAGTGATCCCTGCATACATAAGGTATAAATGCTACCAGATTAGACACAGCCATTGTACAAATATTTGGCAAGCAACCACACAGCATTAGAAATCTAAAGCCTTAGAGTGACAAGCTCACCCTAACTAGGCACAAAATGAAAAAGCATCAGGGACATTTCATTTTATGCTACAATTATTTACATTTCATTCCTCTCATGTGGGCTGAATTTTGCTGGCTTCACAAGTGTTTGCACTGCGTTCTACATTTTTTACAGCAATCAAACCTAAAGACCTCAGCATCTTTCCAATTTAACTTTTATCTTTATGAAGTCTAGATGACAGTTTTTTTATATAGGCAATCGGCATAAAAATTACAGATGTGGAAAATGTGCAATCAGCTGTTGAGTTTGCCATAGCACAGTGCTTAAAAGAAAATAAAAGAAAGCATCAGGAATCCAGGAAAATCCATTTGGCTTTGTGACATAAAAGTAGATGAATGAAGAAAATTGGAATAAACCCACCAACTGCAAAATGGGAGCGGGAGGGGAGGGACAGGGATACAGCAGGAAGAGGAGAAAATACAGAATCACAGGATCATTCAGGTCGGAAAAGACTCTTGGGATCATCAAGTCCAACCATCAGCCCCACTCTACAAAGTTCTCTCCTACACCAGATCCCACACCACCACATCTCAACCACTCTGAAACACATTCAGGGATGGGGACTCCACCACCTCCCTGGGCAGCCCGTTCCAGTCTCTGACCACTCTTCCTGGGAAACATTCTTTCCTAATGTTCAGCCTAAACCTGCCCTGGTGCAGCTTGAAGCCATTCCCTCTTGTTCTATCACTAATCACCTGTGAGAAGAGACCAGCATCAACCTCTCTACAGTGTCCTATCAAGTAGTTGTAGAGAGTGATGAGGTCTCCCCTCAGCCTGAAATGATGTTTCACCCTCCCTGGGCAGCCACTGCCAGGGCTCTGACACCCTCATCCCAAAGAAATTCCTCCTCATATTTGAATGGAACTTCCCATGTTCCAGCTTGTGCCCGTTGCCCCTCGTCCTGTCACTGGGAACCTCTGAGAAGAGTCTGGCTCCATCCTCCTTCAGCCCACCCTTCAGAGCAGGAAGAAGGTCTCCCCTTCACCTTCTCTTCTCCAGGCTCCAGAGTCCCAGCTCTCTCAGCCTTTCCTGCTCAGGGAGATGCTCCAATCCCTCCAGCATCTTTGTTGCCCCACGCTGGGCTCTCTCCAGTAGTTCCCTGGCTCTCCTGAACTGGGGAGCCCGGCACTGAGGCAGGATTCTAGTTGTGGCCTCCCTAGTGCAGAGCAGAGGGGGAGAATGACCTCCCACCATCTCCTGGCCACGCTCTTCCCTACGCAGCCCAGCGTTTCATTGCCCTCTTGGGGGCCACAAAGGCCCATTGTTGGCTCACGAGAAGGAAAAGACTGAGGCATAAGATTCCATCTCATGCCCAAAATCATCTACCAACACCTTCAGTTGCAGTGGTGCAACAGTCACCAGGACACCACAACTGTCACTACAGCGTGGAAAGGGCTCCAGTAAATTAGCCTCCAGGGTTTCCCTGCTGTTCAGACCAGAGTGTTCAGTTCTACATGAAAAAACCCCACCATAATTCTGTTACATAAACATCTATTTATGTAAACAGAGAAACATATGGATATACAACAAACAAAAGTATGCACCCTGGGGAAGCCTACAAAAAAAAACCCAACAAACCCCTGAGATTCGTTAATCTATGGAATGAATGATCATACTCCGTCTTGCTAACATTAAGAACAATTTATGTCAACCCTACAAAATTTTCAGTCATGGATATATATATAACCCGGTCCTGAACCTCAGGGGCTAACAGGCAGATTTAGCAGGATTTATTTACTTTATGTTGAGAACAGTTACCTATTTGCTCCAGGAGAGCTTCAGACGGGATATCAGGAAAAATGTTTACACTGATGGGGTTCTTAAGCCTTGGAACGGGCTGCCCAGGGAAGGGGTTGAGGCACCATCCCCGGAGGGATTTAAAAGCCGGGTTGCCATAGTGCTCAGTGACAGGGGTTAGTGATGGTTTTTATCAGAGTTAGGACGATGGTTGGACTGGATGATCTTAAAGGTCCCTTCCAACCCAGACAATTCTATGATTCTATTGATCCTCTTCCTGATGGATACAGAGCTTTGCTACCTTTAGAAATCCAAATAAATATTGAAAAGTCTTACTAAAATAGGACAATATGCAGGACTTGTATAATCAGAAGAGAAAGGTGCCAATGCTTAGTGGATAAAGAGGAAGCATCCTTTCACACACGGCAGAACTGAGCCTTAGGAGCCCAGGGAGACACCCAAAAGACATGTTCAAACAGTGCAGCATCAGCAGGACAGCACTGAAACATCTGGCACTGGTCACCTTAATCACCTACAATCCAGCAGGAATTCTGGAGTGTGGGGGGAGACTCTTCCCTCACCTATGGGTTTTCCATGCCTGTTTACTGACAGATTCCGTTTTGATGCACAAATATAAGTGGAAAACACACGCAGGGAGATAATCACTCGCCGTTTTGCCCACTAGTTTTCTACGTCCTCTATTACAGCTTCAAGCACTTGTGCATCGAGCCTTGGTGCTATTCTATATCCAGGTACAAAAAGATGGCCATTAAAAGCCAATTCTGCCAAATAAAAGGCCCACACCTTGGTATTACTTCCCCCTGACTCCACGCTTGATGATGGAAGCTGCCACTCTCCATTGGGATGATTATCTTTCCTTCCACGCACCATCTTTGATTCCTCTGTCAAACACCACCATCCAAGCTTATCATTCCTCGGGTACTTCCCTCCTCCTGAGCACAGCACAAATTGTATTCTTGGCAGCAATTCCTCCTCGATTTTCATTAATACTGGAGTTGTTCTTTAATCTTTCCTGACTTGCCCTATTATATTGTTTCCAACCCTAACGCCTCCCGTTTGCTAAATCGCTTTATTCCCTGCTCATTTTGCTCCCTGCTCCTGCCCCAGAAGTCTGTGTTTCTTCTCTCTGGGTACAGTCAGTTCCTTGAACACCCACGATCTCTTGTCTTGAGGGGGTAAAGGAGAAGCCACTGTTTTGCCTGGCCTGGCTTCTCTTCTCATCTTCTCGCTTATCAATGCGGTGCAAGGACACAGCAGTTCCCGTGGGAGACCACCCCACTGGAAAACCACTACTGTTTACTTACAACAGCTGCACGCTGCCCATTCCTTGATGAGAATGTTGATCTTTGCTACAAAAAATAACTCATTTGGTAGCTGGGAACAAAGCACTCTGCAAAACTGAAAGCCCCGGAGCTATCACAAAGCTGGAAGGAAGCTCTAAAAGCAAAGCGTATGTTCTGGGTGTTGCTTTAACACTTCCAACATGTAAACGAATTTAAACAAGAAGGGTATCCAACCTGAATAGGAAGGTGTAACTGTTGAGGGTTTTTTTAACAGCAGAATTACTAAGTGATCACATAAACATTGACAACTCACAGATCTGTCTCAGACAGAGACTTCCACTGTCCTGTCACGATCGCATCTCTGCGCTCCAAAGCATGAAACCATTATTAGTCATCAGGACTATAATTTTGATATAATGTGATTTCACACACACACACACATTTACAGAGCCATTTACACAGTAATTTCAGACTCACAACATACCCATAAGTTTACCAATGTGTCCCTTCACCATCTAGATCTGTCTTTGTGGCACAGAAATCCACATTATCCGCAGATTGCAAAGGCAGGGCCACTCAGTGGTACAAGACTCGCTTCCCACCCGGACCCAGTGAAATATTCTGTCTTCTAGGCTCCCTCCCAAGCCCAGGTCACTGTTCTCCTCACAGCTTCAAAGTGTTAAGCTACTCAATGCTCCTTTTCTTAAAGTGTTCCTGTATTGCTGGGATTTCCAATGGCTGTGATTATCTCATGTAGTCTCACAAAGCACACTTTTCTACGGGAATATTGCTCATAAATAGGATTTTTACTGCCTCCTCTCTGGAACTGGATGTTAATGAGCTGGTTGGATAACAAGTCTCATAATGCTTCGACAGCGTGTGGGCCTCCTGCTTTGCTTTCAGCCAAGGTTTCTGTAAGTTGCCATAATGCAAGTACACTGGGAATCCAACCAGCTTCTGGAGGGGTGGAGGACATGACCCCCCCATTTGTGTTTTACCATCCCACTCAAACGCCTGCACTCAGACTTCTAAGCTACAAGAATAAACTTGAGGTTAAAAAAAACCCACATAATTTCCAGATTAATTCTTTGATCAGTACGGGCACGGCTGGAACCACAGCTTGTCGCGCCATGCTGCCTCTGAAGTCAAGGAGACATGGTACCAACAAAAAACTACCTGCCCAATCACTTCCACATCACAACTTTTTAAATTTTCTTCTGGCCCCAAACAGCACAAACACCCTCGAAGACTCGAATGAGACAGGGGTGCAAATTCACTGTCACACGCCCACGCCTGGGGGGTTTTGCCTGTTCTGACAGGAGCCCCTCCTCGTTAATGCTCTTAATTACAGGACTGTTTCAAGTGAAACGCCTATCGGGTTCACCGAGACAAAAATCTGCTCTGAGCAAATTATCTGAAGGCAGATTTGTTACAGGCCACTGTTTGACTGTAGTACCCCATCTCATTAGCAGGTGCTGATCCCACTAAGTAATTAGCATGTTTCTTTAGCCCTTAATCCTATCCTGATACATAGCTGAGGGAAGCATCCATGGGAAAGAGCTGCAATAGGCAGCTCTGCACAATTAACTAATTAGCTAAGCAAACTTCGGGGATATGGAGGTTGAAGGACATGCTTGGGCCCTTCTGCTGGCAGTATTTGAGACCGTTGTCCAGAAATAGACCCAAAAAAGGACATTCCCTTTTAGCCAGTGTTGTGGTATGCAAATTTAATAGTTGATAAACACTTTGCACTAATGACTAAGGTGCTGGAAGGGGCTGGTTTGGTTTATATCACTCCAGCAGTGTGACAACAGCAACCAGTTGCACCCCATTTCCTTGCTTTGCAACTGCTACAAAACTTGCAGAATTCTCAGAACCCCACAAAACTATGTCAACTTTGCTCTTGCCTAGAGCCAACCCAAACGCTTCTCCTTTTACACTCCAGATGCAAATACCCTGGAAATTTACACGCCAAAACTGAAAATCAAATTGCTAAGCCAAATTCCCAGGTGCTATAGAAAAGACAGCATGCTATTTTAAAAGCAAATTTTAAGAATCCCAAAGCAGTCACAACAGTTGCAGGACTGCAGGGCAGTTTTCCTTGGTCTTCAAGAGCAAGTGGTCAGACTCTCAGAACGAAAAGAAACTCAGAGCAGATAGCAAGGGCTCGTTTGCCAGGGTGGTTGGAAACTAGTGATGAGTCCCTGTGGTGGGACAGGAACTCTTGGTGAGTTCCACTCTGTGGTGACTAGTTTGAAACAGAATCACAGAATGCTATGGGGTTGGAAGGGACCTCTGGAGATCATCCAGTCCAACCCCCTGCCAAAGCAGGTCCACCCAGAGCAGGTCCCACAGGAACATGTCCTGGTGGGGTTTGAACATCTCCTGAGATGGAGATCCCACCACCTCTCTGGGCAGCCTCTGCCAGGGCTCTGCCACCCTCAAAGTGAAGAAGTTCCTCCTCATGTTTAGATGGAGCTTCTTATGTACAAGTTTGTGGCCATTTCTTCTTGTCCTGTCCCTGGGCACCACTGAAAAACCCTTAAATCTTCTCTAGAGTTTTCCAACTGCGACAGTACCCATTAAAGCTGATACTACAGAGTTAGCACCTCAAACACTGTACACTAAACACCTCTGAAGATACTTACTAACAGGAAAGGGTAACTGTAGCATATAGATTAAAATTCCTATTGTAAATACAAAACCAACTGAAAGCCAAGCAAAGGTATCTCAACTTCTAACAAAATCCTTAATTTCCAAATACATCTTGTAATCCACACAAGAAAACCCCACTCATTGTGACTCGTTGGATATTAATCAAGACGTCCCTACTGTTACCACATATTCCCTCTTATATGGTCCAGCTCCAATGATTTATAATAAAATCAGATTCCTGTGCTCGGTTACTGCACTGAGCAGTGCCAAGAACATGACTTTGCATTAGTTTAAATGATGGCACTAATCCATCCACCATCACAACCACCCCAAACCAGATGGCAGGTTGGAACTCTTTCTAACCATAGAGCATTAGATCTAAAGTAGGTTCCTTTGTTTGCACAAATAACTGGATTTTTTTTTGCCTCCTGCTCAAAGGGTGCTTGTGAGCTGCTGCTTTTTAACTTTGAAAGTCAACCGGGGGTACTTCAGACCTGTTTTGTTCAGACTAAAAGATTCACTGTAAATATTAACGCTGATGATTCTGTACTCCATGTAAAACAAAAGCGCTAGTTAGGCTTTTAAAAGCAGTTTATTCAATCAAATCTGTGGTAATTGCATAATTTAACGTTAACAAACTATCCCTGAAGTATATAAAGTACCTTTGCTGAACATAAACCTCTCTGCCCCCATCACCTCTGTGAAAAGAGACCATAACTCTTTCCTGCCTCCCTAACAACGCCCAAGCTGTCTGCTCTTCATCACTGTTATCAGCTCTCCATTAAGGGTATCTGTAGCTTCCTAGAGTCTTACTTTTTTTTTCTTTTTCCTTCCATAAATTGATCTTCCAACAGCCTTAGAAACTCCTGGAAACAGTACAATAATTCCTTCTATTTTCACAGGCATTGGTAAAACAGCTCTGCTACTGTTTATCTCAGGGTTATACCGAAAATTAACTGGAGAGCACGTAGGAGGAAGACTTGAAATAGGAGATAATGAATGGAAAACCACTACAAGCCAAATCATTTGTCATTAGCTATGCCTTGTTAATACTGAGAAATCAAGCCATGGGAACAAGCCCAAGGTGGTGTTTTCCCAAACATCCCTCCCACTGCTGAAGAGTCTTAACAACAGTTAACGACAAAAACATCCACACGTCCCCTCTCCTCATTAACAAGTGTTAGGTACTTTGGATTTCAACCCTATTTGTAAGAGGCACAATTTGCACAAACTATTTTATAACATGAATTTTGTCTCAAAAAGCTGTGTTCTTAAGCAAAGCAGAAAAAAAAAACCAACCATGGATACCAGTGGTCTGAGATTTCTTACTCCCTGATTTGCACCCAAACGTACAGCTCACAAGGTCACACTAATCTCCAGGTGCAAGTTTGACTGAATTCACATTTCACAGAGTCATAGAATGGTNTCCTCTCTGTGTTGAGGACTCCAGAGCTGGACACAGTGCTCCAGGTGGGGTCTCACCAGAGCAGACAAACTGCTCTCCACGTTTAGGGAACAAACTCAGAGCAGTCTGCCTGGCAGGCAGCTTTAGACTATCTACCCATAAAGCAGACTGTGAGCAGTATTTGGTGTTGCTCCTCTGCAGCTATAAACAGCCCCTTGACTCTGGCAGCTGTACATTCACCATAACGTGAAAGGAATGAGAAAATAAAAAACAAAAACAAACCAACCCAACCAAACCCAACACGCTTAAATCATTGAATCAATAACACTAAAGCAAAATTCCTTGTTTACCAGATCCTTTTCGTCTCTAGAACTTGCATTTGTCATATTATGCACAGTAACAAGAGGCTTCTAGCCTTTATATATTCTAATATGATGAATCACACTACGCTACAGAGCTACTCTCAGAAGCAGTCTGAGCTTCAGAATAAAATGACTGACTACAGCAGCCTTAAGAGGAGGAAGAGAAAAAAAGATCATTAAAAATATTCTCGGGAAAACAAGCCCTTATGAATGAGGGGGAAGTAATTTTGCATCAGAAGGAAATGTTCAATCATGTACTGTGTGTCTTTGTAGCCGGTGACTTTAAACCAGGCCTTTCCAGGAACAGAGAAGCAGGGAAAAGTATGAACTTCAGTAACCCCATGAAGGACCAAAACAGTCCCAATGGGTTGGTGCCCCTCTGATGGAGCCAGGCAGCTTCCACAGCAAGTGCTGCTCAGGAAAACCAGCCTGGGAAAACCTAAGGCTGCTCTGACAGGAGGGGACTGTAGCTGAGTCCCCGTCAGCAACACTATTCTGGCCAAGTATGAGTGCTGTGCTGGCACTGATACCTCCACAGGAGTCACTAAAGAGGGAGAAGACCCCACTCCCATCCCATCAAACACCCCTCAGACACTCTCTTGAGAACAACACCAAGAAGAACCCTCAGCCACCGCATATCCAGCTTATGGGGGCTCTTTGGAGCAGAGTTCCTCCCCAGAAGTGTCACAGATCTTTGGGATGCCTGTTGGTCATGCTGGATTGAAGTCATCTGTCCCAGCACCTGAGAAGATGCCAGCTCTACTACGTAATCATTCAGCCACAATGTCTGCACGTGGACATGGTTTAGCACCCACAGCCACGTGGTAATGCCACACGTGCTGCAGATGACTGGGGATTTTTGCTTTGCTGGGAAATGGAAAAGGTATTTTCCACCCTTCACAGCTACAAACCATCAGACTCACCCTTCAGGGTGTCTCCAAATCCCCAGGACAGCTCTTTGGGTTTCATTTCTTAAAACCTTCTCTTAAAACCTTTTCATCTTCCCAACATCTGAGCTGTTACATACACACTCTCACCAACACTGCCACTAGGTGACAATCAGACCACACTTTCTCTCAGTGAAAAGCTGAAGGAGAAGAAAAGAAAAAAAAAACAGCTCAGGTTCCTTGGTTTTGCAGGGCAAAGATGTGATGTGCCTTCTGGAAAGCACCACTGGATGGTACGCCGCAGCATTGGCATGAGCCATAGAGCAGGGCAGTCTGAGGGACAGCTGGGACAAGAGACAAAGCAGGGAAGGATGACCTGTTAAGGTGAAGCACCCACTTCTCAAACTGAGCAATTAAGAAGGGGAAGCAGTGATGATTCAACCCAAAAGAAACAGAATCCAACCCAAACGGTATCCTCTTGGAGCGTGACAAGGAGAGTAACCCACCAAAACAGCAGAAAGGGCCAAGCCTCGCATCTAAAACCAGAGAACTGGTTCAGATCCAGAGCAGGGTCAGATCTGGATTTGCTGGAGTTCTGCTGTTTTAAGACTGGGAAGTCATGGACAGGTTAACACTGCTCTATCTGAGCAGCTTTTACATTTGGTTTAGTTTCCTAAATTAACCTTTCTCGCTTCAGAGTTCCCTTGTGCATATCCCTTTCCAGACTGAAGCGGTGAGAAGGAAGGACAGCAGGGGCTGTCAGCCTGCACGGGTAACAAACGCCAGCACAAAGATCTGCACTGAAATCTGCTCTCCAGCACTTCATCTTAGGACCACAAAGACGATGAGGGACTTGGAGCAGCTCTCTGATGAGGAAAGGTTGAGGGACTTGGGCCTTTTTAGTCTGGAGAAGAGAAGGCTGAGGGGGGATCTGACCAACACCTAGAAATACTTAAAGGAGGAAGGGGCCAGCCTTTTTTCAGTGGTGCCCAGTGACAGGACAAGAGGGAATGGGCACAAACTGGAACATAAGAAATTCCATCTCAACTAAGAAGGGAAAAGCTGAAGGAGAGGGTGGCAGAGGCTGCCCAGAGAGGTGGTGGAGTCTCTTTCTCTGGAGACATCCAAACCCCACCTGAGTCTATAATTCTCATCTGAATCTCCCCTCTTCCAAATTACAACCAATTTAAAATTTATTTACATGCTAGTTCCTTACTCCTTTCCTCCCTCACTTCTGTGAAATTGGGTTTGTAAACGAAGGTGAGAGGGCACTTTCCTGCCTTGGCAACCACTGTATGGACTGGCCTCTGCAGAGGTTCCAGCACCTCAGGAGGTTCGTGCCACCAGTGACCAGCGGCGCTTCTCTTCCAGGAACTTCTCCAGCGCTCTGACGCCAGAGCCCAGTATTGAACAGCATCCATGTTAATTAATTCTAATTTTAGTTCCACCTCTTTTTGACCACCAATAAATCCATGCCGCTTTGTAATCCAGCACCGGGATCTGTTCCAGCATTACAGAATTTGGCATTTTTAAAACCATTTCTGCTCCCACCCCATTTGTCAGCAGCCTCAATATGTTTGGCATACGAGGAAAAAAATATACGGATCTGCTGTAGGGTCAAGTAAAGCCTATGGGAGGGTAATTCTAGCAACAATATCGCTCCTGGAACCACAGACAGTGATGCCATTTGGTATGGAAATGGCTTGCTTTGCAGAAAGAACATGATCTGTCTGTCATTAAAACCCGCTGAAGTTCTTCCAAGGGACCAGCTACTAGAAATGACAATTCCGCATCAAAATCGCCTTCTGTGAAAATCCTTCCCTCTTCCCTTATGCAGCTTTTACACCAAGACACAATTTTAATTCTAAAAGAAAAACACACCCTTCCTCTGCATCTTTAGAGAGCCTTTTAGAAATAAGTAATTACAGAAAGATGTTTCTATTAGTCTCAAGGCTCTTGTCCAAGTGTTCCTCGGATATTTTAAACTAAATGTATTTCAAGGAGCTGCCAAGAAGATGAATTTTATTTAATTCAAGTAACAGATCTAGGTATTTAAGGCTGCGCCTTTCTCTGGAATCCCTCTGTGACGACAGCTATTATCTGCTGCTTTCATGGTAGGCAGTGCTTCTCCTCGGGTTTATTACTGAGGAAATTAAGAGTTACAGCTGGTGTCAGCCCAACATGACATGGTTTCAGCACTCTGCGAAGTTCCATATCCTCAGGCACCTTCAAATTACAGTCAGGCAGAAAGGACTTCCACTAACTGGAAACACAAGGCAATAACTAACTGGGGTCTCAACTGACTGGGGGATCTCCTCCTCCCATGAGGATCCCAGCTGGAATCCATTCCTCTGCTCCAGCTGCTCTCCTCCTACGCAGGGGAAGGATGGCATTTGGCATCTTAGAAGCAAAGGAGCCCGATAAATAATAAGAGCACAGTAAAAATCTAATTGTCTTCTTACTTAAGACAGTCTTATCACATGATACTTGTCCCATATACAAAGGCTTCCAACAAAAGTCCCTGCTCTGTAAACAGAATTTTGATTAATCCCATTGAGGATTCTCTCCCTGATACATACTCTGTAGCTCAGTACGATATCCCAAACCAGTGACAAATACTCAGAAGTAGCATATTTCGAGAAAAGTTTACTTATTAGATATATTCAGCCTCATCTATCTCTAATGGCAAATGAAAATCCAATCCATCTGACACTACAAAAAACTTTTAATTTTTTTCTGAGATGCAGATTCCACGGCAACTTTTAAACTTGCCAGCTCACACCTGAGTATCCGTAATAGCCAACATGCAAATCGCTCTGCATTTTGTCTCTTCTTGTCCTCAAAATATGAGTGTGCCAGCGTGTGACAACGAAGAGCAAGGAAAAATGCTGCTGGTAACTGGTGACTCGGATTTGCAGTAAGGTATTGGGCTGGGAAATATTCTAGTCCAGTTGATTACCACATGCTGTCCTGAAAAGATGACATGGACTGCTGGGATGGAGCAGTCCGTGTTCACACATTCAGGCATTTGGTTATAACTTGGAGCAGTTGTCAGAATTTTCCTGGAGAGNAGAGCTGCTCCAGCCCTCTGAGCATCTTGGTGGCCCTGCGCTGGACCTGTTCCAACAGTTCCATGTCCTTTCTCTGTTGAGGACTCCAGAGCTGGACACAGGACTCCAGGTGGGGTCTCACAAGCGCGGAGTAGAGGGGGAGAATCACCACTACTCTTCATCATGGCAAGGTGAATAAACTAACTTAACAAAGAACAGGTACTTGTCTAGTCCTGGGCCGTTAGACCTTGATTCAGGGGATCTTAGCAAACAAGAGAAGCAGACCATCTCTTCAATGAGAACTGCAAAAAGACTTTCTAACTTAAAATATTAACTAATTTAGCACAGGGCCTGCTACCAGCAGCCTGTTTGCAGGGCCTTTGGCCATTCAGTGATTCCCACTGATTAAT
The DNA here is from genome assembly GCA_013400375.1 of Thinocorus orbignyianus. NCBI lineage: Eukaryota > Metazoa > Chordata > Aves > Ciconiiformes > Thinocoridae > Thinocorus > Thinocorus orbignyianus. The sequence goes on along the minus strand of VXBW01003490.1, from coordinate 669,001 downwards.
TTCAAACGGAACCGAGAAGCAGAGCTGGCTCCTCCTTTCATCTCTCACATTTCAATCCACACACATCGGGTTCTCCGCAGACCATCAGCCACCCGACTCTGGTTACAGAACAGGGATTCATCCATAGCCAGCAAAATACAGATTGGGGAAGATATTTCTCAAACAGAAATGAAACCATTAAAAACTGAGTGCTGCCCAAGTGAGGAACACCCTCCCCACGGCTCAGTCTTCCAAAGAACCAAGGAACCAGTTATAAAACCCAGACTGCCAGGACACCTTCCTCCCTTGCCTTATGAATTGATTCAGCCACAGAAATGGTCACATTAGATGACAGAAACTAAAAGGGAAAAAAATAAAATAAATAATCTTACAGATTGTTTTGCAGTTTCAGATATTTTTGATAAAAGATAAACTGCTTCTAAGTAAGTTTTCACACGTCATTAAAACTGGAAGCTGAATCTTCTGCAGACCAGAGGAGTTACAAAAAAGAGCTGCAGGAAAAATAAAAGGGCAATGGAAATGCTTCCAACTGGGTTCCCTATCCAAACAGTGAGAGGGGAAAAGATAGATGTGGGAGCAAAGCATGTTCTGAGGCAACTTATGCTTTAAATTACCTTCAGGATTAAAATCAACACACACACACACACACACACACACACACCCCCTTTCAATGAAACACAGTATTTTTCCCATTTCCACCCTATGGAATACTAATGACTTATTTTTAACCAGTTTTGCTCCCATTTATCTTTTAAATCAATAACTCTATCATTCATCTAAATTGCTATTAAATCTTCTGTTGAGGGGTTTGGGTCGGTTTTGGCTTTGCTGTTACAGCCACTACCACAAAAAGCATTTCCTGGCCTCACTCAGAAGGGTGAGGTATAGTTTAGGTACGATTTCAAGGTGTATCTTCACAGCTTCCCCAGAGAAGCAGGATTTCGGGTGGCACATTTTCCAGTCCAGCCAGCACAGATGACTTTAGACCTGAGTCATCTCAGAAATATGCCATTAATAACAGAATTAATACAGGATTACTAGGAAATAGTGGATTCCGCTGGAAATCCAAGGGGTTTTGACCATTATTTTTGTTCCAATTTGGATTTGAGCCGTCAGAAGAGTAAGGTTTTGGTAACGGAAAAGCAGCGACACATTTCAACTCTGAAAAAGCATCATTTTGTGTTGCTGTTGACCTGTGCAACTACCTGAGTCCTGCTGAGGTTTTCAAGGTGCTGCAGAAACTCCCGAGGCCGAGCCATCACCCTGAAAGTGGCCATCAGGTCACCTGGCCACAGTTTGGGCTGAAATCATCTGGAATTGTTTGCAGGTGCATCTAATCATGATGATTTTCTGACAGGAAATGGTTTCATTTCGCTTCTAGAGAAAACCCTCTCTAAAGAGCAAGGTATTTGGTTTAATACAAGCCAGCCAGGATGTATTGAGAACCTCTCTAAAGTAGAGGCTGAAATATCCCCCTATTTTTCATGATTTATTTTACCCTTTTCTGTTAAAAAAAATAAAAGGACTGCCACAGAAAACCTGCTGAAATGTTCACCTAAATGCAATGAACCATTCCCACGGGGTCTGTAATTCACTACCCTGCCCATGAAAGGCTTCATGAAAGCAGAAACAGAACCTTCATCTCCAAACTGCCACCACCAAAACATCCTCGTGCTGCTTTAGCTTTTTACTGATAAAAACCTTCCTCTCAGAACACTGGGCAAGGCATCGTCTTTGAACTCCCCTGCATCTTCTTGTAAACTGAAGAGAATTCAATCCCTCCTAAGTCTTTCCTGAGAAGCAAGAGCATTTCTTGCCATGAGAGAGATGGAGGTGACCAGGGTTAACAAAGACAGAGGCAATGCAGTAAAATAAATCAAGGGCATGTTTTTGTCTCTGTCAAAAAAGATCTGATCCTTCCAAACAGGGACAACAGCTTTATGTGAAGTAGTCTCTTTCAGACAAAATTTATCCAGCAGCGCTCAAATTCCAATCTGACTTCGGCAAGTCAAAAGGGGGAGAATAAGATGCTGGGCTACAATTTCAAACATCTAAATATCAAGGTAAAATAAGCATTTCAGTTTACACTGCTTTTTGTGTAGAACTGCAATACGTGGTAGAAGCTGCACTCCGAATCCTTCCTGGGAGGAAGACAGTTTCTGTCCATTTGGCACAGCTCCCGCTGTGATTTTGAGATTAAATATGGTTTAAAAAAACCCAACAAACAACTAGTCAGGAACAGTCACGGAGCACTAAAACTCACAGAAGAAGGAAATGCCAAGCACGTTTTTCCTAGATTGCAGCTCTGGCATCCTGAACAGTCTCTGCTTTGCTGTTTGCCATCCGAGCATCAGTCCCTGAGAGATTCTCCTTCCTTATTAAAAAGGGGAAACCCACCAGGTTGATCCAGGTGGTGCTTTATCACACTACACACAACACCAATACCTGAAAGAAACCATTTTCACAAATATTCACTGTTTTCTGCAAGGAAATTCCCAGGCATCTTCAATCCAGTGGATCTGGGTCTTACTTGAACCTTCTCCAAGGGTCTGTGCCACCATCCAGCACGACCTAGACAGGCTGGAGAGCTGGGCAGAGAAGAACCTCATGAGGTTCAACAAGAGTAAGTGCAGGGTCCTGCACATGCACAGGAAGAATTCCAGGCACCAACAGAGCTTAGGGGCAGACCTGCTGGAAAGCACCTTTGCAGAGAAGGATCTGGGAATCCTGGTAGACAGTTAGACAGCAATGGGCCCTTGTGGCCAAGAGGCCAATGGAACCCTGGGCTGTGTAGGGAAGAGTGGGGCCAGGAGATGGAGGGAGGCTGCTGTAAATACTGTGACCATATTGTAAGTAATACTAGAGGCTTTAGATACTTAGTACAACTGTGAGCTGACCCAGTTTCAGGCCTTCAAAGCTAAAACTGCTTGGCAAAGAGGCAAAACTGTGTGCAGACATAACCCGCAGCAAGGAAACAGCATGACCCTATTGAAAAAACACCCCAGAGAGAGACCAGAGCACGGGCTGAATGGTACCACCAATGGCAGGGTGACATCTGATCATCAATGTCATGACAGACCTAACTCAGGTACAAGGAAGACGGGCTCCAAAGGGCCCCTCATGCCCAGTGCTCCCATCACAGGCTACTCCGGAGCCCACAATAGTCCACAGTGTGATGAACCTCACAGCACACAGCTTTAAGGGACTGGGCTTCAGGAGAATCCATGGTGGTGGTCACCACCAGGCTGGGCCCTGACAGCAGCGAGCCATTTGTTAGACGAAGGCGCACAACTGATCTTAATTTTACTCCCCACTTCTTTGTTTATCTATTGTTTGGGGCTTATTTTTAAACTCTGACAAAGAGCTCACTGTTGTGTAGTCACCTAAACCACGATAACCCCCCACCACGATCCGGCACCAGTACCTTCCTCTTTCCATGCCGAGTAATACTCTCGGTTGCGTAAAAGCTGCAGCTTGACAAGAGTTAACTTAGACCATCTGAACAACACTAACTGATTGATATGGTTTAATTGGGACTTGTACAGAAGCCATGGAGAAAGAGGGTTAGAAGCCGGTGTGCACGGAAGCCTGAGCAGCAACGCAGTAAGACTAGAAGGCAGGATTTTCCTTCTCCGTGGCTCACAAGTCGTCCACCTCTTCTGCTCCACGTCCCACCACCGCTCCCTGCGGTACCAGCGGGGTTTGGTGGGGCACTGCTTCCCCCACCTTCCCCATTTACCAATCCAACATGTAATTTCATCTTCACTCATTTAAAAAAACCACTCCAAAAGATGACAACACTTCTCAGGGAGCATGCAATACATACCCAGAAAAAAAAAACCAACAAAACAACAAAACCCCAGAGATGGCAGGGGTCTTCTCCTACAAATATGCAATAATGTTCCTCTGAGATACTTGCCCACCACTTTTGGAAGTCCTGTAGCCTGGAGGCTGTTGAAAGTTGATTTAACTGACCCTTTGCATAAATGTTTCCATAAGCAAGAACCGCAGAAGGAGTTGGTACCACTGTTTAATTTTCTTCAACTGCCACTTTTTTTTTTATTATTATTTATTTTCCCCTTAAACCAAAAAGGAAGAATAATCAGGAATCAATCCACAGCAGTCTCACTGTTGCAATAGGTCCAACTCAATTTTAAGGAAAGGCAGTAGAAACAGCCGTAAAGCAGAAAGCCCTATCAGCTCCTATCAGCTCCATCACAGCAGAAAGGGAGCGAGCATCTCCCTTTTCCATTTGGCAAGGAGAAGCTGATTAAACAGCTTGATCCCTCATCTCCAGTCTTTAAAACCTCCTACTTGTTTACAGTATTAAAAGCAAAGAGGACTTGAAGGTATTTAGCTCCCGTGGCAGAAACACGGTGCTGATCTGGGGGCTGCACATCAGCAGGAGAAACGAGGCTCCTGATGGACCTGCCAGCTCTGCTTCCAACCTCTCAGGATTTAAACATTCACAAGCAATTAAACCAGTTAAAAATGCTTTGGTATTTTTGGAGACCGAACCTAAGTTTTGCAGTTTGTATGCACCCTTCATCTTCAAACTTCACACAGCAGGAATCTCTACTCCAGTACGAATTCAGGCTGTGAGTACTGGAAGCTACTCAAGTTAGTGAATCCCAGGGACTAAATCAGGCTAACTCATCTATTACTCACAAGGCACAACAAATTCCCCCTTTAAAAGCAGCAAACACAGGTTAAAGTGACTGTCATGTCCCTTCTACCCAGTCCTTTTTCAACTTGGTAACGAGCCCGCTTGTGGGCTGGTGCTTCCCAAAATGATTAGCTGCCAACACCAAAAAAAACCAAACTCCCTCCCATCTACTCCTCCACGTAGAAGAAAAACTTCCTCCAAGGATTTCAATGAATATTTCTTATCTACTCAAGTGGTTCCTAATAATTTTGTACAAAAAACAGCTTTACAGAAAATACTAATTTTTAGCACCCTAAAAATAATGTTATTTCTCAAATATGAAAAAATCTAATTCTAAAACTGTTCAGTAAAGAATTCCATTTAGTGAACATTTGAAGATGCTATCACAGAAGGCTGTGCTTTGAGAAAAAACTCCCTAATACTTCAATAAAGTGTAGTAATACTGGAATGAAATGCAGCTGCACAGAATTTTGAATGTTCCGAAGTAGAGAATTTAGCAAGCACTGCCAGTGGGATTCCCTGAATTCCCAGTTCAACTGGTTTGAGAGTGGGGCTTGGGCAAAGATAAGGAAGGCCATGGGGCTGGCCACCAGCAGCGTCGCTCTGCTCTGTTGAAGAGCCACAGCTCAGCCAAACTGGTTCAAACTCAGGAAGATGGAACGTTCCTAATGGGTTTTAAGAAGAAGGTCCTTCTTCCACCAGAAGACAAGTCATCCCCATTGTGAGAGAGGTCTGAAAACAGCCAAGCTGCAAAGGAGACAACTCATTTAAAGGCTCGCAGGTTTAATTAGGAAGCATCAGCACTGGAGAGGTCTCTCAGAAAAAGGCCTTTTAGCAGGAAATGGAGCAATACAGGGTTTAAAGCTGTTCAGACAGTTCTCTGCCACTAAGGCAAAGGCAATTAAAACTTCAATGCCTTTCCAGTAGCCCATGGTTTACTCGCAAGCAGAAGGTGCTAATGAGACACTTAGAAAAACAGAAAATAAAATAAAAAAAAGCAGCAGCCTGTGAAAGGGGGGAAAAGTCTTTCTGTTTTAATCCAGTCAAAATGCAAAAGACGAGCATTTTGCTCTAGAGCTCCCTTCCAGCTCTGACAATTCCCTGATTCTGTGATCTCCATCTTGTAGGAGATGTTCTCCTGCATCCTAAAATGATCCTACCCAGTATGAAGGGGGTTTTGTACAGCATGATCTAAGAAGTCAGAGTTTTGATTGCTCAATTTCTTACGGTTAGGGTTTTTTCTGCCCTGTTTTTCAGCTTCACAACTACTGTTTTAGTGTATTAAGTTTGGGCAACAGTGCAGAGAGGAGTACAGAAAGCTAGTAATACACCAGGGCTACGTAACTCCAAACCTCTGTCATCTGAAAACAATGCACTCCCCATGCCAGAGTTACTTGAAATACCCCAGAATCACAGAGCTCAACTCCTACCGGCATTGAGCACTGCAGTTCCCAGTCTGTTAAGCTGGGACATTCATGAGAGTGGGATTTATAGTGCTTAGCTCCTCAATATCAAGGACATTTATTCATGATAATAAGAAATCTAGGAGCTACTTAACACCTGACAGTAGCAGCACAGAACAATTTAAGAGAATTAAAGACAATTTCTGTATTTAATCAAAGAACTATCTAAGCAGTTGAGAAGGCCCAATTGCTGAAGACCAATAGTGAATTTTATATTTTGTCTTCTGTGAAGAGTAACATGGCATTTTCAAAGACTAGGAATAGTTCTATTTAATGTAGGAGACAAAAAGATGTCCATTTTCATAATTTCTACACTCAGTCCCAGGTGTCCCCCATTTTATGAAAGCATGGGAACATTTTTTTTCGCGTCAACATTCAGGCACCCAGAAATTAAAGCTACTTCTGCAGAGGGGAACTAACAAAAGTCATGGCTTACTGAGCCCTAAAAGTGGCTTCCCCTTGTCCACACACAAATACCACCTGAATAAAACCTCAGCTCAGTTTTAATCCGATGCGTTGTTGCTTTTACAAACAAGATATTTCAGTGACATCTTTTACAGTTCTCTCTGGACAGCAGCAGCTTTCAGGGCTGTTCTGTATCTTGGGACAACTTTAAAGGTCACGCCAGGCTCCTCGGTGTGTGATTCCACACCTTCCCCGTGGCTGGATGGGATATGGGAACACCATTTGGGTGCAAAGCCCTTCTTTTCTGGGGCTCTGAGGCATCTTGTAACTAAATCTCAGGAATGCACCTGACACGCTGGAGAACATGTTCTCTAATGAACTGCAGAATCACAGAATTTTCAATATTTGGAAGGGGCCTCTGAGATCAAGTCCAGCCATATACATGCCAGAAGAGAAAA
>VXBW01003490.1:638012-657132 GCA_013400375.1 Thinocorus orbignyianus | reverse complement strand
TGCACTCTATCCCACTGTCCATGTCTCCAACAAAGATGTTAAATAGCACTGGTCCCAGTACTGACCCTTGCGGGACACCACTCGTCACTGGCCGCCACGTGGACATTGACCCATTAACCACAGTGCCATCAAACGAGACACACAGCACTTCATGCATTAATTTGACTATTAAAAGCGGAAGAACTAAACCCTTTTTGCCTGCTGGCGTTTACAGGCCTTGACAGAAAGCACATGAAGTCTCATGCTCTCCTATCAATTAATGACATGCTCATTTCCCAAATGAGCAACAAGTCATCCCCAAAGACCTCTCAGCCTCTCCATAAAGTATGAGAGCCTCACAAATCCAACTACAGGCATGGATATCACATCTAGCTTGCTTTTACGATGATAGGGTGGTTTTGGTTTTTTTATTTTAAAAGATAAACACCTTTCAAGCACATGAGTGTTCAGAGGCTCTTTCACCCTGCGTTATGGAAACTGAACCATACATCAGCCTCCCAGCTCTGCCTCCAGTGTGCAGATTAGGGCTCCCGTATTGTAGGAGATAAAAATCCTGGTGGTGATAAGCTAAGACGCCTAATATTTTAAAACAGTTGAAGCCAGCTCTTTCAAACCCTACCAACTCCTCCGTATCGAAAAAGAAATCCGTACAAATGGTCTCCGACCACCTCTCAGCAAGGACTTGGGGTAATAACCTGCAGCCCAATTTGAGCACGTGAAAAGCAGATAAAGTCCTATTTCCTCGCTGCTCTGCATTACTACGTGTTTTCTGCATAAAGCACAGTAACTCTTGCACATTTTATGCAAGTATCTCGAACATGATTTCTTCAGAAGAAAAATACAATAGATGCTGCCCAGAAAAAGGAAATAAGTAAAACAAGAAAATCACCATTATTCCCATTTTTGGCCTTTTGATTCGCACAGGACAGAACACCAAGATCATTTCTAAGTGCTGCCTCCTGCACATCAGCTGCCTGACGTGCCATTCGAGGGGGCAGCAGGGTTACCCACCTCTCGTAGCTAAAGAGTAATTCCCTCTGCTTTGCAGAAAATGGAAGAGAGTAGTGGGTGATGCTTCCTACAGCACTGGCACAAAATGACACTAAAAATCCATTTAAGATGTTTCAGCTCGAATACAGGCGCCTTCCACCATCCAGCCAGCGTTTCAAAGTAGGAAACGCTCTGTTCTGACATTTTCAGAGTGCATTTTTCAGTGCAGCAGAACCCTATTTCTACAAGCAATGGCTCGCACACATGATACATTTAACTAGGTATTTTACCCAGGAAAGTATAAATATGTTTTCCCTCCCTGAAGCGAGCTATGAACAGGACACCAGCCAGCAGCACCGCTCTTGCCGACAGAGACCTTTGAATTATGAGGAGAAATTATTCACAAACAAGTCCTTGCTAACTAAAACCATTGCTACACACTCACACATCCAGAACTGGGCCTGAATAAGCAGCATAAGCAATACAAATGGAAATCCAGTCTGAGATATCTCAGCTCCCAGAGCTGCCTCCAGGACCAAACAGCCCCCAGGCTTCAGTTCATTATACCTATTTATTCTGGTTTTCCAAAGCTGATCCCACAGAGGTCTAGCAAAAGCCCTTCCACAACGAGGATTTCTCGGTGCAAAAATCAGACCAGGTGAGTGCTTTCTCTTAAAAACGATTTACAAATCTCTTAAATTATTTACAAACATCTTAAATGCAGCTTTGTGCTTCAGAAAATAGTTCACCAGCAAGCACTGTATATTTCACAATTTCTGAACGTGAAGTGGTTAACATCTGCTCTGAATCTCCACTATCCCACCACTGCCAGCTCCTTAGCTGCTAATTAATAATAACAAACTATTACATAAAATAAAGTATGCAGACACAGGCTCAGACTCAAGTGTTGGGCTGAGCCCCCTCTCTGGGTAAGGCAGCACTGTTCCATTATTCATCAGAAGGTGTTGACAGCACACGCCGTGTGTTATTTGATCAGGAGCTGCGAGCAGCAAGTTTCTAAAAATATTTTCAGTTCTATTTATTGGGAACTTGTTTCTATTTTATTTTATTTTTTCCCCTTTGCCTGAACTGATTGCATGGCAAGCTGCAACACAAGCAATCAGCCAGTGTCATAAATATGCCAACAAATAATAAAAAGCACAGAGCAATCATATCTCATTCATCTAGAGTCGCAGAAATCCCATGACTTGAAAGATGGGGAAAAAAAACCCCTTCATTCAAACAAAATATCCCCTTAGAATAAGAATGGACTGACGTTCCCTGCCCTGCCCATTACAAAACTTGGAGAATTCAGGTTAGATCTCAGGAAGAACTTATTTGGTGTGAGGGTGGTGAGGCACTGGAAGAGGTTGCCCAGAGAAGCTGTGGCTGCCCCATCCCTGGAGGGGTTCAAGGCCAGGCTGGATGGGGCTTGGAGCAACCTGGTGTGGTGGGAGGTGTCCCTGCCCAGGGCAGGGGGGTTGGAACTGAATGATCTTCAAGGTCCCTTCCAACTCTGACCATTCTATCATTCCATGAATTTCTCTCTTGCTGTGGTTTATCACGCCCTGGAAGGCCCATCCCCAACAAGAGGGGATAATCAATACAGGACCTTAGTTGTAATTCAGAACAAACTCCTAAAGGCACGATTACCTCTCAATAATTTAGCACAGGCCCTTTATACCCTGGGATCAGCCTCTCCTCAAGCTGTATTTTGAAAATGTGAATTGGCACACTGAAAGAGACTGCATTAATTTTCGCAGGTTTTTTAATATAATTAGGAAAGTCGAGCAGAGTTGCCATTACAGGTATTATGACAGCACTTTGAAACGCCAATTAGAGATCAAGCACTGAAGACACCCAAGATAAATTACTCCTTTAACAGAGGCGACACTGAAGGCATGGGAAAGAGATGGAAAAGTGGCATCTCCTGCGTTAAGAGCAGAGGTAAATCAGGCAGCGGACAGGAAAGCTCTTTTATCTGCCAGCAGCACTCAACTTACAGACCTCAGCCAGGTTTCTACAATCCTCAAAGCAGTATTAGCACATTAACTTAGGCCAAGTCACAGAAGACAGTGGGCTTACATGGTACTCCAGCTTATTTCCCAAAATACAGTCAAAAACATGCTTACAATCCTCCTGATAAATCACTCTGTTGTACCTCAAAAGCACTGCTGTGTTTCCCAGCAAACAACCCAAGGTAACTACGGTCACGAACATTCAAGGAGAATTTACAGTAAGCAGGCAAAAGTATTTTTAAAGTTAAGAGTCTCAAAGAGCACAACATTACAAGAGCTAATTAAGCTCTTTCCCAAAAACAAGCTGGGCTTCTGACACAGTTTGGGTGGCAGCGCAATTTTTATCAACAGACAATCAGATAAAACCAGAGACCGTTCCGAATGCAGAGAGAACTAGACATGAAGAATTTCCAGCCTCTTCACCCAGAAGGCATCATGCAACTCATCAGAGGAACAGCAGCCCAAGCCAAGAAGGGACAACAAACCTCCAGCCAACATCCAGGGAGCAGGGTTGGAAGAGAAGTGTGATAAAATGCTGTTACAACTTGGTAAGACAACAAGAGATACACATGGAGTACATTGAACCCAGCTGGGGTTTGGTTTTGTCGGATCCCTGAGGAAATCACCGCCCTTCCCTCGGCTCTGCAGGCTCATTCCACGTCCCTTTTGGTGGCAGCATGAATCCAGCAGTGGCCATCCCAGCTGGGGACCACGGCGGTACCCACACTTGGAAGGATGCTTCAACTTTCACTCATGGTTACGCTTAACAAGCAATCAGGAAAAGGAAGAACTGAAAGAAATAAGGTACTTCAAAGAAATAAACTCCGGCTGGTGTTTTTTTTTAACCTCTAAATGGGTTACACAATTTTGAAAGTTGTTTAAACACCAGTTTAAACTAAATGAAGACGTCGCAATGATTGAGTTTTTGCTGCATAGTGCCTTTTAAAGAGTGAAGAACATCCATTATGAAACTATAAAAAGCAGCAACAGCAAACTGTGCTGTGTTTATCTTGTCACTTGACATATCAAAATACCCACTTAGTGTCAGCACAACAGACAAAAGTGTCTACAAAAGCAGAATTTTGCTCTGTGGTTGGAATGCTTGCCCTTATTTCAATGACAACTCTTGCTAATAGAAAAGATCCCTAATTACATGCTATTTTTCAGTATTTATGACACTGCAGACCAACAGTCATGTAACGAGAAGAAAGGCTAGATATGCCAACGTGACTTAAGATGCAGTTAATAAACTTTGGGAGACAGATTGGTTTTTAGCAGGTGGGGAGATTGCCAGAGGCATTAACCACCATAAATTCACACCACAGTTCCTCCGAAACTATTTGGTCAAGCCTGCAGAGGGACACACTTTAGAAAGGAACGCCTCAACAGCAACCCCATTTTCATCTTCCCCTCGTATCTGCTTTCATTAACCTTACAACAGAGATGATTTATTCATTACAAAGATATTAAAACGCACTAAGCCTGCTCTTATCTCGAGGTTTTTGTCATTATTTTGTACAGAAAGTGGCACTTTGGAAGCTATTTGAAGTCGCTGTCACTTCTTTTTAATTACTGTTTGCCACTTATTAGCTCCCAGTAAGGTTCTGTGGGAGAAAAATCAAGAGAGACTGATGTTTCGTTGGGTCACAGGTGTCCCTCCAAAAAAGCTTTTGTCCCACTTTCTCTCTCCCCTCCCCTGGCAGCGTTAGAGCCACTGACATCCCCAGAAGTGGGTCATGGCGAGTTGCTCACTTATTCCCAATTCACAAGAAGATGCTGGGAGGACTGAAGCCCCCTCTGCTGTGAGAACAGGCTGAGAGAGTTGGGGGGTTCAGTCTAGAGAAGGCTCCAGGGAGACCTTAGAGCCCCCTCCAGCCCCTAAAGGGGCTCCAGGAGAGATGAGGAGGGATTCTCGATCAGGGAAGGGAGCCATAGGATGGAAAGAGGGGAGACTGAGATGAGATCTGGGGAAGAACTTCTTTGCTGTGAGGCTGGTGAGATGCTGGAACAGGTTTCCCAGAGAAGCTGTGGCTGCCCCATCCCTGGAGGGGTTCAAGGCCAGGCTGGATGGAGCGTGGATCAACCTGGTGTGGTGGGAGGTGTACCTGCCCATGGCAGGGGGTGGGACTGGATGAGATTTAAGGCCCATTCTAACCCAAACCATTCTGTAATTCTATGAAAAACAGAATTTCCTCTGGGATATTCAGTGCAATCAAGCTGATGTGGAAGTTACTCAATGTCACCTGGTTGGCCAAGGTCACTCAATGCCAAGTTTGTAACTTACAGGAAGTTTGCTATTTTCAAAGCACTCTTCTAACTTCTCACCGTGGACGCCTTGCACTATTTCATGCTCTGCTTATTCCTTATTCTCAGTATTCTAAATACATTTGAAGTTAAGGTATCTCTCATCATTACAGATATCAGGGTAGTAGAATGCAAATAGCCCGCATTATCTTCTTTTCAAACGTTAGTACAGTAAAATACCTCATCTGGAAAAATAATTTTATGTTTCTGTTCATTTCCTGCACACACACAACCTTTTCTTCATGATTCACAGTATTTTCTGCTTTGTTCCATCAGCTTTTCTACTTACTATAGCCTTAACTTTACCAAGTGGGATCAGTCAACTCTCAGCTGAATCATAGACATTTCACAGCACAGGACCCTTGAACAGGCTGGTCCGACTACTCCATGGTAGATAAAATCTTCAATAATTTATTAATAGTTTCTTGCCTGGATTGAGTTCAGGGAGAAAGAAAGAAGCCGGAAAGCATATTGGAACTCTTGCCCTGGTTCTAGCAAAGGTGTGGAACAGCTTGTACCCCTGTCCTTAACACTGCTTTGCCACCTCTTTTTTGTCCTAGATTTGCAACACCACGCTGCCTTACCTACCAAACCCCAGAGGACATGGAAAAATGTTTTCAGATTCTATGCAATTCCGTTGCTTTGAATCAGTTATGCTGGAGGGGAGGAGAGCAAGGGGGGCTACAAACACCTATTGTTTAAAAGTCACTGTCCTAAAATTCACCTCCAGCCTTCACGCCCTGTCGGTGCATCCTGGACTGCTAAAAGCAAGCGAAGCATCTTCAAGGTACCTTGGTTTTGAGAGAGAGAGAGATTATTCCAACTACATTGTTAGAGCTTTTTTTCTTTTTTAATTTAACAAACAAGTAACATAGAAACAACCAGCCCAAAAAAACCCCTTTGGCCTAATATATAGGCATGCAGACACCTTCAGGGAAGGAAAGGCTCCTCCTCTGGTGCCATGTCCCAGGCAGCTGCGACACCAAAGGAAACTCAGTCCCTGGTTATCTCCAGTCTGGAGACCTATTAAGCACTTGCTGGGTAATATTCCTGGGTTTTACTTTTGCCTGGAGTCTTCCAGCACACATCTGATTCTATACTCTGAAATTTAGAGGTGCACATTTCCCTGATCTGCAAGAACAACACTTCTCCCCCTTTCTAAAGTTGTTCTGTCTTACCTTAAGGCAGTGCAAGCTATTTTTAATCAGAGACTGGGCGACACAAGTCACCCCTACAACTCCTGTCACACCCAGCAGGTAATTCCAGCTCCATTACAGCTCTTCCTAAGCTTTTTGCAACAATTCAGACACATGGTATTAAGTTGTTTTTTTTTTTCCTTTCCATTTCTACAACTTTTATTATAAACATTTTCTCTCAAGGAAAACGTAGCTGTTATAAGCATCTTGAGTATTCAGTGGTATCTGTCTATAAGTTGCTTCACTGAAATAGAGTATTTTTGAACATTTGGTTACTTGCACTTCTTTTTCCTCTGCCTCACACTAAGCACATTTAGAAGGGTTTGCATGACAGACAACAAGCAAAGCGAACAAAGTCCAAGAGAAAAACCACAGTTTGCAATAGAAGGAAATGAATGAAGAGGTACAACACCTCTTGAAAATACTCTGAACCTGGAAACCTCCATATCTCTTTCCCCTAGGAACAGAGAGTAACCATTCAAACGCTGCTTCTTTCATTTCCTGGTCTTCCAAAAAGCAAATCCACTCCCCACCGTCTTTCAAAACATCCATTTTAATCTGGATTTTTACCAAGAGTTCATTTAAGAATCAGTTAAGCACACATTAAATTTGAACAGAGAAAGGCACCGTGCATCAGCTCCATCTGCTGCAGAGCCACTGAAAGGTAACAGCTACAACTCCATTTTTTAACTTTGAAAACTCGCCGAAAATAAGCCTAAGTGACAAGCTCATGTTTTCTAATGAGAATCACTTCCAGCTGCCTGGAACCGGTGCAGCTCTGGCAGATGTTTGCCTGCATCCTCCACCACAGAGCCTGGATCCTGCCTTTGCTACTTCAATGACACAGGGGAAGAGGAAGATGCTCAAGCCAGAGATGGAACAGCACTGGGAGAATTTAGAGAAGAAAGAATGAGTTTACTTAGAAATAGCCCATATTGCCCAGGGCAGACTGGCCCTTCGCTTAGTTCTTCAGTTTAAGAGGAAATTCCCTGCTCGTCATATGTTACTTTTCACTACTGCTAGGGAAAAGTATGACAAAACAGAAGCCCAGGCTTTAATTTGTGGAAGGCAGAATAGAAATTAAAACTCCTCTTTTGCAGGTTTAGTAACAGGACTTGCTCTTTCTACCTGCACAGTTTTCTGAGCTGACAATACTTTCCCCTTCTCACCGGAACCGAGAACACACAAGCTTTAAGAATCACATCATCCTTTCTGAATAAAGAACCACTTACTCATTTTGCTTGCATACAAGTCTTGCAAGCCTTATTTTACCTTTCCATTCTCCTTCTATTGCTAATTATCCATTGCCTAATAACTTTCTGCATCCTTTCAGGGAGTAGATAGTAATTTCGCCATTAGCCAAGCACAATAAAAAATAAATAAATAAATAAATCAGCTTTTAGGATTCTCTTCTAATCCTAAACCTTTAGGGTTGCCCTGTTTCGGCTAAGAAACAGCAGCAGGATCTTTGTCCTCAAAGTGATAATTAAAATGCTCATTACTGAACCACGTTGAAAGATGCCCATAAAAGCTTCAGACTGGTAATGACTTCGGTTCGGCATGAATGGTGAAAGATGTGCAGTGTGAGTGGAGGAATGAAAGGCCAGCTGCTGTTCCTAGCTGCAGAGTAGGTGTGGAAGCACTTCCCAATTTATTTTTATAAATGAGGAAGTCCAACATTACACAACGGGGTCAGTTTCTTGGGTTTGGGGTTGGTTTTTTTATGCTATAGTTTCACTGGACTCACGTAATTTAGAAGTGGGGTCACTCTTCACAAGGCAAAAGATAATTCCTTATTTTCTTTATTTCTTATTCATTAAGCATGGTCTGAGAATGGCATTCAAGTCTCATTAGTACTTAAATGTAAGCACACGTGGAGAAATTTAGGCATTCAAGAACTGAGATACAACAGGGTGAAGGCAGTGCTACACCCCTTACACGGAGTCTGTAAGTCAGCCTGGTCAGTAACCTTCCCAAAATGTGGACAGGGTTGAAGTGAGGAGCTCTCCTTGAAGTTTGCCCTCTGGCTTCTCCAGCTTTCCCCCGCTGAGCATGTACTCACACTGATTTAGCCACAAAATTAATTCAAATCAAAAAGGAAAGGAAAATAGGTTAAGCCCCCACTCTTTGTCACTACACACATTCCACCACGCATGGTAGCATCTACTAAGGAGCTGAAACAGGAAATTAAAAGACTATTGTTCTCAGCGTGATTAAGATACACGGAGTAATACGTATTTCAATGCCTTAAGGACTCCCAAAGACTTCTTGGAATCCTCTAAATACTTGAGTCACTACACACATTTAATATTGTTATAGAATAGGACTGCTTCACACAGGATATTTGAAATCTGCACTCATGTACACATACGTGCACAAATGCATTTTTTACCCCCCAATTCAGTTTAAATCCTGAATATTTAACACTCAGACGGCTACAGGATATTACATTGTCTCAGAATGTTATTGGACTCTAGCTGTGCAAGACCACAGAAGGGTTTTGGCTACAAGGAGAAGAAACCATATAGTCTATAGAAGAAAACAATTTTATTGTGATTTACTGTAGAATTTTTTAGGAAAATCTGTAGATATCATAAGCTATGATTATGCAAAACCCTTAAGATAACGAAGCAGCATTACAGAGACAGGAGTGTAGATCCTGAGAACATGGAGCCTTTCTGGTTTACGCTATCAAAACAGCACTGCTTTCTTCTTCGGAAAATCCAGACTTCCAAAAATTTGTCCATCATTTCTCATCAGCAAGACTGCCATTAGAGAAACAGATTTAAATGCACATGCATCACATGAATAATGTTTAGGCACTGCAAGGATGATAGCAGAAGAGAGCAGGTACATTCACTACCCCGACGCGTTGAGAAATGACTCATCTGCTGAAGCAAGGACTTGGAAGAAGTCTCTCCCATGTGCTCCATCTTTATGGAAAAAGAATGGATTGCCATAAATAAGGGTCTTAAACAGCACGGGCAAGAAGACAGAAATGATTCTGATCATGTTATGGCTGAAGCTACATCCCAGATAGAATCAGCTTTTCAAGTAATGCACTGAGCAAAGAGCAAGCCCCTCCCCATAGACCACTTGGTCATCTCCATACAGCACACAACCAGCCAGCTCTTCTGGGGATGGAGCTACTGCAGAGATTGGGTCTTGCTCTGATAACATCTAGTCAGAACCTGGGCTTCCTGGCAGACACCAGAGGTTCTGGTAGAAATCAAAACATCAACTCAGGAAGAGGGACGATACCTTTGGGCTCCCTTAAAGGATTACTCTATGACTATAGTGTGGTCCTGCAGAAGTTCCGTACTCTGAAATCATGGCATCAGCATAATTCCTTCAGACCCCTACATTTTAACCACTTCATGAGCATGCCCAAGAAAAATTCCTCTAGCTCCACAGAACAGGAATTATAAAGATTGAGCTCCCACTCCCTGCCCTGGGCAGGGACACCTCCCACCACACCAGGTTGCTCCAAGCCCCATCCAACCTGGCCTTGAACCCCTCCAAGGATAGGGCAGCCACAGCTTCTCTGGGTAACCTGTTCCAGTGCCTCAGCCCCCTCACAGCAAAGAACTTCTTCCTAATATCTCATCTAAACCTCCCCTCTTCCAATTTAAAATCATTCCCCCTCGTCCTGTCACTCCCTGACCAGGAGTCCCTCTCCAGCTCTCCAGGAGCTCCCTTCAGATCCTGGAAGGCTGCTTTAATACCTGTTAACAACAGATAAAGCGCACAAAGTAATGCTCAAATATCCTGTTCGTGTTATCTTGGTAGCATTTAGTCCTCTCTCACTGCATTTCTGGAAAGTCTGTTGTCATTTCTGCAAAGACAGGTGCTGGTCAGGAGGAGGTTACGTACAGCAACACTTTTCAAAGCAGTTCATTTCAACACCAAAGGCAGAAGGAAGAGATTGGGGGAAATAAATAAAGAAAGAGCTGTGGCATCTCAAGACAAGGCAAGGCAAGCTTATCTCAGTGTGTGCTGAGCACAGGATTTCTGATATTCACTTGAGCTCAAAGGGACTTTTTTGTTTCCTCCCCAAGACTGAATAATGGTAAGCCATCTTAATTAATGTGGCTGATTGCTTTACTGTATCTGCAAAGGAAGGATTCAGCTTATTTGAAGGCTCATGTCAACATGAGTGTCCACTCCAGTCTTTATCGCTTCTGAAGTTTTGAAAATCAAATTAAGTTTGACCGTATAATAAACAAAAGCACACATAGAAACTACAAGAATGAAGACATCCAGGGAATATCTTCTGACTTATTCTTATACCACTTCAAAACATAGTTCTTGAGCACATAACTCATTGTTTTTACACCAGACACAAGTTAGAACAAAACTTGACTAAAACCAGGAGAAAGTCAGTTAATATTTATCTTCAAAAGCGTTTTTCTAGTCATCATACAGTAATTGTATCTACTGTGCAGCATCGCTCTATTTATTTTGGCTCCAATTCCCATTTTTGTACAGAGATAGCATTTTCTTGCATTGATATTCAGAGGAGGAATCTTATTCCCCTGACAAAATTAACTATTATAAATAAATCGCAGGGGTATCCCCAAGTAATATGCTTGATTTAATCAACAAGAAGCTAATGAGGCCAAATTGATGGCAGAAATTCAGCAAGACTAGCTGACAGGTATTTACAGATCCGTTTGGCGGATAAGAGCGTGGAATCAATATGGGATTTAGCACGCAAGGGTGTCTCTTACGGAGACAAGTTGAAGTGCTTTACTTTTTCCTCTTAACCTCAACAGAACACAGCTAATGACAGGGCACAGCAAAGAGGCACAGAAGGTTAAAGCTTTCCATTAGTAGTTTTTACTGGAGAAGTCACAAAATCCTTCACAGCCCTCACTACGCTTTCATTACAAAAAGCACGGGTGAAAGGCTTCTCTCTGCATCGTGCCCATCTTTGAAATGAAGGCAAAATCCACAGCTTCATTTACAAAAGAAGTTAGAACAACAGGAGTATATTTTGAAATTGTTCGATACAACAGTTGGTTGCTGAGATTCCCCTAAAGAGGGCAGACTGAGATGAGATCTCAGGAGGGAATTCTTTGCTGTGAGGGTGCTGAGGCACTGGAAGAGGTTGCCCAGAGAAGCTGTGGCTGCCCCATCCCTGGAGGGGTTCAAGGCCAGGCTGGATGGGGCTTGGAGCAACCTGGTGTGGTGGGAGGTGTCCCTGCCCAGGGCAGGGGGGTTGGAACTGGATGATCTCTAAGGTCCCTTCCAACCCAGACCTTTCTATGATTGCAGTAAAATACAGATTGAGTTACCAGTAAGGTTAGTGACTGGTCATTCAAGTAGTGTGGATTCTAACTCAAAGACGGCACGTACTTACAGAGCCCACGTCTTCTGTGCAGCAGTTCTGAACAGTTTATAAGAAACAAGTTTCCTGGTTCAAAAGTAAGCATGAGTCCCTGAGCAGGGCTGTAAGGATGGTCACTACACAAGTAGTGCTTCACCATTTCCACTGGCATCTGCTTCTCCTGTTCTCCTTCTACTCCCCCATCTCCTCGAAAAAACCAAGCCCCCCATAGCCCTGTGTGTCCCATTTAAGTTTCACGAACAGTATCAGTACAGGAACATCCACCCTGAGTTTTTGCCAGGGAGTTCTGTTAGTGGCATATTTTCCATGCCTCCAGTCAGGATCCTCTGAGAACTCTCCAAATAGGGAGAAAGCCATCAAGAGCCCTGTAAAAATCGTAACAAAAACTGACTTTTCTCCTTCTTCAGAGAACAGAGCAAGAACCGCAGGAAAAACCACCCAGCAATCACCACCTCAGCCATAAACACGCCTTGTCAACCACTCCAGCTTCCTAGGAAGCAGTTTTACATCAGAAATCAAGCTTTAGCCTTGACTCCAATTATTTTTTATGCTTATTTTAGGATATTTGTTTTTATTCTTTACTGCGATAACCTAAAATCTTTCTGCCTTCACATTTTTATTAGCGTACTACCTTGTTCTCTGTTTCTACAACAGAGAGTTTGCTTCCTTCACTTTCCACTGACTTGGAACTGCACTTCCTGGAACAGTTCCAAAAGATGAGGCATCAGCTAACTAAATCACAGTTAAATCCTAATCCAAGGATCAGTCTGGAATTACACCGAGGCATAAAAATACCTAGAATGCAGATTTAAAAGGAGAAGAAAAAAGAAAAAAGAAAAAAAAAGAGGCCTTTAAAGTTATCAGTAGATTTTTTCCATGGCTACTTTTCACTTCCTATTTTCCTGTCGGACGGAATTAGTCTAACGACGAGCCCTTGTGTGAAGCAACAAGATTAGACAGAAAAAAACCACCTATGAAAGTTCTCTCTTTTATTTGATTTTAAGTTGTCAGCATGCAGACTACTACACAGAAGTAGCCCTGCAGCTGAACCAAACGTGCCTTTGGCTCAAAATCCTAACTCTAAGTGTCTATTGCAGGAATTCTTTGGAAAGGAAGAGGTTACATGCAAGGAAGAAGGGGAGAAGAAAAAAGAAAAAAGGAAGCAGTTATTTTTTTCACCAGTGCATAGAGACAAATCATTAGCAGAGCCCGTTGCTAATCACTCAGGATCCTATCAGTTTGCACGTACACATGGATTTCCAATAGTTAGCACAGACTGCTTGTGGTGTTCTGGAGAGAAAAATACGCCAGTTAATTCCGGTCCTAAAGTCAGATTTTATTCCTGTCCTCCCAGGGATATCTGAATACAGGCACACAGAATCCTAGAATCATCTACGTTGGAAGAGACCTTTGGGATGATTGAGTCCAACCATCAGCCCCACTCTACAAAGTTCTCCCCTACTCCAGATCCCACAACACCACNTCAACCACTCTTTGTATGATTTGTTTTCCAGGTCCTTCCCCAGATCCATTGCCTCCTCTGCACTCGCTACATCTCCATTTAAAAAAAAGAAAAAAGAGAAAGAAAAAAAATAACTAGTTTAAATTCATAAAATAACCCAGCTTCAGATTTCACCCTTTCCTCCTCTGGACCTCCTGCACCAGCCATAGTAGCAGTGGTTCTGTTGGTCTCCCTTCTGTTTTCTAAATTCTGTTTTCTAAAAACCACGATCCCTCAGCCAGCTGTGCTCAGAGCCGACTCTCAGAGCAGGGAAAGCTTCATCTCACAAGGGTACAGGCCATCTGTGTTCTTCTGAAAAGCACATCAGATCTAAGAAGCAGCCAGAAAGCAACTTCATTTTAGCACAAGCTGCATGGCAGGGTGTCTTCGTCTTGCTAAACCACTAGTTCACTGAGAGCTGGTTCTCCTTGTCCCACCCAACAGCCAAAATGCACCAAATTCCCCTCAAAACACACCCCACCACTGCTCCTCCTGTGTAGAGAACAGAAACAAGAATTCAGCCGGGCAGTTCCGAGCTGCTCAGCAGCAGATGCTGCAGAGGCAACTTGAACCGAAGTCCTCAAAGAACATTATTAAGCACACAAAGTATTCTACGCTTTTTTCTTCTTTGTACTTACACCCTAACCCTTGGATTTAGCCAGCTTTTCATATGAATTCTAATTGGAAAAAAAAAAAGAGCAAAAACAACACAGAATTTACCACAGAAGGGGGAAAAAAATCACAAAGGAAATTTTAACTACTTTATCTCCACAGAAGGGAATTCCTGAGGCACCACAAGAACTCACTGAAAGAGGCTGCGCACACGCCTTGCTCATTAAGCAAGTCTCAGCTCACACGGTGACCAGTTTGGACTGTTCCCAACAAGAACAACTCCTTCAAGGATTGAGCCGAAAAATTAGCTGCTCTGAATTAATGTGAAACCACTTACAAAGCTTTGTCTTGCCGAGATTGCAAATTCAACAACCGCCAGCCCGTCAGGAGAATCCTACTGAGCACAATCAGCACTCCCAAACTCACGGAGATTACAGCTGCCTATTTCCAGTGGAAATCATTCTATAGCCCAAACGCTTGCATCTGCTACTTTATCCACCTGGATGGGATCTGATTTGATTTTTAGGAAGACTCCATTCTGCTTTTCTCTAGAAAAAACAGAATCTCAGTAAATCAGAAGCCAAAATATTAGTATAATACATTACCTTAAATAAAAATTTAAAATAAAAGAAAAATATTTAATCCATTTCCCCTTTATTTCACCTAGAATTACAATGTTATTGCATTTCCTTGCAAGTTGAGTTTAAGGAAACAGTATTAAAGGGAGAAAAAACCCCACACTTAGCCCATGCAGAATATTTTGTCTACAAAACATAGATAGAATCATGGCTTAGAGTGATTTGCAGCATCTGAAGTTTTTGAGTCATGGAACATCACGATATGCCAAAAGGTTCTTCAATATGTTCAAAAGCAATCCTTCCAGTATCTGAAGGGAGCTCCAGGAGAGCTGGGGAGGGACTCTTGGTCAGGAAGTCTAGTGACAGGACAAGGGGGAATGGTTTTAAATTGGAAGAAGGGAGATTTAGATGAGATCTTAGGAAGAAGTTCTTTGCTGTGAGGGTGGTGAGGCACTGGAACAGGTTGCCCAGGGAAGTTGTTGATGCCCCATCCCTGGAGGGGTTCAAGGCCAGGTTGGATGGGGCTTGGAGCAACCTGCTCTAGGGAGAGGTGTCCCTGCCCAAGGCAGAGGGGTTGGAACTTGATAATCTTTAAGGTCCCTTCCAACTCTGACCATTCTGTGATTCTATGATAATCCAGAAAAATAAAAAAGCTTACTATGTGAAGTACAAAATCATAGACTTCTTTGGAAGACTGTCAGTTAGAGAGGTCCCCTCAACCATCTTCCTCCTCTCACCTAGCACTGTCATGCACTTCCACACTGCACTTTGAGGCAGCAATATGATTTTGGCTGTATTGCCCAAGAACCAGAACTCAATTAATTTGCTTCTGGACTCAACTGCCAAACAAAAAAAAAAGCCCAGTATTACTCTCTTGTTTTTCTTCTTCCACCAGAGGTTGTGTAAACCCAACAGAAGGTTTACAAAATAAGCTCTTTGCTTCTCACGTACATTAACACTATTAACTTTCTGAAATTTTTACTCAGCAAAACACCTACTGCTGTAGCTGCTTAAAGCTGGAATGCCACTCTAATTGGCTGTCAATACTGGACAGGCAAGGTTCATTTTGCCACGGACTAATAATTCTGCTTGGCAAGTCAGCTCTGCAATTCGAAGCACTTAGACCAATTGTTGCAATATACACTCAGCCTTTTTTTGAAAAATCAAGTTTTAAAACACCTCAAATTGGTTACTTGAGAACAATTTAAGGCTCTCAGCATCATCAGGAAGTCCTGAAGGTCTAGTTGCAGTTTACAGACAATTTCCATAATCCCTTTCCCTAAAATTGAGTGCCTAAAATGCCACGAGTGACACTGCCAAGTTATGTTGTTACACAGAAAGCAATTACACTTGAGGAAAGAGCTTTGCCACTGTGAGTTCATTCCACTTAAGAGTAGAAAGAACACAAAGTGGAAAGTTTGTGCAAACCTTTATTATAGAGCTCAAATAACGACTGCCTGCCAAACAGAGCATGTAGATACATGGCCATCATTGCTCTAACATCTCTGCTGAAAAAAAATTCCAAACCCCTGCCGAAATGGGGTCAGAGCAAGGACAAAGGCCATAGGGTAGGTTCATATGTACCAGTGCACGAAAACCAGCAACACCAAACTCCAGCCAGCCTGCATGAAGAAGTATCACCTCTTCCACACCTTCACTAGGTGGTGGATTCCATTTCCCTCAAAGAAATTTGGGACTTTACTCAGAAGGCCGATAGGGACAGACCTATCAGCCACCAGCCCACGCCACTGGAGTTAGAGCGACTGTGCATAATCTACCGTCATTATTCCACTTGACACACAAGTCGTTGCCTTCTCACCACATCTTAGAGAGATGAGATAAGCTGCACTGAAGCAACAGAGGAGAAAAAAAAGATAAAAAATTCCCTGTTCCACCATGAAGCTTTTCACCATTAACACAATTTACAGTCACTTTGCATTGTAAAGGCATTCACATCCCACAGATGTCACACTGGGATAGGTTGCCCAGGGACGCAGTTGAGGCACCATCCCTGGAGGTATTAAAAAGATGCATTGATATAGTGACATGGGTTAGGGATGGGTTTTATCAGAGTTAGGTTGATGGTTGGGCTCAATGATCTTAAACGTCCCTTCCAACCCAGGCAATTCTATGATTCTATTCAGATTTCACCATCTTGTCATTTCAACAGAACTTTCAGCAGTGGTGAACAGTGTTTGGTATGCATAATTCAGAGTTTACCTACTTTTACTATCATCCAAACATCTGCCACAGCCTTTGAAAGTGGACTACACTGGTTTTAGCAACTTTTTTTGGAGGGTTTTTTTTTTTTCCCCTCCCCATTTCTCTTCCATTTACAAATTAAGTTCTGAGTGGTCTTACAGGCAACAGTACAAGCTAGCACTGATGCGGCTATGCATCTGAGAAAGGTCTTTCAATTAGCTGCCAGATTTAATTAGTCAAAAAGTTAAATTATTAATAAGCCTGGAGAGCCTTTTAGAGACAAGTTCTAAGCATCAGTAGAGCTTAGGAGAAAGAAGTTAGGAGAAACCTGCTGAGCACTTTGGATTCTACTAATTATTGATTTTTAGTAAGCCCTGCTAATCCTTCACCTACTGTTCCATGAAACAATTTCTAGGGTCTAACCCTAATTCAAAGTCTGGGGGGAAAATAAATCCAGCCTGGTGTTTATTCTCATAGATAAGAGTGTTTTCCTCTAGCACAGCAGACATTCTAGTGGTGTATAAGCAGGAACGCTGGCACAGCATTGCAGAAACAGATAGCAGAGGGCTAATGTCTTTCCATCAGCTCCGAGAATATCTGGGAAAAAACAATTACAGCTGTTTATTAATAGCAGCTTAATCTAATTCTAAGATGTTAACAAGAGATGTGTTTCTNATCTTGGTGGCCCTGCGCTGGACCTGTTCCAACAGTTCCATGTCCTTTCTCTGTTGAGGACTCCAGAGCTGGACACAGGACTCCAGGTGGGGTCTCAGGAGCACAGAGCAGAGATTACTCAGAAAATACTGTTCACCCTTAAAGAGTACTCACGGGCAAGTGCTTGGCATATTACTATGTCCACAATTTATAATCTAAAGCCAGCACTGAAGTCCTACTCTCTGCTCCCAACCATCTTCTCCTCAGGAAGGGAACTGGGGCAGGTTTCCTTCCCCAGCAGCCTGGGATGACGTGGGCAAGCATCCGCCACACTTCATCTACCAACCCACACTCCAAAACTAAAGCACGAGGGGATGAATGACAGTAGTTTTCCCCATGAAGTCAGTCAATTCCAAAACATTTATGAAGTGTTTATACACTGTGAGCACACGGTGTGTGGTTAAAAAGGAGGAATTCTCCACGTTGTTCAGGGAGATGATCAGGAACTGAAAATACAACGGCGTGCTGATCAGGGCACTCTAAACTAAAACTTCTACAGCAATCCCACCTCCTGCTCCTGGAAAATCATCCCTCTTACATCACACTTCTCATGTGATTCTAAGTTGCACGGGATAATAGATTTTAAACAAATATTAGTATGTAGTCCTAATGTTATTTCACTTGAAGTTTTCACTAATTTATTCTGTAAAATCAATGTTTCATACTATTTTTAGGGAAAATATATATTTTCTTTTTATCATCACCAGCATAGAGTTAACTATTAAAAATTACACAGAAACAGTCTGGACAACTCAAGCACAATGTTGTCCTTTCAGTCTGAAGCTTCAGCTTTGGAATTTTAAAGCCACTGGCGACTCCCCAGCCATCTCAGCTCCTGGAATTTGTTTCTATAAATTTTACTCCTTTTAGCAGAAATAAAACTAATTTCAATTACCATCAAGAAGCTCATCATATTCCACTCTACCATAGAGGGTCAGCCTGACATTTATGTAGAAATCTATTGGAGGAAATTAATTTTTGAAAAAAATTAGTAACAAGTGGTAATTTTGCACATTTTTAAGGACTGGTTATTAAACTGTAGAGAAGTCTTTATGGCATGACTAAAAGCAGCCAGAAAAAGCCCTTTTTGCATGTCACTGAGTCACTTAGGCTGCAAAGCAATACACCTGAATTTGAAAATGAGCTTTACAAAGTTATCCATCTTTTAATTCCCCCAAACCTGTACTTTGTGGGTTATCAGAGAAGAGACCGAGTCACATAATGAAAGTAGATTTTACTGGAGAAAACCAAAACAAACAAACCAACCCAAAACTTGCCTTCCTGCTAGACTTTCCCTCTGGCTCAATGACCAAGTTTGCCAAGGCCTGTTTAGCAGCTGTTCCTCCCACCCTCTGCGTGGCACAGAACGAGCCTGACGCTCCACAGCTCGTCCCTGCTCTGAAGTAAATTAGACAATTACTTTCCCACTTAATCTAATGTACATCTTCAGAAGAAATTAGCCTTCTTCCATGACCCTCAACAGACACAAAACTGCCCGTGTCCTCCATCTACTTACATGCTGAAGGGAATTACAGACTGAGATTTTTCTTCTGGTTCCCCTAAATAATTTAGCTGATGTGATGTTTTCTCCAGTGCCGCAACCAAAACCCTTCTGTGACACGCTGGAGGGAAGGGATGCCATCCAGAGGGACCTG
>VXBW01003490.1:569148-637663 GCA_013400375.1 Thinocorus orbignyianus | reverse complement strand
GATCCTACTAGCAGCAAAGGAATACTTAGGGAAAATATTAAACGCACAAGGCCTGTAGTAGAGGTAAGAGGAATATCTTTTAGCTACTAAGCCTTCTTACAAAGAATGTTTTGGGTGGGAAGGGACCTTAAAGCCCATCCAGTCCCACCCTCCACCCTGGGCAAGGACACCTCCCACCAGACCAGGTTGCCCAAAGCCCCGTCCAACCTGGCCTAGAAAGATTATACTTCTGTTATATACACATTCTTATCTCTAACTGTCAGGTCACACTACAAAATATTAAAATTTCTTGTAAAACAAATTGCATTTTTCTGCTGAAAAGATGTGAACAAAGACAGCTAATTAAAAGGGACCATCACACTGGCAATTTCACAGCTCACACTGTGCATGCGTTCATTACGTCTGAGAATGCAAAATGTTCAAAGCAATTTATCAATTTTAATAGATTTAACAAATACCTATGCTTGAAAATTACAGGGCATACACCAAGAGGACATCAATGCAAGTTTATTACCGTGCAGAAATATTACAGGCAGAAAGAAATGTAAAGGCTTGCACAAACAATGGAGTAATTTATTATCTCTTGTCACAATGAGAAAGCCAAGGTAAAAAAAAAAAATCAAAATGATTTTTAATTGTTTCAGTGCATTATCTAGATTTGTATTGCTTTTCTGCATCAACCTTGTCTCTGCATAGTCAGACTCGGTGTTCAGTTCATTTCAGAGCACTTCAAAACATCTTTGGGCTAAGTTTTCATCACTGTGACAAACTATAAAGTACTGAAACCAAATCCACCAAGGCAATAACTTTTGCAGCCCAGCAGGATTATAAAATTCTAGGGCATCGCTTGTGCTGGACATCCCATTCCAGTATGAAAAAAGCCAGGTATTCCAGAAAAAGTCTCTGGGTCAAGAGTTTGATCACCCTCACTCAACTGCACGAGGCTAAGCCTAACCCAGTCCCAGGCACAGTGGGGTGTTTGGTGCTGGACTCCTCTGGCCCAGCAAACACCTCCGGGGCAGAGAGGAGGAAAAGACAGGGATAAAACAAGCAAAAAAACCCCAAATGTAGGTATCTGCCTGCCCCTTTAGAATCCTAATTCTTCTCTTTACTGCTTAGAGACAACTGCTAAAAATGCTCGCCTAGAAGAATTTAAGTTTACTGAGGATGAGAATGGTGCAGGTTTGGCAGGATGAGTCTGGTTCGGGGCAGACCTACTTTACAAGTCAAGCCCCTGTCACTCCAGGGTATCAGTTCTGACCCACACCAAATCCAACACTGACCTCTGCTTCTCCCTCTGCATCTCCTAGAAGCGCAAAGACAATTACTGTCTGGTTCACCTCGTCCCCAGGTAGCACTGAACACCAGAGAAAGGTCTTGCTTCCATGCAACAAGCCCCTAAACTCTCACAGGATACAGGTTTCTAGCAACAGAAATAAATGGCAAACAATCACCCACCTGACCTCAAAACAACCTCCTGGCAGAAAGCAGGTAAATAATGGTTGCACCTGAGGATGGTGGGGGTGTTTTTGCAGAGCAATCCCTTCATCTGAAGTGCTAATGCTACTGAGGGTCAGTCACTACAATCCCAACCAACACTGCTGCTTCTGAACTGCAAACATCAGCCCTCAAACTAAGGTCACTCGCCATGGGACGTGTCCAGCTAATGCTGAGACAGGACTTTTTGTTCCTGGCTTCTCACCTGCTTCCAGCTCCTTCCCGCACTTCCTTTCATGAATTCAAGGGAAGGCTTTGGCAGAAGACACTGGCACGGCACAGTCAGCACCCTGATTCACTGGCATTTTCCTGATGCTCCTGTGAGCAGGAGCGATGATTTCTTCTCTTCAGTGCTTAAGCAGTATTCCCTAGACTGACCTTCTAATTCCATTTGAGATGACTACATTTCATCTTCTTTGCCAGAAACAAAGGAAAACAGTATGATGCAAATTAACTGCAAGGTAAAGCAGCTACCTCGGCACAAATAAAGAGCTAAGTGAGCTTTTGCCCACGACAAGACAAAAGCTGAGCAGGATTTTACACAGGCAGAAACATAAAAGCACATCCTCAGTAATAATTCAGCTCTGCTCAGAAGGAATGTACCTTCAGAGGGAGCATGGATGGAGGAGCTGGACGGGAAGAGCATTTCAGGAGGAGCAGGGCTCTGCCTTCTGCCGGAGCTGCCTGCTACTGCCTTCCTCCCTTCGCCTAATTTTAGGCTCTCATAAAAGTCTGGAGCTGTCTTGGAGTAACTCAAGTTCACGCTGAATAACAGAATTAATTCAGTGAACAGCCTCGAAACAGAAGATGCTATCAGGGCTCCAAGGCTCCCGCTGATGGCCTGCCGGTCTCTGCAGAGAACACACGCCGCTGATTTGCACCTCTACAACCCCAAACCCCATAGGCAGCAGAAACGTGCCCCAGGCAGCACTGCCAGCTTCTGCAGATGCACTGACACTGAGCACACCCTTCCTTTAAAGCGTGGGATTTATCTGCCAAGACATACCAGCACTAAATCCACGGGTCTTGCAGCCCATCAGTCAAATAACACACACCCTCATTCCTCCCGCAACGAAATAATCCTGCTTCATTAAGATCTGTGCTGGGAGCAAGGGCTGCAGCTCTATTAGCATTTCATTTTCACCAGATCTGAAGGCACTGCCTCTCAGCTGCACCCACCACACACACACACCCCCCCATCCGAGCAACCAAACCCCACCGGAGACTCAAGGGGTCAAAAGGAGGAGGACTATTACAGCTTTAAATGTGACCTCAATTACAGTTCTGCAAATTCACACCTCGGTGGACTTATTTTTAGTTTGCCACAGCTGATCAGCATATTGGCAACCCCAAGGGGAGGTTAAAAAAAAAAAAACAAACCCAAAACCAGACACAACCAACCAACCACAAAGCAACCAGGAATAAATAAAGATAAATTAACACTGACAGGCATCTTACTACTCATCCAAACTACAGCAGCTTGCCATTTTGCAAAAATATTCTACCAACTTTCCAGACACCCAGCCTTGAACTCAAGTCAATAAAATACTGATTTTGATTTCTGTTGTAAGGAAAACAAAAAAGAAATAATAACAACATAAAAAAGCCCTTCAGAGAATCTTTGATCACTTCCTACAGATTCCTGGTTTTCTGATATCAGGCCGATTATTCTGCAGTTCACCTGGTTCCATGGATAGTCTGCACGCCCACAGGTAAGAACCAGATTTTTAATTCTGGAAGTGAAAGCCCTTGGCTTTTAATTTTCTTTTAAAGAAATAAAGTACAGTATCTTTAGATGAAAAGTCCCGAACATCCCCCAAACAAGCTGCAGGGTATTACGGTGAACCCACAGCCAGTATTTTGGACATTGGTATCCCTGATCGATGGTCACATTCCTTGAGAATCAGAGCATCTGCTTAATTGTAATGGTCCAGGGAAAATGGGAACACTTTCAGATTCAAGTGTGTAGTTTTACAGCTTTAGCCCTGTCGCAAGTTTGACTCTCACAGGCACATTTTCAAAGAGGTCAGTTGAAAGAAACACCCCCAGGGCAACAAGTATAAAACAGTAAATGGATAAGTTAGAAGTTAAAACCCAATAAGCACATTAAATTCTCTAAATTAGCTGAAATCTTCTAAATGCATAATGAGCATTGCAGTAATGAACCAACGAAAGCTCTCGCTGCCAAGTCAAGAAGAGGAGACCATTAAGAAAGCTTGAACAAGTACAGGGACTTTGTCCCAACAGAGATGCTGTCCCCCCAAAAAACTGGCAGGCAGCTGGCTCACAAGTCAGTACAAATGATGGTCGGGTACACATTCTGACAGGAAACACTGGAAACTAACTACGAGTAATTTTCTGCAATTATCCAAACTAAAATATGAGTCTTAAACCACACTGGAGACAGAAGTATTCAAGAAATGTCATGTTATCTATTACTGAACTCATCCAAGGTCCTCTATTTAAAACAGAAATGGCACGCCAGGTATAAATAAAAAACGCATTTTTAAAAATCCGTTCCTATTTAATGCTTTTCAATAAAGTTACACTTATTAAATGAAATATTTTCTTAGAGCAAAGACATCAAGACAGAAAGAAGACAACGTACACGTACCTGACGCTTCTTGAACTTTCCCCTTCAGACCTGCAAAGCAACAGACAAATATTTAGGACATAAATACTTTCAGCCTTTATAAACCAGAGAGACTAAAAATGGCAGAGTTTCCCACGCCTTCTCTCCCTTTGTATTTCAGTTTCCTAAGGCTTGTTGTACTTTCTCTACTAATGAGACATTTAAAAGAGAAACCAGGCTGCTTCAGTTTAGAATAAATCTATTAGAAGTTAAAACCCAGTTAATACTTGAAGGCACTAATTGCAGTATTAAAATACACCGTGACACTCTCTGAACCCCCAATAATGACCTTTGGTAAACATGGGATAACAAGGATTTATGTTCCATATTTGCAAGTGGAAAGCACCAGCCCCTGACGTTATTCCAGAAGCAGATGAGCTTGTATCATTATTTTATTTTTTTTTTAGCCTTTCTTCACTCTTTAGTTGAAAAGGTCATAGGCAAATACAGCAAGGAATCTAATCCCTAGGTTTATTAGGCACTACTCAGAAAGGGCTAACGTTTGCAAACAGAAGTAAATCTAAAACATCTAAAAACCCACACTTGCCTGAATTACGTAGTTGTGTAAAAGTGAAAAATAAGACAGACTAAGTTACAGAAGCTCCTAAAGGTCATATTTTTCTCAAGGTGAGATAATTTAATCAAAACTGGAACAAAACCTCTCTCTCTCCCCTCAGTATTTTTAAAAAAAGGAAATTTAAACTAATGTTATTGATACTGACACAGTTTCCTCTTCCAAGGAGAAACAGAAAGGTAACATTCCTTGCATTTTGTCAACATACACAAAATCCAGAAGAAAACATACAGCCCTTTGCCCAGGTCCTTCCCTTCCTCCCTCCAGAACAGTCCAGCCCCAGCACTGCAGAGACCTCCAACACATCAGCAGGCTCTGCAAAACCAGCTACCAAACAGCCCAAGCAAAGTAGGAGATTCCAGAGCAAAAGAAAACCTCTAAACACCCCTTCCACCTCCTGATCTGATGAGGGACTCAAGTGAGAAGGCGATGGACGTGAACTCGCAGACTCTAGCACCCCAGTGACAATAAGCTCACGCCAAAGCCGCTTCCTCAAAAATCAAAGACTTCCTTTGGGAACTAACGCATCTTCCCGAGTCGGCTGGAGACAGAGGGGAAGAAAAGGGTTATTTCTTATTAAAGTGACTTCCCTCTCCAATGCCAACTTGCATGTTATGCTAGAGGCAGTAGAAAGTTATGGCTGGTTAAAGTTTCATGAGTCTAATACCAGAAAGCAAACTGCACACACCTAATTTTCCAGAATCTATTGTAGAAATTGGTACCAAAAAATGATGAGGTTTTTTCCCCCTTCCTCCCTTCAGGACATGCTCTAACGTTATCTTTGTTATATTCAAGCTCAAACAAAATGGAATGATTTCCAAAGCACAAGCTGAAGGGCAAGAAGGAAAAATGAACTGAAGTCTCCTGTCACCGACGGTGGGAAAAGCACTGTAACTGAGCAGAGTGAGTGGAGGTGACAAACGTGGTCAGGTATACTGACAATCAGGAGTATCAGTTGATGCTCCCAACAGCTACCACCACAGCGTACTTTAAATCAGAGCAGAAATTAGCACAGTGGAAAATTCTGTTTCCTAGAAGCAAAGTGAATCAACTTCTGCCTGGAATGAAGAACTCACTGTGCTGTCTCTCGGTCTGGAATGCCCAGCAGGCACGAGAACTCACCAGGTTCGCTGCAGAGCTGAACTGTGTTTCACAGAATGATATGTGGTTGGAAGTGACCTCTGGAAATCATCTAGTCCAACCCTCTGCCAAAGCCAGGTCCACCCAGAGGTCCAGACAGCTTTGGAATTTCTCCAGAGACTCCGCCACCTCTCTGGGCAGCCTTGTCCAGGGCTCTGCCACCCTCAAAGTGAAGAAGTAGCTCCTCATACTTAGGTAGAACTTCTTATGTACAAGTTTGTGTCCATCCCCTCTTGTCCTCTCACTAGCCCCTTCTTCCTGACGCCCACCCTTTAAGTATCTATAGGTGTTGATCAGATCCCTCCTCAGTCTTCTGTGCTCCAGACTAAAAAGACCCAAGTCCCTCAACCTTTTCCTGCCAGAGAGATGCTCCAGGCCTCTCATCATCTTTGTGGTCCTCTGCTCTACCCTCTCCAGCAGTTCCCTGTCCTCCTTGAACTGGCGAGCCCAGAACTCAGTTTCAGAAGAACCCCACTTTTCCAAACTTGTTACAACTGCCTTTTCACTTGAAGTTGATGAAGAATCATCACTGCCCTTCATTTAAGGAAGAACGATCACTTTCATTTACCAGCATCTCTCACCAGTATAAAACCTTACTGTAGCATTTTGTTTACCCAACCCAGTATCTACCCATTCAAAGAATACTCTGCAAGAGCTCTGGGAATTTGGGTGTTACCAGCAGCACTGCCTGTTATCACAAGACGTGTTTTACTGCATATTTAAAAGATTTTATAGAATGGCACAGAACGGAACAAGCAGTCCACAAATCCACGCCCAGAGGAGCTCCTAAATGACTATGGAAGAGCTAGCACTTTGTGGGTTCTTGTTAACGAAGACAGGCTTGGCTGTCAGATGGCTTCACTTTCAGCTGCATTTCTCTATTCTATTCAAAATGTGTCAGCAGATAAACAGGCACAAGGCTTCAGAAGAGGTCTGCATTTCCATCCTGGCACCTTGCCCCAGTGCAGCCCGACATCCGTCTGCATCCATCCCTCTGACACACGGGAGATGGATGGGAACAGAGGCGAGGGACAGGATGGGCAGAGGGCTACATTCCACTGCCAGGCTGGAGCTTGAGGAATTCCAAGCTGACATAGCAGTTAATTCCCAAGCCTCTTGTGCTTCCCTTCTCATTTTTTAAAGCCTGCCTGGTCACCTGAAGTTGTTAGGTTTTTAGATGCACACACGTATTCTGATAGACAAAAGGTAACTTCAAAGCAGCTTTTCCAACATGAAAAAGTTAAGTGAACGCAAGGGCAGGAAGAGAACTCAGCTCACCTATGCATCCCCAGGAGTAATGAGAAAAATTAATGAATAAAGCATTTAACTGACACCTTCCCACACTCTGTTTTCAGCAAATTACATCTCGCAGAACATATGCTTTACAACTGAAGATGTCACATGTAATTGCTTGTACCTCCAGGTTTTCAAATATAGCTGAGACAACGGGATTTGTAGCGCTGGGATTTTCTGCCTTTCCTCTTGACTAGAAAAACAAAACCACCTGAACTGGCAAAACATCTTTGAGTCCTCAAAGCCACCAGAAGAAGCAACCAGGCATTCTAGACCACTCCTCCCCTCAACTCACTATTTCCCTCCCCAAAACTCAAGAAGTTCTTCAAACCAGACGTTTTGGACAAGGTAAGTTGGGAGGAGAAGGCCAGGTCCCTGCAAGGTGCTCTTTGCCAAGTTAAGCCCAGCCACAGCACAGCTGGAACCAGCTGCTCTCCCAAGCTGGTCACCATCCAACAGAACAGCCCCCAAAGAGGAAAACAGATCATTGCATCCCTTTCCTTCTTTATTTTTAGGACCCCCAAAGGTGGAAAAGAAGCTGCTGAATTCTGCAACTGTTCAATTTGCATTTTCAAGGCTAAGATTTACTTGAGTAAATCCCAAAGAGTTATTCAGCAATGGTTGGTTTTACTCAGGGAATGAGGAATTGGTCTGCAGGGCCGAATGAACACGCTGCTGACAAAACCACTACCACTTGTAGCTTGAAATAAAGCACTAGATTTTCTTTGAGCTTTTTTTTAAAACCAGGATGTTGGATCAATATTTTATGTTTCTGCTTATACTGTGAGCATGTGCTGGGCTCTGGATTCTTTTTTTTTCCCCCCCTTCTGACCCAGACAAAAAAAAACAAACCAAAAAACAACTGTCACTGCTGAAACAAGGAGAAAGGTGAAAAAATTTCTGGCAATGTATTGCATTATTTCTTTTAAGGTAGACCACAAAGGAAGAAAAAGCTACAAGAGATAACTTATCTCCTATGTTACAGCACTTCATTTTAAACAGAATGTATTCCATTTATATATCTAAGTGGTACCAATGATGTGATAAATGTCAGGCAATGTTCTCCAACATTTCTCGTTTCATCATGGGCTGGTTTCCAATATTTCATTTTGAGTAGAATTAAACAGGAATCCACACACCCCACCAGAGCACAAGTCTGTCTTCTTCCTGACCCCAGGGACTTCATTCTGGGTAGTAAATATGGTAAAACATGCCCTCTTTAAGATTGTGACAGTCAAATTCATCTCTGCTTCCGTTGCTATTAGCAGTATTTACTGTCATTCCATTAGAAGCCAGGAGGAACAGGTACCATCACAACAAACCTTGAACCAAAAGCCAAGCACAAAGAAAAGCAAAAACCCCAGGACTTAAGACTTACGGGAGGCAGGAAACCAAAGTGACTACTGAAACCCTGAATAATTTTTGTTTAAGTCTAAATGGATTACTGCCATCACCCTCCATCTGTCAGTCCACATCTCTGAAAACTAGGAATATCAGAAAATATCTCCAAAATGACTTATCTTTTGCTCTGCATGCCCAAGAGGCAGTCATCACTATCCTCCCATAAACACACTGAGCAGGGAAAATGACAGAGAAAGTATCTTGACTTCCAGTTGCCGAATTCATTGGCAATTTCTCAACAAAACATTCTTGGTGGGAGGCTGTCAGGTTGGAAAAATTAAAAGCCATTTACAGGAATATCACAATTTGGAAGAAATTTTGGAGGAAAGCACCAGACAGAAAAGCCACTCCATATGAGAACACAAGAGGTTCCTATTCCCAACCAGCAAATCTGTTTCATTTAGGCAAGAGTAGGGTCTGAAACCCCAGAAGCGGCACAACTCCAGAGACAGGGTTCATCCAGTGGCTTTTCCTCACTCAGAACATTTCAGCAGGTCTCTGCCTCACCCCAGCAGGAGATGCTCAATTCTCTCCACTATTCCCACCTCTTAAAGTAATAATAAACAAGCTGAAAGTCTTATGTCATCTGATTTGTTGTTTACAGGTAAAGCTACACTTAGAAGACATACAGCATCGAATAAACCTGCTTCCAAAAGCAGCTTCAGGACCAGCTTTCAGCCTGACGCATGAAAGTAATCATTTTTAAAATAAAATATTGTTCATAACCATTAGGGCATATTATATAGAATGACAGACACAATCACCCCTGCAACAGTTTCAAGCTTAGCAGATACTTTATTTGGACAATAAGTAGAGTCATGGCAATGTTCTATAAAAACAGATTATATAGAAAGTAGAACCAAGACTTTCAAAACCGTATTTGTCTAAGATCCATGTTCAGGAAGCAAAGTTTTGCTTTACGTGGAAGGGTAGAAAGAAGCCAAATCAAAATCTCACTGCAAAATCCCACAGGTGGGCAGGACTTGAATAGTTCCACAGCCCCACATCCATGTGGTAGCAAAGCCAGGTCGTATCTCCTCAACTATTTACAGTTGTCACTCCCATCAGAATGCAAGGAACAGTGTAAAAGCCAAGCTCCTAACAGCACGTCAAGCTTCCACGTTAATTAATCCTACTCCATCTTTTCGCAAGCCACAAGAATGTATTTATTTAAACAGATTTTAGAAGACTTACTGCAGGTATGAGTATACAGTCGCCACACATTAAAGAGCATTCTAATTCCTTTTTTTTTTTACAAGAGGAGAAGATTGAAGCAGGTCTTCACAGAGTAATACTAGAATCAATGCCTTTGATTAAGCCATGCTTTGAGCAAAGAACTTGCCTCAAGAAAGCTACGCCTGTTACAGGTTGTCGTTTTGCAGCAAATTAAGTCTTTCAGCATTTGTCACGGAGATGAGCAGATTACCTCCAAGGAAAAAAGCTTTGGTGAGAATTCCTTACTAGCTATATAAATGCTACTACTTGCACCACTAGTNGATCTGAAGGGAGCTCCAGGAGAGCTGGGGAGGGACTCTTGGTCAGGAAGTCTAGTGACAGGATGAGGAGGAATGGAATTTTAAATTGGAAGATATTAGGAAGAAGTTCTCTGCTGTGAGGGCGGTGAGGCACTGGAACAGGTTGCCCAGGGAAGCTGTGGCTGCCCCATCCCTGGAGGGGTTCAAGGCCAGGCTGGATGGGGCTTGGAGCAACCTGGTGCAGTGGGAGTGTCCCTGCCCAGGGCAGGGGGGTTGGAACTGGATGATCTTGAAGGTCCCTTCCAACTCTGACCATTCTATGATTCTATGATTAATGTGTTTCAGTAGAAAGGTTCTGTGGGTTCTGAGCAGCAACTCAAAACAAGGTAGATGGGGCTGGAAGTTTCCTGGCAACAGCTAGAGCTTTCCAGGATTTTTATTTTCATCTGCTGCATCTGGATGATGTTACGTGCCCTTATGAATTCACAATAGATAAGTAAAAAATAAAATAAATGTATAAATTAATTCTGTTAAACGCTCTTATTCCAGGAGTCTGAAAAGTGCGGCCTTGATCGCTGCACCTTAAGTCCTAAGAGATACCTAAAGCCTCACAGAGATGAACACGTGTTCTGTTGTGCCCTTGCCCTCCTGCTAAGAAGCTTCAGATCAGCATCAGCACACTGCCAGCAATGGACAAAACAATATGTCCAGGAACAGAGACATATGGGATGGAGATTTTCCTTTCCAAAAAATGGGTTAGTTTCCATACTCTATATTCGACATGGTCAGAAAAACTCTACTGGGCTGAAGACTCTTAAAAGAAATTATAAAATATTAAGTATATTAAGACCTGTCCAGTAAATAGCGTTATAACAAGGTAAGTTGCAGGATGAGAAAAATTACTCATTTTGCCACTAATTATAGCCCTTTCAGAAGGATTCTGAACACAGGACTCCAGGTGGGGTCTCACGAGTGCAGAGTAGAGGGGGAGAATCACCTGGTCGGATCGGTTTAAGACAGGGAAAAAAGAAGTCTTCTTTGACAGTATGCCACGTTTTTAGATACTGGTTTGATGTCACGCTGAATGTATGGAATGCTTTCTGTTTCATTATTCTTCATGTCATCAGAATGCAGGTGACGGGGCACCACCCCACTGCTGGTGCCTGCTGTGAACTTCTACCCTCCAAAAAGCCACCCAACCGCAAACACTTTTTGCCTGCAGAAAAAGCAGAAAGAATTTCCATGTGATTTTCCCATTACCAAAACTGAAAAAGGAGTTCCAGTTGAAGTCCCAAACAGGATAAAGCTTAGACCTCCCATCAGAACTGTACGCAGACTGGATTTGGGCTAGTACTTAATACTAAGGGATCTCATTGTGGATCATGGATTGAAGTGCAGGAAACTGCAGCACGAGGGTAAGTCGATACAAGGGTAAATGTATGAATCACAAGCTGCAAGATCCAGTGCGAGTTATATAAGAAGCATTTTTAGGCATCATTTTGAAAGAAGGGCAAAATAATCCAACAAACCAAAACACAACAGAAAAGGCAGCAGGTGCCCAATTCCCATGGCACACCATAGCAACAAAGTAGGTAATTAGCAGTTGTGCTGCTGGAACCACTCCTCTGCCACCAGCCTGGGGCTCACACCAGTAAACAGAGAATTAGGGGGTTGTGGCAGCTCTCCCCAGGCACACCGACACCAAACAGTGTGTGAATTCCACCGGGAGAGGGAGGGAGGAGGTACAGCCAGAAACAGCTCTGTACAGAAGCACAACATACGACTGACTGCTTACAAAGGACCTATTTGGTAAGTTTACCAAATCGATTGGGTATTAAGACACACAACCACCAATTAACAATGTTCACTGAAACAGCCCACTCTTCCACAGCGAGCATAATGAATCACAATCTTTTCGTCCTGTGTTTCCTCCAACTCCTATTAAAGACAGTAACTCTGGGTTTAGCTGTCTTAAGGAAGTGAGAGTATAACGCTGAGATGTTCAGGAGGGTTTTAGACACATTTACTATGTGCAGTCTTCAAGTGCCTGCCTGCTTGCCCCTGGATTTGTGCAGAAGATCTCCATCCTAAGCATCATCCTTCCATTCCAGCTCCTGGAATGCACTGCTCCTCTAGCAGCAGCTACCAAACCCCTCCTCAGTCCTTACAAAGTTATTACCCACACACAGGCATTTCTAGCAACCATGTTAAGAAAATCCATTATCAGGAACACTGAGAACAGCCACTTCTTTCAACAGTGTCCTGGTTTGAGGTAAAATGAACCAACTTTCTCTTTTATAGTTTTCCTTTCTTAGCTGGGCCTCTTCTAACTCACTGAACTCAGAAATTAACAGCACATTGGGCAGAGAAATGTTTCGTCTCCCAGTGATAAGACCTGATGACACCAAGGGATGGTGCAGAGGCCCTTGCTGATCCTTGTTGCTGGAACAACCAAGGGCAGGGAATTCCCNTTTAACTTCTTCCTTTCCTCTTCCCCCCCCCGCCCCCCAAAGGGGGACAATGATGATGACGACATCATCTGTCTTTTCTGTTTGGTGAGGACCACGATAAATAGTAGACGTCACTTTTGTGTTTCAGAGCTAAACCATTAAACCCAAGTCAAAACCACACCTGAGTCCCTGAGAAGCAGCAAATACTTGCCTCCCATAGATCACATGCCACACTCTGATAAATACCATGGAAGTGCAGCTACTGGCATATGGTTCTCTGTGATGAGCTTGTTCTAGCTATTCCTGGACTGCCTACAACCACCACCATCCAAGAAATGCCTATTCCAAACTCTCAGCACTCTCTGGTGCAAGAAGGGTAAATATCAGCTTGATTTCCCCACCCAGCCATGGCTCTGTCACGTATGCCACCGAGCTCCAGGCTGAATGTGCCCTCTCCACACTCACCTTCATCTGGGATGTACATTTTAGTACCCTGGGTTTCTCCTCTTTTTCCCCTTAGTGCCTGAAGATAGGTGGAAGCAATGGACAGGATACAAAGCCCCATGTGTTTTCACAACAACCAACCCCCTCCACAGCCTGTGCTTTCCATCAAGGTTATAGACACCATCTGTCTGCCCAGCGAGAGGCAGAGGAAGAGCCTTCCTCCAGCACGCAAACGGGGACCCCACCATGGGCAGATGCTCCAT
This sequence comes from Thinocorus orbignyianus, assembly GCA_013400375.1. Classification (NCBI taxonomy): domain Eukaryota; kingdom Metazoa; phylum Chordata; class Aves; order Ciconiiformes; family Thinocoridae; genus Thinocorus; species Thinocorus orbignyianus. Next base: position 624,494 of record VXBW01003490.1, on the reverse strand, counting down.
CACACCGCCACCTGGATAGCCCGCAACAGCCTTCTCTGCCTCAGTATTTAACAAAAACAGGTAAATACACACAAAAAAACCCCTTGGCATACAGATGAAGCTACCTCAGGACACTTCTGGCTACCTGGAGAAACGTCGTCATCCTGGAGCAATGTCCTTATCCTCTGCACACAACTGTCAGTGTTCCCTGGGGAAGAGGCTGTTTTTCTGGGAACAGATCCATACAGCTGTGTGCAGACTGGAGCAGCATCGGGCTAAACACAAAGCAACCCAGAAACATTTTTTACCTTCCTGTCCATCCTTGGAAGGGGAAGCAATTAAGCTGGAGGGTAAGTTAAGAAGCCCCCTCTCTCTCACATTCCCCCGAGAAGCCTGGCACACCAAAAAGGACTCGTGGAGTAGAGAATACAGCCACGCACAACACAGGGCAAGGGCAGGACACAGCTTTGTTTGCCAAATTTTTTTTCTATTCTCTCTGCAGAAGGTAGTGGAAAGGGCTTCAGGAGATCAAGACCTCCAGAACAAGGTGTCACTGAGCTAAAAAGGCTCCGCAGTTTCCACTTGCTCTACACCAAGTCCAGCACCAATACCTGCCTCTTGAGATCGCGCAATGAGAATCCGCAGTGGAGCCAATTTATGATCTAAGGAAGAATCCTGCCAAGGAGCCATATGGAAGGGAAGTAAATATTTTGCCTTGATAAGCAGGGGGTGCTCTTACAAGTCAGCACCAGAATAAAGACTTGAATGTGAAGAGATAACTGTTTATGGTTTCTTCTGTTTATGGCTTCTCAAAATCATTTCACCTGTTTTCATGCCCTTACCGTTCAACTGCTTGCAACTGCTTATAAGCAAACAATTAATATTGCAAAAATTGAAATGGCACATCTGCTTCAATTCTGTCTGAAATCCAACTCATTCTTATTACATTAATCACTTCACAAATGAGCCAATTCCTTTTTTTTTTTTTTCTCCCTGCAGCTGAAGCTTTTCAAACCACTTGCTATTTCACTTCTGTCTCCACCACAGCTCAGGAACCAGCAACTTCACCACCAAAACTCATTTAGATGTTTCTTTACAGCTCAATTAATTGAAATTATTGTTTTTCTTTCAATAGCCAAGGAAACAAGAACGTAACTTAAGCCCAGAAGGAATGAAGAACTGCAGAGCAAATCTTTAATAAAGAATTGCACAGCAGAAACCTCTAAGCAAAGTCAATGATATTGTGAAGTAGAAGCCAAGTGGAAGCCAGAGTTTTCTGCAGAAGGACAAAGAAGTATTAAGAAATAGGAGCATATGCTCATGGCAGGGGGGCTGGAACTCTATGATCTTTAAGGTCCCTTCCAACTCTAACCATTTAACAATTCCATGGTGTTCCTCTGTACTGAATACACCTACAGAGGCATTATTCTAGCTTAAATTAAGAATGAACTAGACAGGATTATTTCTGATTGCCTTTCCACTTACAGGTATGGCCTTAGGAAGAAAGAAAAATCTCTTTAAAATCAAAGTTTAACTTAGGAGTGCATCCTTTTATCTTGCCTTTAAAGTAACAGTTAAGATGCACGTATGGCTTTTCAGTCATAGCTCCAACCAAAATACTCCCCTTTAGAGGTCCTTGCCTCTAACGGCAGATTAAAGGCTTTCCAGAATATGAAGATATCTGTAGCAGAAGACTTTATCATCAATTTAGCCTCTAAACATGCAATCAGCAGTCATAAACGTTTAGAAAACGATCAGATCGAGCTTCATCTTTCATTTGCGTCAAGTATTTGTATTTTCCTTAATAAAATTATCTGTCTGCAGAGGGTTGTTGTCAAAATGTATTTCAGATGTACATGTAGATTAGTCAGAGTTAGAGCAAGCAGCCAAGAAGCCTTCAACAAGAACAAGCAATTTTCCATACGCGAAATTTATGTCTTTAATCCTCAGGCTTGGGAGGCCATTACATCTCTACACTTATCTTATAAGACAAGATCTCACTATGTTTTTTCCATAAGGAGAAATAACAAACAATAAAACTTGTGGGGACATAGCAGGTGTCAACCTTCCATCCCAGGAATTCATTTAGTCATTGATCCAACAATAATTACAAATCTGAGACCTCCCCTGTGGAATTTAAACCAAAGCGCTTTATGGACAAAAAAAATCTTCAGTGTAAACTACACTTAAGTCCTATTTCAAGAGAGGCATCTGCACCTAAAATTCCACACACAGATTATTTCCACACACAGATTATTAGAGATGTGAGCGATTTGTCAATGAAATGGCCAAGTTGTGTTTTTAAGAAAAATAAACCAGTGCTCTAAGAGCAGAAAGTGGATTCCACACTAAGGCGCAACAAAAGCATTAAAGCCTTTAACACACTTAACCCCAGGATTAACCTCCCAGCCCGCGCTGGCAAAGACAACCTGAACCACTTGGAGACACAAAACTTGCTCCTGGTGGGCTCGATACAGCTTTTACCAGGAAGAGACACATTCCTGCTGACAACAGGAGCTGTGTGATCCTCCAGATGGTTTTTGGTAGAGGTTTAATTCCCAATCATCCTTTGCTAACTACCCATGTTAATACTTGCCCCTGAAATCAGCCTGATGTCAGTGGCCACAGGGGCAACCTGAGGTTTGTTGCCCATTGATTGCCTTGTCTCCAAGTGAGGCTAAATTAGAAAGCTGAAAAGATGAATTCAAAAATCAAGCGTACTTTTTAGCACTGTAAATCATTAGGCAGAAGGTGTAAAGAATGGAATTGAAGCCTTAAACTTGTTTGATCCCATCTACTCGGTTAAATCTTTAGAAGCAGAGTCATTTGTAACTATAAAGCCTCTGCATATAGAGAATTTAAAAATGCCCTGCTGTAAGAGCAACTCCCATAGAGANGGACTCCAGAGCTGGACACAGGACTCCAGGTGGGGTCTCAGGAGCACAGAGCAGAGGGGGAGAATCCCCTCCCTGGCCCTGCTGCTCACACTTTTGCTGCAGCCCAGGCTGGGGTTGGTTTCTGGGCTGCCAGCGCGCACTGCCGGCTCCTGGGGAGCTTCTCATCCATGAGCACTCCCAAGTCCTTCTTGGCTTCTTTTTAGATGCCTGGAGGCCTCAGTTCCAATTAAAAGGGCAGTACACTTGCAGCTAACGGTTTTCTTGCTATTAGTCAGATTCCATCTGTCCTAAAACCTCCAGTGGTCACTGACAGAGCAGCCACCCCCAATACAAGCAGCTCTTCCTTAGACAATCTTGAGCCCACAGTTTCTTGAAATGATATTGGCACTGGACAGAGCAGCACAGCCTAGTTCTTATCTTCGGAAAAATGCTTTTAAAGGGTTTTTTTTTATGATGGATTTTCTTTTGTTCAGTTGGTTTGGGGGCTTGGTTTTGTTTTTTTGGTTTTGTTTGTTTTTTTGTTTTTAATGCATTAATTTTATATGGCTTGATTTCTCTGTGGGTTTTTCATTTTCTTAAGATTGGTCCCCCAAACATAAGCTTCAGTACGATTACAACTTTCAGGGAGAGTTTTAACAACTAATCCTTTCAGCTTTTGGAAGCATTACTTCAAATACCTTCTTTATCCCCCATAAGTGCTACTCAAGCACTCCCCAGGAGACCCCCCCATACCTCAGCTTTACCTGGCAAATTCACTGTTTGACATTTGTAATTACCTCTTGATATAGATACATTATATTATTATTATATTTTCTTTAGATCAAAGCACTCTCCATCAGTTCATAGTGACCGAGACACAACCAGTGAGTCCATAGAGGTTTTGTGGAGGTTTGGGGTTGTGTTTTTTGGGGGGTTTTTTGCTCCTTCTTGTTTTTAAATCCTCACAGCATCGCACAACTAAGTCACATTCGGTGTCCCTGTTCACAGCAGGGTATTTCAGTCCTGCCTTTGGCAGCACGCTACCGAAGTCCAAGCAGATGATGGATCTATCCATTTGCCTGGAGTAAGAGCACGGGTCTGTCTGTACCTTTAAAGTCAGCCAGTTTTTCCTGCTAAAAAACATTTCATAACCTCATACACTATGTGTCCCCCACCCCCCCAAAAAAGTCCTTTAAAGGACAGGAGGACACCAGGAATACATTAAACACTACCTTATGTAGCTGATGTACATGGATAGGGTCCACCTGCCCCACCCCAGCTCCAATGCTCTAATCCAGAGGATCCAAACCCTTGCTCCCACTAGGGATTTACGTTCTTCATCCTGTTGGCATATTGAGCTGAGAGCAGGAATGAGAGCTAGCTGCTAACTTCCATAATTCCTTTGCATCTTTTCTACGTGTCCCTTAGAGAGAGATACGCAGCAGCCCAGTAAGACTGTTCCCACAGTGACGTTCTCAGTCTTATTTTTACCACCGATACATTCCATCTCTGTATTTTCACTTCTTAAAAGCAGCATTCATCCATTCCAGAGCTCTGCAGCTCCAGGATGTTTAAACCTCACTATCACCCAACTGAAAACATCACAACAGACATCCCTTGTCCTCCTCACGCCCTTGGCTTGTGGTGCTGGGATAACATGAAGATTCACACCAGAAAGCCCAGCTGACCTCTGGACCATCGCTCCACTTTTCAGTGTTTACCACCAAAACCACAACAAAGCCTGTAGCTCAGCCTGCTCCGTCTCCTTTTGGAGGATCTTATATATTATATATATTTACAGATATGCACCCAAGGCCTCTGCCTTGTATTTCAAGCCCCAACTGCTGTCTTAAACAGCTCCTCTGTTGCCACTTTTCAGCCTCTTTTTGCACCACTAATGCAAAACAGAAGCAGCTGTTTACCCAGCAAACCAATGTCCTATATTTAAGTAAGAGCTCACTGGTATGAAAACATTTTCAAAGGCAATAAAATGAGGCCAGGAGGGGGAGAAGAGCAGGTGTATAACCGGTCTCAGCCGTGCAACAGTGAGTTTTAGCCAAGCTCAAAGGCAGCACTCATTTGGCTTTGTGCTTTCTGTTCAAACTATGAGAATGCAGTCTTATTTGGCTGTTGTCAAAGAAGTCTATAAACAACTGAGTTTATTTTTAGCAGCGCCAGAGCTGCTAGCAAAATTTAAATAATGCCCAATGAGTGGTACCGGCACAAGCAAATAAAATGATAACAATAATTTGTCTGGCACTCAATACATTAATTGCTCAACCAGGCTTTCCCTTCTAGGGGGGTCAACACTCAAAACATTTAAGTAGTACCTTCATCTTTGTAAACCAACACAAGTTTATATGCAACAGGCATAGAACTGGGAGAAGAGCACCCTTTTAAATGTTCATCCATCAACAACCCATTTTTATAGTACTCTGACATTCCAAAAGCAATAACGTTCCACTCATGGAAATAGCTAAGCTCAAAGATCAAACACTGATGATACTCCAGAGGCTTCTTTGCATACATATTGAAATTTAAGATTCCTTTTCTTTTATAATAAATCAACTGTCCCATTTGAACAGTCACTTCAGTTTATGAAATGATTTTGACGGATCACCACTACCTGGCACAACGAGTTCCCAAACCAATCTCACCTTGTGAAAGGCAGTTCTTCTGGATATGGATTCCTGAGCCCTCCCTGAGTGTCCAAGTGTGGATTTCTGCAGGTGTGGTGTTCAACCACTGCTGAGCAGAGGCCAAGGGCAGCAGAGGTTCAACAGGGTATGCTCAGTTTGCTTGGAAACACACCTGTACATCTGCAGCCTGGACAAAGTTTCAGCTCCACAACTGGCTGTTCAGAGAGGCCTCTGCAATTCCACATCAAGTGTCACACAACTAAAATATTTTCAGCACAATTTCCATTTTAGATAATCACCAGCTTTGAGGCATCCATCCATTTGTAGGGCAGCAGATGTGTCCACAGGAAGCAGAGAGGTGGGGAGATGGCAAGAGACAGGATATCCGATCTCCAAGAGATTTAATTCCTATCCAACTACAGCAATATTAACTTTAATCTAACTAGCATAAGAGTCGACAACAGCAAGGACATGGTGTTTCCCATGGCAACGTTAGCACAAAATGTGCTAGTTCTACTAAAAACACTTGGTCTTTTCTTGGGCAACTGAAGCCTTTTGGGCTGCATCTTCATTGTTACAATTATTTAAGTTATAATGAGAAGACAGAAGATATGCTCATTAGCAGTGGGTTACGTTTTTTTTAACCTGAAATAGAGAAGCACGTAAGTTTCTTCAGAAGAACTGCAAATATCCAAATACAATTACAGATAACAGGATAATAAATCCCACCATACAGGATTTAGAGGGCATCTGGGCCTTGTTACTTCTGTACAGAAAGGTGTACACTGTGTAGATTTACACCTTGTTGGGACCATCTTTCATCTTGTTAACACCACCTACTTCTGCTGAGAAGGCTGAAGACAGGGAATTTGTATTCCCAGCCCCTAGCTGGAAAGCAGCAGCTCAGTGAATTTGACACAGCACTGGCTCTGCACACTGCAGCCAGCCTACAAGCCAATACTTTCTCTGAATGTGCCTGGAAGTGAAGTGCAGAGATAGTTTCCCCTCCTGCAAACACCCCCTCAGCATTTGTCCTAACAGGCTCCCTGGGAAGGCAAAAGGGATAGAGATATCTTCCTTTCAATGTTTATTCTCCGGCACAGCAATTCCTCTGGAGAAGGAGCTGGGCTGCAGCTAGGAGCCAGCAGTCAAGTCATCCTGCTCAGGGGAAAAAACCAACCTAAGCAATCCATACAATTTGTCACTGGGCTATTTTTGCTTCAGCTATTTCTACCAAACCTCACAGGGCTGGATGTCCTATGCCTTGTGTGCTCATTTGACTATGAAGTTACATTGATTATCCCCCGGCCCCGTTAGCCATATAGTAATTTTATCCAGCCTACAATTTGGGTTTCAACATGCTGAGGGGGAGCTGCATAATTAACGTGAGAATGCATTTGCTAATTCAGCATTAAGCTTGTCCAAAGCCAACATAAATACAACATAAGTATAAATAATCCTGTTCCACACTGCTGTCACCGAAACTTCTTATTCTTTGAATTCTCCAAGAAAACCCTGGAAAACATGCAGTTATTTCTGAAGGAACAGGATCTTCATCAGTAAAGCATTAAGGTTTATTCTCTTAAGTGAACTTCATCACGAAAGCTCAACTACTAGAGGAGCTTTGCTGTTATAGCACGTGAACCTGGCCAAGTTTTTGTTTTGTAAGAGGAATTCAGCCCAGCAACTACTCCACAGCAAGAAATACTCATTTCTCTTCCTTGTTCACAATACTACACAAGTTCTAAGGCGGCCAAAATCAGCGCAGCCCAGGCCCCAAGACACTGCCCTATTTACAGTAACCACATCATCCAAAAACACTCCTGAAAGAAGTCTAACCGAGCCTAAACATTTTAGGAGAAAAAGTTAAATCTTTGGTAGTAATACCAAAGTTAACTCTGAAGGAAAATTCCTATTAAAAAATATGCTATTTTAGTACCTCAAAACGCATGCTGCTTATCAGACCCAACTAATTCCCTTTCTGTCTATCCTAACTGCAAGACAAAACTTATTCCAAGACTTCCTTCTACTTGATTTTGAGAGGCCACAGTAAATTTAGGTCTTTTTCCAGCAAGATGGAAGTCTTCCTACTTATGTTAGTGTTCTCGTTGAGTTCAGCAGGTTCAAGAGCTTTAGACAGCAAATAAGGTTCCTGTCATTAGTTAATACTTCACTGAAAGAGTTGAGGGGGGCTTATGTTATAAACTACAAGTATTCAGACTTGGAACATAATGAACTTCATTCGGGAAATGTAATTAGAGTTTGACAAAATTTAATTAGATTAATAAACAAGTACCACCAATAACAACAACTGCAAGTATATGTAATTGGCCATTCACTCATCTAAGATAAACCAGCCTTGTTCTTTTGCTTATTGTTGCTTTCACTTGAGCAAACTCTAAGGTAAGATCTCATTACAGAGAAAAAAAAAAACCAACCTATATTTCAGATTTGCACCATTCTCCAGGTCAGATTTATCAGCCAAGGACACGCAGCTCCCCAGTTCAGTCGTTGGGAGGAGTAGCAGAAGAAAATCGCAAGCATTTAGCAGGACTGGGTTTATTTGTTGTTTTTGGTTTTTAAGTGGACCGAGAGAGGTCAGAGAAAGTGGTTCCTGACTCTGGATTCACAGAATGGTTTCGGTTGGAAGGAACCTTAAAGATCCTCCAGTTCCATCACCCTGCCCTGGGCAGGAACAACTCCCACTAGACCAGGTATGTCTGGTATATCTCAATAACTTACTTTTATATATATATTCCGTTCTTTAATTCCCCTCCTTTAGAAAGCAAATCCAAACCATTCCAACTCAAATTCCAAGAACCTCCAGCATGGCTTTTTTCCCCTGCTTCCACACTTGTTATAAGTATTTACAGCAAATCAAAAGGTCCCTGAAGGCAGATGAAAAACCACGACGTATACTTTTTGTCACTTCCACAGAAGGCAAATATAATAGTTTGAGTGCGTATTTTTCTGTACTCTTTATGAAGGATAGTCTTGTGATACACACCTACAGCACTATTAAGTTTGATGATTTCATTCCTGACATTTAAGCTTCCTGTTTATGAAAGACTGGAAGCGCTTTTGTTTGTTTCTAGTAAGTTAACTTACAGAGCTGCATGCAATGCTAGGAATACATGGAAAGATGACTGCATGCTACTGCCTTCAGATCTTATGAATTAGATTATCCATAGGCAAATAACTCCATGAAATTCACACATGGCACTAGTGACAAGGCATAATTTGGTTAGTCAACCAAGTCAAGGTTAGCACAGGTCACTACAGTGATGTTTGCTGATCATTGCTGCTTTCAATTAAATGTGCATAAATTCATCCCAACATACACCAATGTCTTGTTAAATTCTAACATTTATAATAGCACTTAATTGCTTTTACCCTAAAGAGCAAGCAGGAAGAGGATTGCATTCATCAGTTTGTCATGCAGTCATAATACTGTAGAACACATTCATAAAAAAAAGACAAGATATTGTATCCCTTTGAGTGTTGGTCTTGAATTCACAGTATTCAAAGGCTCATTTCTGTATTCAGTAAGATGAGCAAATGAATACCTAGATAGTGGATAACATCCCTCTTTACACACCTTCTTCTATTTATCTTCTATTTGCTGTCATATTAAAAAACTACAGGCTGCCTGGGGGAAGAGAAAGCCACCAAATTACAGTCCAGAGACAGAGGAGCCTGCAGATTTCAGCATGACTACAAGCCTAAAAGTAGGCTGGGACTGCAAAGAGTGTGAGTAAGGGGTTAAGTCATATTTCTGCCCTTCTGATCTCCCACTTCTAAATAAGAAGTCACAAATTTTACTTTTATGCTAAAAACATCATGCTTGAATTCTTTTTCCCCTGTGGAAATCAGCGCAAGGTGAACGTTGTATAGACCAAGCAGGTATAAGCTGCTGGATCTGATCCCAACTCTGCATCCCATCAGTTTGCATGGATCCCATGGGAAGATTCACTCATACCTTTGCAGCTAAGGTACCTCCAAGAGCCTGAAGAAGATGCATTAATACTTGGAGGACACCTCAGCTCATGGTATTAGGGAAGAGGCAGCATTAATAAAGATAGTTGCATAAAAATCCATCACTTAGGGAAATACTTTCCGTATCTAATTCCTAACTTTCCACTTCTGAATTTTCCTCTAATTATTCCTGCAGCATACTCTACTGGAAAGATACAACACCTTCTGCAAACATGGGATATTTATACTGCTTGGTCCAGCGAAAACAAATCCCAAACATGCGGCCACCCCAGCTGCTGCTGAAGTTGGCAAATCATACAAGATCCCACACTCATTCCTCTACAAAGCAAACTTCCAGAAGCTGATCCTCAATTCCTGTTTTGAAGACTAAATGGAAGCACTGAAGTGCTTCAGAGCTACAGCGTAGGCCTTTTGATGTCAGTGCATTCAAGGTTTCACACGGGAGCAAAATGAACTCCATCGAGACTGTTCTCTTGGTGAGCAAGGGGTTATTTTTTGGAGGGGAAATTAAGATCCCAAAGCCATGTCCTCCATCACACATCTTTGGTTTGGTCAGCAAGTCTTTCTTCCAAGTACTGGGCTTGTGTTCCGGATGGCCCAGCCGGTTCCAGAAAAAGGTATTTTCTGACTGCTGTTAGAAGTTTCAAAACATTTATTTTGAGCAGCTTTGCCATACCATTATCACAAGTGCAAATGCATCAGGTTTCAGAAGGACCCATACAAATTCAGTCCTAAACCAGCTTCTCTGTGCAGAGATATCCCAACTCTAAAGCGTTCCTCCGGAGTGTTTTCAAGTAAAATTAGAAGTGAGTGAAGTCACTATGGAAAATCATCACTTATAGTTGTGCGAAAAACACCCACCTGAAGTCCAGCCTGGACACCTTTCTACCCTAACAAGCTCTCAGTAGCTTGAGATCAAATTTTGTCAGTCCCGTGCCCCAGAGACATGTACAAGAGCAAAAAATGCACAATTTTACTGCTGTAGAAGACCGATTTCTATTTTATCGTTTGGAATATGTTACTCTGTGGATGGATCTGCAATGCAACAGAAATACCAACTAATAACAGCTACAAACACAGTCCACAATTACGGGTGGCACTTTCAGATTACCCTATTATGGAAGTTCTCTACCCAGCACAAACTCTGCACAAAAACACGTTTTCATGCTTTCAGAATTACACTGCACGAAAGCATTTCCACACCAAAAAAAAAAAGTTAGTTTTGGGAATCCTTCCATGAAGCAGGTGTTCTGTTTCCTGTTCTTATGTCACTGCACTGCTGCGACTTCTCTATGGGCAGGGAGAGGTAACTAAAAATCAAAGGATTAGTCTTCTCAGCTGTGAAGCATTAATAATGACCAGAAAGTATGTGAAATGTAACAGCATTTTTAATCTACACATATGCACTGGGAAGCCCCAGCGGGTTAGTTTCTAAACTAACTTACTGCAACTCATTTTCCCTCCATGAACTAATTTCAATCACACAAACTGCTCACCTACCCAGGAACTAACCACACTCTCACGTTCTTTGGCTCCATTCTATTGACTGTGCTTTCTCATTCCTGTATGTAGGCTATTTGTTTGCAGACATGTGAATAAATCTGCTTTTGAACTTTTCATGCTACAGCAGTGATTTTATTCAAGTTACTCAAGTTACTAAAGTGCCCCTTTTTCATTCACCAACAGAAAAAAGCTGACTCTCATGCCACACATTATAACTTAGAGCAGCTGAACTATGTGTTTAAGAGCAGCACAGGTCAAAGGACAGCAAAAAATGTGTTTATTCTCATTATTATATTACAGAAATTACATTCTCAAACACTTACAGCAAATACTATCTTGTAAACACATTCCTACTCTTTTCCCACTAGGTTTACTTCTTCCACTCACAGGGACTGCAGGTCCACAATCTACCGTGCAATTTGGAAACACATTTGGGAGCCAGCCAGTTAAATCTCATCCTTTAAATGCCCGTTTGGGACTAATCTTTGCACCGTTGACAAACCATCATGACCATTTCATCATCTGTATTTTTGCTCCCTCACCTGTTGGAACGGCAGCAGACCAGGGCAGTTAAATCAGCGAAAACCAAATCCGTTCACTAAGAAAAAACCCAACCTATTCTACCAGAAATCTGACACGAAGCATCACTTCTATAAACTCTTAATTTTTCTGCAGATTCTGTGAATAACTACGTTCTGAGAACAGATAGCAGAGAAAAGCGCATCTTACACCACCTGGATATTTGTACAGCATCACAGTACAGGTACACTTCAGAAAGCAAGACACTACACACTGCTCATCTCCACCAAAAAAACTCAGATGTTTATACCGGATTGATATTGTTCTTTTTAAGGAAAGAGTTATTTACTCAAACGATCTAGTTCAGTATAATAATAGGGCAGTAAAATAATTTCAGACCAAGTATTAGGCTGCAGAGCAAAACACATCCAGCTGAAATAAAACAGCATTTAAGGAGTTTTTGTTTAACAGGACTATCAATTCTGTAAGCACAGACTTAGTATAAGCCTTTTCCTTCACGAGGGAAGGAAACCTATAGCTACAATCACCACTTGAAAACCAGCTCAGCGTATATTTGAATATATTACCATTAACTTCCTCAAAGAAGCTTATTTTACAGAGTATCTCAAATCGTAATCTTATTTTTGATCATTTCAGCCAAGTTCATTATTATTCTAATATTCTTTATCATAACTACACTGCAAGAGGTCAGTAGTTGTGTTCAACCATCATTCTTGGACGCGGGCAAAAAGCACAACAAAAATATATTTTCAAGTTCATGAAAGGTCAAAACTGGGTGGGTTTTTCCTCCAAGTCCACCTCTAGCTCCAACCTTAGCCAAAAGGATTTAGACTAACACTCCCAGAAGTGCCACTTAAGTCACTCTGGACTTATTTCCAACACACTGTAAGTATTTAATATATATCCAAACCTGTATCTTTTTAACAGCCACACTAGGACATGTAATCTTAAGTATTGTCTGTGACAGTCTCAGTTCCACGTATCACACACACAGCAACTGTTCCCAGCACAGACATTCTGCAATCTCCAACATTTGGGAAGAGCCTACGCTGCACCTACAGCAGTAATTGTTGGGGCCACTGGGGTGCAAAAAGGCAGAGTTTATATTTTCTTCAGGGGCATTCATATCAAATTATCCTGCAAAGCCTCATCCTCTTATCTACTGATGTCAAATAATGACCAGTTTATAACATCAAAGAAATTGAGCGTTGTCATTGACAACACCATTGCTGCAGTATTAATTGCAGGTATTAATGATTTAATTCCTGACATATAGCAGAAGTTAATACCTGACATATATACAATGCTCCCTGCCCAGTCAGGGTCTGATCAATGGAGAAGATGTAACAGAAGTGGATCAGAATAAGGAACTGATGGGGAAAGGAGACTTAAATAAGACACTTCCATATGTCCAGCATGAGAAAGAGTCTATTAGAAAAATCTTGCGATGATTTTAATGGGCTGCTCTTCCACAGTTACTCTTCACAGTGAAGGAGGACGACTGAATCTACAGAAGTTGAGTACCACCACAGAATTACAGCTGCTGAAAAGAAACTGTCTTACATAACACGTTCATTGCATCAATTAACTCACAGTTTGATTGCACAGGTTTAAAAAAAGACCATTAATACTCGATGCTTCTGCAGACGTGCCAACTAGAGTAGCTGTCCTTTTTTTTGGTGCCAATTAGTGAGAAAACTGAAGCCTTGAAAGGACAAAGTCCGTAATGATTAGCAAAATTAATACATCAGCCGAGTGACGTTATCATGCATACACTTCATATTGACTCAGCTGCCAATCTGAATGCTACAGAACTGCTACAGGCAAAATAATCTGAATAGGCTGGATGCTGAAGAAGTAAAATCTGGTATTTGTGTCCAGGATAGTCTATGACTCTTCCAGAGAATTTAGTTCAGGATCAGAAAGAGAGGTAGGATATACACATGCTTCCAAAATAAGGGCTCCTGATTTTATATTTTGCTTGAACAGGTTGCAAACACATGATACTCTACTGAAATAGGTGTCTTAAGAATGGAATAACACTGCCCCGGGACTTAAACACTGCACTCCAAGAGACGTCTTAACTCAATCCCTCTGCTTCAGTCTAAACCTAATACTTCTACTGGGATTTCCAGAATAAAGCAACCATCTTCCGTCTCCAGCAGTTCTCCTTGGAGAACTACGAGCCCCTCTCCTCAGCAGATCTATCTTTTTCTTTAGTCTTTTCTAGTGGCACATTTTCCCCCCATACCTCAGCCTGTGTTTCTCTGTGGCTTAAAAAATTCTAACACTGAAGATTACATAAGGGTGAATACATCTCTCTCACTGAAAGATGGACTGACCGAGCTACTAAATCCTAAAACTAAATTCTATTCCTCAAAAGGAAAAAAAAAAAAATATCACCAAAAAAACCCAAAATGCCAAAACAAAATCCCAAACGCAGCACAGGAAGTTTCAACAGAGCTCCCAAACAAGAGATCTTTTTCCTTCAGAAAAAGTCTCCTTCTCCCAGGAAAGGGAACCCTCCAGGCCCTTGACTTCATAGCCACTGCCCAAAGTACTAAGATGTTTAAGAATACCTTCTTGTGCTCTGACCTTCAGCTACTGCTAATGGAAAAAACCATGGGTTTAGAACTATGACACGTTTTGCTTTTCCACATTGAGAGATTTAAGGAAGTCATCTGAAGCCACTAAAACACAACCCTGACAAGAACATTCCACATGAATGGGCTCCCTGAAGCAGCCAGACATGGTCCTTGCCAGAAAATAAGTTATTAATATTCCCCTGCTCAACAAGAAATAAGAGCACAATAGAAATTTCCCATCACACAGCTTTATCTTTTCCTTCTTTGTGCTCCTGTCACTCTTTCCCCTAAAAGTGCCAACATCAGCCCTTGACAGCTTCGCTCCTCAGATTCCATCTCATTCAAGTTGCCAGAAAGAGTTTTGTCTCTGCAGGAATGGGACTGATTTATGGACAGTCACTAGCACAGGGGTGCCTAAATCTTCTGTGATAAGGCTTTGCTTATCAATAAAGCCAAGCTGCCAAAATACACTGCAAGGCCAGTTGCTTGGCCAAGGGACCACATTCATCAGCATGTCCTCTCCTCACAGCCTCCTTAGGAGCATTTGAAAGCCACAGAAAGAAGCACACTGCACATAGCTCAGGCTTTGGGCTCTTCATCCAATGGAACATGCTCAAATGTCTGTTAGACTAAGCAGAGGACCCGTGTCAAAGTAGTTGTCGATGGAGAAAAATAACCATCACAACTAGGAATGTTTTCAGTTCCTAATGGTGACCACAGAATCCAGCATTCCTTCAGCTGGTTGACAACAGCAAGTACCAGACTGTAGATTTTCTGTACAGTTATTTGTAGCAGAGCTGAAAATTCACGGTTCAGGTGACTAAACACTGTCGTAACCAGCCAAGAGCACAGAGGAACAGGAAAGTAAGAAGCAACTATCCCTGGATATTTGAAGAGCAATGCTAGTTACCACAGCTACAGACCATTATTATGTGCTGGAGCCATTAGAGAAGGCTGCTGCTGAACACAAGGGATTTTAACTGCCACCAAGACTACCCAGAACTGCAGCTTACCTTCTGTTGAGTATTTGTAGAAACACTTGTTGTGCTTCATTTCAAGTTCCTGAGAAGGATTCTTACCAATGGTCAGTACAGCTCAGCCCACAGACAGGGAAAGAAGAAAGGAAAAGAGGGAAGAATTGAAGTTTGCATTGCTTCAAGGGGTCTGCCTCCCTTCAAGGGGTTTCTGTAGTTCTGAACATCAGAAACTGCCTTTTCCCAAACTTACGTGGCTTACCAAGACATATGGTTAGGTCTATGGGATCAAAAACAATACACAGTTTTTACACAGTAATTTAAGTGACAGCAATACCAGAACCTCATCAGTTGATATCAAACACACAAGTACTCCTCTCTTGCAGCACAAGCTTTCACAGAATAGAATCCTAGAATCCTCTAGGTTGGAAGAGACCCTTGGGATTAACAAGTCCAACCATCCACCCTACTCTACAAAGTTCTCCCCTACACCAGATCCCACACCACCACATCTCAGCCACCCTGAAACACATCCAGGGATGGAGACTCCACCACCTCCCTGGGCAGCCGGTTCCAACGCCTGATGTAGTGGCTTAGCCTCGGCGGCAACACAAGCGCCACGTGGCAGCCCGCTGGCTCTGCCGCCCCCCAGCGGCGGGGAGAGGATGGGAAAGAAAAGGCAGACCCGTGGGTTGAGATAAAAACTGTTCCCCAGAACAACAGGAATTGCAGGGAAACAGCAACACGGATGGAAGAGACAAACACCAGCACATAGCGACCGCAGCCCGAGCCGCCCCGACCGCCACCGACGCCGCTGAGAGCGCCCCGGCGCCGCCCGCCCATATATACGCCTACGCCGTGACGTCACCACACCAACTTCCGGTTGTGGCCCCTCCCCTTCCCGGCTGGCTCCCTGCTGCCCCTGGCGGACATGGGGTGGAATGGCTGTGCCGGAGAGAGGCAGGGGAGGATCAACCCCGGCCCTGCTGGGAACTAGGACACCCGACCACTCTTGCTGGGAAAAATTCTTTCCTAATGTTCAGTCTAAACCTACCCTGCTGGAGCTTGAAGCCATTCCCTCTCGTTCTATCACTAATCACCTGTGAGAAGAGACCAGCATCAACCTCTCTGCCCTGTCCTTTCAAGTAGTTGTAGAGAGTGATGAGGTCTCCCCTCAGCCTCCTCAAACTAAACAATCCCAGCTCCTTCAACCACTCTTCGTATGATTTATTTTCCAGGCCCTTCACCATCTTCATCGTCCTCCTCTGCCCTCGCTCCAGCACCTCCAGATCTCTTGTGTTGAGGTGCCCAGAAATGGACACAATAGTTGAGGTGTAGCCACGGAAGTGAAAGAATTGAGGTGGGATTTTGGAAACTTGCAGAGAAGAAAACAAAACCAAACCTCACTGCCCACAGAAATTCTATCTTAATCATCAATTTGACTTTCACCCACAGGAAAACCCAGCACTATTCCCTGCCATGGTCCTCATCTGAAGAGCAATTGACCCTGTGGGTCGCTGCGTGGAGCCAAGACTCAGCGCTGTGCAGATCTAAATAGAGTGGTTCGTTCCAGCCACGTCTTGCAGGATTCAAGGTGAAGACAGATGCTTAAATACCTCACTGAATCACAGCCTACGCATTTCTCTCCCATCAGCAAAGGAAATTTACCTATCAGTAGAGAGTAAGGAAATTCCGACAGAAAGCAAACTAACGAGAACAATTTACTGCAGTAGGGTTTATTACAGGTCTAAGCGTTTCCCAAGATGAGTCACAGACTGAGACACAATAGCCTAATTTGCTATTTGCATCCTCTAAGTTATAAGTCAGTAAAACTGACGCATTTTTGGACATTTAGGACAGGTTTCACACAACATGGCACTGCATTGGTGTTTTTACAACTACCTAGCCCTCGTGATGGGCTAAAACCTGGTGATACTTGAAAAGAAAGTCTACGTATTTGGAAAGAGCTCTTCAGTGGGTACAGCACCAGCTCCAGCAGCCCAATGCCCACAACTGCCTTCTATACTAAATAAATTCTGTTCATTTTTGTTCGTATTGCATGCTGCCCACCTCCTCCAGCATCGCAGCTCTGGTGAACAGCCTGCTTCTCAGTTCTCCACTCAAATACCCAACAGAACTAACAAGAAGCTGTAGTGGAGTAGCAAACCAGGCAGTCTGAGATGGGGACCTTACATGAGGAATGCATCTTTGTGGGATTCTCTTCCTAGAACGGCATTATGTATCACTTTGGGTTAAGTTTTGCAATTGGTCTATTGAGTTAATTCTAAGACAGTAACTAATACTTCACAAATCTGATAACCAAATTACATACAACGTATCCTTCCACAATAGTCTATGCTTCGGGATTTTATTTATTTGACAAAACTAATTCAATTTCATAGAATCACAGAATGGTTCAGGTTGGAAGGGGCCTTAAAGACCATCAAGTTCCAACCCCCCTGCCCTGGGCAGGGACACCTCCCACCAGACCAGGTTGCTCAGAGCACTGCCCAATGTGACCTTGAGCCCCTCCAGGGCTGGGGCAGCCACAGCTTTTCTGGGCAACCTTTAAGACAGAGTAGATAGGGACAAGTAAGAAAGATTAATAAAAGCTAAGCTGGGCAGCTCATAGTAATGGACATGAGGTGTTCGGTATATCTGTTAATAATTTCATAATCAATGGAAAACCTAGGGCTCCCAACCCACATACATGCCAAGGGTATTAAGTGAGAAGTAACCTGCCCCTCACATTTCTGAGCAGCACAAAATCCTCCTCCGCTCCCCAATTAATACTTAAACTGTTCTCAGTAGCAACATTGTTGATGGATATCATTAGTTATGTAATCACAAATTCATCATCTACAAACAAAACTATTTCCCATCCCCTGCGGCAAGTAGGTACTGTCCCTCCTGCAGCTGGGTTTCTTGGGGAAAGGAGGTGCAGGACGTTGTCCAGAGTCACTATATGGCAGCATCAAGTAAAGAAGCATGTCTTTTATCACACCCCTTCAGCCAAGATGTCAACTGAAGCAATAGGAAGATGTCAAGACTAAAAAACCTTCATGAATCCTTCCTTATTCTGTGCACTGAAAAGGTATGGGGTTGAGTTGTTGGTTTGTGGGTTTTTTTTTTTGTTTGTTTGGTTTTTTTGACATAAAATACATCAAGGATGCTTGCTTAGATGGACAGAAAAGAAAGGCAAGCCAACCCACACAGTTAATCTTGATATCTTACACATTGAACCAAGCCAGATGTTCCCTTCAGTCTCATTCTTCAGTACTCAACATTTTCTGCTGGGGACTTCACATACGAATGAAGCATTTCTCTGCAAAACAGCATGAAGGAACCAGGCACAACCTGTTCTGGGCACCATGAAGTTCAAGAACATTCCTTTAAATGTAAAATAGGCCAGGGCATATTTCACTTTGCAGACCTAGAGGGTAAAGTGATAGGAACATGGCACTACCATGTCCCCATCTGGTGCTCCAGCCAAAAGTAAATGACAAAATATTAACTTACAATAAGCTTCCTTCACACTCACAAAAAAAGGTCCTTTCACTCAAAGTCAGCTTAGTTTGACAGGCAAAAACATAGGAGAAAACCTTCTAATTAGGTCAGAGAATCAGAACTTGCACGGTTAAAAATAACCTCTTTCCGAACAACCGTTTATGTCTGCTACTAAAAGACTTCCGTATTTTCAAAGCATGAACAAGAACAGTTATTTTTCTTGCTACTGGAGTTCAGTCAAGATACTAAATGCAGACAAGAAGCATTCCCAGTTCCATATAAAGTTAAAAAAAATGGAAGCATTGTTTCCTCCTCCAAATAGGAAGCAAGACTGTTGTCCCACATAGGCTACAAAATATTTTCACTCCTTCATTAGAAATGATTGACATTAACGTTGCGAAGATCTTATGAACTCCCAGTTTTTTTCTGACACAGTAATAAGCCTCACACACACACACACAACAGAAAAGCTTTTCAATCCACACAGTTCAGAAGAGCCATTTGGTGCATTTTAGTTGAATTGGCACAGGCTGAAGCCTATCAGGCCATTTTGGTTTTAATCTCAAATCAATGGCATCAACTAACATCAGCCAAGAAGACTGTCACAGAAATACTGGTTTTGTTCTGTAGGGTTTTTTTTCCCCTCCAGTTCTGGTCATGTAGCTGAGGAAGGACCAGAGGCAGTTCCAGAAAGGAAATACAGAGGGATGCACATACCACCTTCTGTGGAGGAGCTGAACAGAAGATAACTTCTACATTTCTCAAGGTTGGGCCGTATCAGTCAACTGAAAGATGATTCACAAGCTGGTACAAATGGTAAGTTGCCTCCTTCAAAGAAAGTTATTGATAAGAACAAGTTAACCTCACACCTGACCCACACACAGCAAAAGCTTGTTAGAACACTCAGCTAGAATGTCAAATTTAGTTTAAGACACAGAAATTCACATCTCAAGTGGAAACTCCTTGATTTACCTGCTGGTGTCATCTGATGCAACATGTCAAGCATTGAAAAAAGTACCAGATGCACTGGGTAACACTGAAGTTTAGAAGTTAAAAGAACTCTTAGTATAGACTAGTGTGTCTAGAACTGGAGAGATACACCAATGAGGTGAATCTTGTCACTAACTTCTCTCCATTTCTATTTTACATTGTTTCTTTCTATTCTACATTTCAAAAGTGCATTTCACAGAATCATAAAATCATACAATGGTCAGAGTTGGAAGGGACCTTAGAGATCATCCAGTTCCAAGCCCCCTGCCATGGGCAGGGACACCTCCCACCACACCAGGTTGCTC
The DNA here is from genome assembly GCA_013400375.1 of Thinocorus orbignyianus. NCBI lineage: Eukaryota > Metazoa > Chordata > Aves > Ciconiiformes > Thinocoridae > Thinocorus > Thinocorus orbignyianus. The sequence goes on along the minus strand of VXBW01003490.1, from coordinate 604,600 downwards.
CAAGCCCCATCCAGCCTGGCCTTGAACCCCTCTCCAAGGACAGGGCAGCCACAGCTTCTCTGGGCAACCTGTTCCAGTGCCTCACCACCCTCACAGGAAAGAATTTCTTCCTAATACCTCATCTAAATCTCCCCTCTTCCAATTTAAAACCATTACCCCAGATGTGTCTGTTACCAAATCTTTAGGGAAACTGTTCTGTTCATAGTAGGGTCTTTTGAGCTGTTCTTATGTTCCACTAACCTGTAACAGGGACAATCTCCTGTTCCTGCCTGAAGAGCTAAATGCTCCTGGATTCATTTAGTAGGAGGTCCAGATGAATTTCATGACAAATTTGACCACTCACACCCAAAACTTTCCAAAGATGGCTGTCCATTAAAACATACAATCTGACAGCATACACCTGCTACCACCCCACCTAAAGATGGTAAATTATGTAATATCATGTGTGACGTGCACATGCAGATATGCCCAGAGAGAATTTCTCAATAGCTAGACACAAAATCATACCAATAAGTCAAACAGCAAACTTCTACCTGAAGTTGTACGCAAAATACTTCCACATCTGACAGCTCCAATCTCTGATTTCATCACCTGCCTGTATCAGCTGTGACAAAAGCCTCAGAATAAAGTCACTGTGTAGTATTGTGAGTAAACCAAATTCACGTTGGGGAGAAAAAGAAAAAGGAAAAAAAGTCTTTCACTGGCCATTTTGTCTTTTAATCCTTGACTGTTTGATGTCATTAAGAAATACAATACTGCACCTTCAGTCTGATTAATTTCTTACTGAAACAGACCATGCACAGCTTCGTTATTTCCAAAGCATTAGCAGCTTTGCATATGGTTTCTCACCTGGAATCTGTGCGTCCTTGTCTACACAACTCACTCAACATTCCCAGTTGTCTGGATTCAGAACAATTCAAGGTTGGGGTCTGTTTCAGGTAATTCCTTTGCAGAGTTTTGCTCCAACTACCATTAATGTTCCCTCAACTGCTAGAGCAGACAAATGTTCTGTTTTCTTTTACCTCAATACCACAGCTAAACCCAGCAATAAAGAAGTAGGACAGAAATTACTTAGCACAGCACAGAACGCTTCAAATATAACAGCAGTTTAGATTTATGCTCAAAAGTTTAAACAATTTTCATTTGAAATGCCAGAAGGGGATTTTTATTCCCCCTCACCCCGAGAGGTAATTCAGTTTTACTACTTTGTCATGTTTCTCCAGCAGCAGAGAACTATAAAACAAGTTTTCTCACTGGAATATACCAGCAAAAGGGGGAATCTTTAGTTGGTGAGTAACAGAGGAGGCTGTCCAATAGCCAAGTCACCAGGGACTTCTCAGCATCTCATCCACAGCCTCCGGTGACCTTTCTGCCTTCTCCCCTCCCCAGACAGTATTTGTGTGCCTAGTAAGTGCAACGCACATCTAGAAACACATCTTCACATTGAAATGAACCTTTAAAACGAGTATGAAAATAATCTCATCTTTCTAAAAATACCTATGGAGCTCTAAGTCCAAACCCCAGGCATAAAATTAATGCCTGATTTATCCAACAGTATTACTGCAGTCAGCACATCTACTCAATTAAAAATTCAGCTCACACATACATCAGTGTCAATAATATGAATGTCCTCCATAACTTAAACAGTTCATTAATTACTATCAGAGAAAATGATCATTACACATCAGGCACAGGCTTATGGTACCCACTGACTCCATCAAGACTTCTCATTCTGCTTTTCAAACACTGAAGCAGCACTTGCCCCATGATCAAATATTAATCATTCTGATCCATTAAAAAGAGATTAGTTTGCCATCAAGCAGATTTAATATATTATGGGCAGTAAACAGGCCTTATCTACATAATTAGTATTATTACTATAAAGGTATACTCTGATTTGCTTCCCAGTTACGCAGTATGATCAGGTTCTCACTAAACACTGCTTCTACAGAAGGTTTTCTAGGAAACACTAAAAATTATACCTCGTATATTTGTGCAGCAACAGCAAAGACGCCCAAGTTCTCATGTTTGTTACCTGTCTTTCTAAGCCTCATTTGTTACCTGTCTGACTACGCCTTTCTTCCAGGGACACAGTGGCCACAGCACACCTTCCAATTAATGGCAGATGACACAAAGAAGCAGGAGAAAACCACAGGGCATTTGGAACAGCACGCTGACTGCCTCGTGTTTTCAGGGAGAATAAATAAATATTATCATCTCCCCATTCAGCATTCCAGTTACTTCTCAGCTCCACACAGGTATGACTGGATGTAAGAGCATCCAAGCTGACCCAGTCCCAGAGGCCATAATCCTGGCTCCCCGAAAGGAGCACTCATTCCTGAGGGTCACCTTGCTCTGCTGGGCAATTCCAGTGGTGGCTCCTGCAGCAGCTCCCCCTGCCCAAGGGTACCATCAAGGCAATTCACACAAGGAAGCAACTGGGAATCCGAATTTTCTCCAGGCCACTGTCTGGTATGCTGCCAATGAAACGCAAAAACAGCACCCCACAAAAGCATGTCTCAGTCATTTGCTAAAGAGATTCTATTCTTAAGTCTCACAAGAATCCATATGGCTTATTATATCATACTGGGCTACAAAAAAATACCATAGAATCACAGAATCATGGAGGTTGGAAGGGACCTTTGAGATAGAATTCAATCATTAACCCAACGCTGACAAACCCACCACTAACATATGTCCCTCAGCACCACATCTGCCCAGCTTTTAAGTACTTCCAGGGACAGCGACTCCACCACTGCCCTGGGACAGCCCTCTCTGTGGAGAAATTTTCCATAATAGCCATCCTAAGCCTCCCTGACACAACTTGAAGCCAATTTCTCACCTGTTCCTTGGGCAAAGAGACTGTTGACCCACACCCCCAGGTCCTTTTCTGCCAGGCAGCTCCAGCCACTCTGCCCCAGCCTGGAGCATCATCCATGGGGTTGGTGTGGCCCAAGTGCTCTTGGCCTTACTGAACATCACACATCATGAGTCTCAGCTCTTCAATCCCTCTCTGCAAAGCCTTCCAGTATGCCTCAGAAACAGCATAAGCAATCCCAAAAGCACAAGCAAAAAGGCAGCAGCTTTCTTCTGGAAATAATCAAACTGAGTCCACAATTTCTCTTCCCTAAACATTTTTTTCCATACTTGAAGCTGAGCATAAGTAAGCTGCTACACCACAATGTGGCAGCAGTAGAAGTTAAAATCCAACCAGGTGCCCACTCCAGATGGATCCCCATCCACAGCCGGCAGCAGCGCCAAGAAGCAGAGGGGGAGGTAGCAAAGTTAATGAGGAGCAGCATCGATCACAAGGCAAGTGGAAAACCTGGAGTCCCTGGGAAAAGACTGGATTAAACACCAACAGCTATAAATAGTAAGCAACTTCCCACATTCTCCTCACCACAGCAATGATTTACCAGTGGGAAGGCGACAACAACTGATATGACAAAGATGGAAGCTAAGCTAAAGCTTTTAGAAATATGCAAAACAGCATCCAGCTTCCTTCAGTTTAACAGTCTCGGGAGCCCTCGGGTCCTGAGTAACAGAAGACTTTGACCTGCTTGGCAAATCACTACAGGGACAAATCCTTATTTCAGAGGTGAAAGAAAGATGCAGTACCATTGTAGAGTTTGAGCAAAACGAAAAAAAATTCTCATTTGAATTCCCAGGCTTTTTCAAAATACATTTTAATTACTTGAAGTCTCTATTGTCCATTTTGAAAAAGAACCAAGTAAAAAAGCCAAATACCTCTCTACAGAACAAAGTAAAGGTTCAAAGAGTTATCCTGTTATTTCATTGGGAATCTTTTTTGCTTGGGAAATTGTACAACAACATTGCCTTTCTCTCTGCCTGAGAAAGGTAGGGGGGAAAAAAAACCCACCCAAACATTCCCTTATTATTTCTCCATTAATACAGTCAATTAACCTGATAAAGAGATATTCTTTTAAATAAGCAGTAAATTATTTTTTTAAGCATACACCAAATACTATCGTATTTAACTTCAAAATCCATGACCCATGCTTTTATCTACTTTTAAAAGCCCAAGGAAAAAAGTGTATCTGTGAGAAAACAGATCAGGGCACAAGAACTAAATTGATATTTCTAGAGAGAATGTAATCTCTGATCCTGTGGAGAAGAATGATCACCATATCCCCCAGTCCTTCAGCAAGGACACAGCCCTACGAATAACAGTCATTTGTAGAGGCAGCAAGATAACATCAAGAACAAGAACTAAAACTCTTCCCCTCTTACACCAGAAGTGCCACTGAATGGCCTTTTTTTGTGATTTATTCAGTCATCCAGTATCTGTGCTCATAAATTGTTCCATCCAGGATGGACACACACATGCAACATACAGTCATAGAAAAATAAAAATAGCAAATTAACATCTGACTCTTCAAAATGTGCCACCTCCTCCTAGCAAAAACCCAAGATAAATGCATTTCAGGAACGTTTTAACAGAAATCTGTTCCAGTTAAGAGATCAGTTTCAGAGAATACGGCACAGAGATTTATTTTTTTTATTGCTAAAAAGTTACAGAATAAATTAAGAAGAGCTTTCGATCCAATACTGAACGTGACAGATTTCAGCCACGGGGCCAGGAAGCTACAAAATTCTGCCAGTGCTGAGATTCCTCAGACCCTACACATGCAACACACAGGATACTGCACTGAGAGATTCACATCTACCCAGCAGTGCCAGAGCAATGCCACAGGCACTGAATACCTGAAACTAAAACAGAACAACAACAACAACAAAAAAAAGGTTTCTCAGAAAAAAACCACAACCAACCAAGTTGCTTTCCAGTATCTTCTTCTCTTACACTGTTAAGACCATTTTCTTTCTCCTTCTCTTCATCTTTATTGCAATCTTTGCACTACATTCATACATGACAGCATCAGATGTTCTGTAACACCCAGTTCACGGGGTTTAGCTAGATTTTTCAACAAAAAAAATAAATCCTGACCACAACCAGCACCATCACTGTCAACACTCAGGTACCTCTCCCAGCAGATCCTACTTACATAGAGCTACAGCCAGCTGTAAGGCATCAGTGGAGCCCACCACAAAGCCCAACTAGAATATCTCAGTACTTAAGACTAAAACCCCTAAAACACATCCTTGACTTTTGGCAGCAAAGAGCTTTAGGTAAATTCCTTTAGTGACCACAAGCCTCCTACAAATAAGCCCTAAATTCAGTTTTCACCTTAGGAAAACCCAGAGTTCAGGTCTCTCGAGCCTATTCTAGATGGGGTCTAGCAGTATTTTATGAGTGGCTGACACCACTAAAATGCTCAATGGCTTAGTTTCAAAACTGAGGGAAACACCTGGATTATAATCTACATATATTTTCACTTACTGGCAAGATAGAAAGCTATTTTGCTTGCTGCAACGCTCTTCTGTAGGACTTCATTACTTTGGGGTAGGAGGGAATTCTAGGATTCCTACAGAAACAATCCCATGTTTAAAAGGGATAGTGCTATTCACAGTTCTGCGTGGGAATTGGACTTTATCTCCCAGTTCTGAGACTCAAAACAGTTCAAGGCTGAAATGTAGTTCTGCTAATCAGTATCACAATGCACAGGTTTTAAAGACTTAATTCTCCATCCATTTGTCTGACTTCCGTGCCAATTTATTCAGGATTCATGGAACATCCCGGCCTTCCTTACTAGTGAGAACTCTTACTTTGGACTGTTTTATTGAAGTTTCTTGAAAAGACACAAGCAAGTACAGTATTTTGGATTAATTAACTTCCTTTTACTGTCCCAATAGAGTTACACATAGCATTCAACTAAGACTCATTTTTAAATTCTTTCTTAAAGTACCTTGGGAAGACTGTTTCATTATTAATTTCACAATTTGTCTAACAAGACAACTTGAATTTCCATTAAATTGTTTTCCTACTCTTGACTGCCTATCTGTGAACCTAAAACGTGATTATCTCAAAGACCATTTCATTCAGTGCTCTCAACTTTTCCAGAACTGCTTAATACTGATTTTTGGTGTTCAATTCCCCTTTCAAAGAGTCTTCAGTCAGACTATTCCTCAAGCACCAAACTCACTAGCAGATTAAACGGCACGTGGGGTATGGACAGTTTGATGCTGCACTCAAACATCTAAAACTTTTGCTGAGTTTGAGACATTTTATAGGTACTTGCTAAATTACTAGAGATCCTGCTCTTGCTTAGCAGTGGGGGACACATGCGTTCATTTAATAACCCTCCAAAGAGCACGCAAGGTTTTTTGTTTGATCTTTATTCATCACGATTAAAACAAGAACAAATAATTCATTCAAGAGAGCTCAAATACAAACTGTGGATGTTTAGGCAGGTAAACAAGTAAGGCTAAAGGAATGACTTTCCAAAAAAAGCTGGAAATCCCAAGTTCTTGCATGTCTACGTAGCCAGACTTCAGACATCATCTACCAAATCCTAAAGCACATCTCTGGAATTATATTTACAGTGTTTATTATCAGTGTGTTATTAAGCATCTAATTTTTACCCTCTGAATTTCATACTCATGTTTATATTAATTACACAAATTGTTACTAATTATACAAATTATTATATAAATTATATAATATCGTTTACTACTATAGTATAAATTAGTCCCAATTATATTAAGTAGCATTTATCTCCATAAGTCACCGACATCAGGTTGCTGCCCCCCAGACGGAGGATTCAGGAAGCAATTGTTTAAGACTTGTGATTTCAGTTTTGCCAGTGGTTAAATTAAATCTCACAAGTTAGCCATTCTGATCAAAACTCAGACTGATTTTCCCCCTACTCCTGCCAGGATAACCAATATTAGCTCTGCATTTTAGTTCCCTTTCAATCCCCCTTCCTTCAGAAGTACTGTTTCGTCAAGAAAGATCAGTGAAGAAAAGATGCTTTCTAGTTATAGAATCATAAATACAATAGTCTAGGTTGAAAGGGACCTTTCAGATCATCAAGTCCAACCATCAACCCAACACCAAGAGAAACCATCACTAGCCCACGTCCCTCAGCACCACAGCTGCCTGGCTTTTAAATATCCTCAGGGATGGCAATTCCACCAGCAAATACATGAACTGAATGCATGCAGACATGAAGAACACACACCATCGGAAGCAAAGATACTCCACAGAAGGGTACTCCGGGAACATCTGCCAGCAGACACTTCAAAATGTGAAATGCAAGCTTCCCTCTCAAACTTGGATGGCAAGTCTTCAATTAGACACCCGCCGCTTACTTGGTGTGTAACACAAATCCTCTTCACAAGGACAGAGCAGCTCCACATGTGGTGCCAAACCTGGAAATATCTGCAGCTGCTCCGTTTCAACTGACTGACGATACCTGAAGCACGCCTGCCCTGAAAGCACCCTGGGTTTAGCAGGAAAAGGGTAGGTTAACCAGGAACAGCCACTCAGTTGAGAATCCAAAGGTTGAAGATGTGTGCAGGGTCCAGATAAACTGCAGAACTTGTTTACTTTTCCCCGGCCTTACACCTCCAAACTGGCTAAAACTGCTATTTGCAATATTTGAGAGCTCAACCTTAAAAGAACAAATTTATTGCCTCCTCCATTTAAGACAGACGGCAATCACAACAAAGGTATAGTTTAATAAACCATTTCAAAAGCTACACGTTCTCCTTGTAATTCATACACAAGACTGTGTATGCTGAGAAGTGAAAGAACAGGCCAGGAGCTAAGAGTTAGTTCAATATTAACAATGAATTGATGTTATCTGGCTTCTCACATGACAGTGTCACTGAGTTCCAGTTACCAATGTCACATCTGTTGACACATTTCTTGAAGATGGACAAGGCCAGCTAAAAGGTTATGGAAACAAAGTCAGCAGAGAGGTGGGATGAGAATAACTGTAAGGAAGTACGCTTCCCCTGCAAAAAAAAACAACAAAACCAACAACAACCAAAAAAAACCACCAATGCCCTTGCACTGGCAAACAGCAGCATTTGCTAAAAAATAGCTATTTGGAAAATAAGGCTTGGAATCAAGAGTGAAAACATCTGCTGCTTTTCAGTGAAAGACTAGTGCATAAACTACAGCTTCAACAGATAACCGATTTCTTTATGGCTTAAGAAAAAAAAACAAGCTTTTAAATTAACTTCTAAAAAGAAGTTTAAACTTTAAAAGTGAAAGGAGAGAAATCTGTCTTTTTTTAATTATCCAACACTCACACTTTGAAAGCTTGTTGGAGGAGGAATAAAAACCACAGCAAGTTGACCAGCATCCTCCAAAGAGAGGCACAGCACGAAGTGGTCCTTATAGAGCTTTGCAAATGGAAGGTTTTAAAGCTCCACGTGCACAAACATCATACATTTAGTTTTACAAGTGCTTGCATTTCCCTTGGGATCAGCGGTCCATCTCTCCACACGCTATGCAGCCCCCTCTCTGCATGCCTTTATTCAGGCACCCACCCAAGGTGCTTAACCAGGTGCTAAAAGGACAATACCCTCTTTAAAAGAATGGGAAGAACAGTCTCAGTGCCATCAGTGCAGGAAGTGAGTTATTCCTTTTTTAAAAACAAACAATAACTCTCAACCACCAAGTAGGGCTGAAAAATATAAGTATCCTTTCACTTCGGTTTTGGCTTAGGTCGTGAATCTTTCCAGCTTCAGACAGACAGAAAGAACAGCAGCAACCACTTCTGTCTGCAACGTCTCCCAAGTAAGAAAATGGGAAATGCAAGCTTCAAGGAAGCAGAGAACCACGCATAAGGAAGAGAGAAATATAAGCCCTTAGGAAAACCAACCAGAAAAACTCCGTGACTATAACAGAAGGTTTTACTGGATTAAATCCAACACAAAAATAAGATTGTGGGCTTAACATATGTACCCATTCATATTGAGACAGAAGAGAATTCCTCTTCCATTCCCATCATTTCTGACAGCACAGAGGAGAGATTCAACTCATTTGGTGCTGACAACCAAACCTGGTGCTAAAGATGAGACACGCAAGTATGGGAAGTGCTTTAACTAAAATTGCAGTGGTACCACACACAGCAGTTCTGACCGACGCTGAAAGAACTTCTGCAGTAACAAGCCTTAAAAACCGACTTCTATTATTAGACTTTTTCCTTCCTCATATATTGAAAAAGTCAAAAATAAGCACGGCAGACCACCGCCCACATCTAAACGATGTTTCAGAACAGACACTTTCTGCAACAGAAGCCTTTAATTTTTTTCCATAGTCACTCCGTCCATCAAATACAGAACTGAAAGAGCAGCTCAAGTTTGCAGTGACTTAGAGCAACTCTTTCTCCCAGCAGACATCAGGATGCTTCAACAGGGCTTGTCTGGAGTCACCAGCTACTGCAATTCCCGTTAATGGGTAATACATGCTTAGGAGTCTTTCCTTCTTCATTATGGTGTTTGCTAGCAGCTGGAAAAGGATCTGCTCCAGAGTAATTAGGTTCTTAACCAGCACAGAACGAACAAGGACTTCCCAACCCACTAGCAGTAACATTTGTTTTATTTTTAACTGCGTAGCCAACGCATGCTTTCACACCATCCCTGAGAAGGGTAGTGCCTGAACTGCTACAAACTGCATTTCTACAGATCAGGACATTATGAATCACATACAGATGGCAACATGCACTTTAATTCTGCCCATAAGGTTAACGACGCTTCCTGTAAATACTGAGCGTGCTTTACCTGCTCCTAAACACCTCTGCTGCTCCTTGTGTTACTAAAATCAGTCTTCCATAGGAATTCCACTTCTAGTCTGACGAAGAAGAATCCCTCCTTCAAGCCAGCGTATCGCCTGTATCAGTGATAACAGTTAACTGTGTTTCTCTAGTTTATTCCTCTATGGCTTCTGCAAGCAAAAACTGGAATGCTGAAGTATAAATTGCTAGTTAATCCCATTCCCAGGTTATAGTATAACCTAATAAGAAGCTGTAAACAATATTTGGACAAGAAAAATCGACCACCTATGCGCTCTAACTGCTCTCCTGGCAAAAGCACAAAGTATAACACTGCTTTAAAAGAGCTCACGTCTGTATTTCCACAGATAATCATCAACAGAAGTACTGCCAAAAAGTTGTGATAATGTCAAAAAAGCAGTTACTGCAGCACTTTGGAATAAAAGGAAAAAGAGCCAGAAAGTTGCATTCGGGAGAGGGAACAGCCCTTCCCAGGACATCTCAGCAAGCCCAGACCTGGAACAGCCTGCTCAGCTCCAGAAGCTATTGAACTTCTCCTAATTGATAATCAGTGATCTCACTAACGACCAGCTACACAAAGAGTATTATTACAAATGTTGAAGTGCATAAATGCATTGTAGATTGAAGGATTGCAGGGAAAAGAAAAAAAAAGGATTAAAAAAGAAAAGATGAATTAAAGCTATTCGTAATCATTCATATGATGAAATACTAGGACTTAACTGTCTCTCAGATGCAACATTGGAAGCCTGAGGGGGAAAGGTATTTAAAAGCAGAAGAATTTCTTGTAGTATTTCATTTTAATATAATCAGATTTAAAACACCATCGGCCACATATTATGCTGCAATTCTGCTGCAGAAATTCCACCTATTCCAAGTGCCCGGCAGCATTGTGCTCTATTGTTCAGCCAGTTCTCTGCAAGACTCCACCGAGAAGGCAGCACAGATTAATTTTCATACGCCCTCCCTTCGGAAGGCATGATTCACTAGAGGAAAAAGCGTTTTTGCTTTTGATGGCTTGCAAGCTATTTTTAGAAGTTTGAAGTTAATCCAGCTCTGAGCTGCTCTAGCGGTGATATATCCTCTCAGCCTCAGCACAGGCATTCTGGCCAGTCTGCCCTAGCAAAAATTCTACCTAGGTATTAAGAATAAACAAGTTAACACCTTTAACAAGTGAGATTGTTTAATTGCTTCTGCTCCCACCCAGGTGTTAATGTGGACCAGTGCCTGCTCACTGGGAATGTAACACCCTCCCCAGCAAAGAGTTTTCAAATCAAGGTGGTGAGCTTGAAAGTCACACCACATCCCAAGCTGCATCCCCAGCAGCACGGCCAGCAGGGCAAGGGGGGGATTCTGCCCCTCTGCTCCGCTCTGGGGAGACCCCCCTCCAGTGCTGCCCCTGGCTCTGAGGCCAGCAACAAAGGAGGACATGGACCTGTTGGAGCAGGGCCAGCAGAGACCACGGAGATGCTGGGAGGGCTGGAGCCCCTCAGCTGTGAGGACAGGCTGAGAGAGTTGGGGTGTTCAGCCTGGAGAAGAGAAGGCTCCGGGGAGACCTTGGAGCCCCTTCCAGTCCCTAAATCGGCTCCAGGAAAGCTGGGGAGGGATTCTCGATCAGGGAGGGGAGCCATGGGATGTAGGGGAAGGGTTTGACACTGAAAGAGGGGAGCTTTAGATGAGATCTCAGGGAGAATGTCTTGAATCTGAGGGTGGTGAGACCCTGGAACAGGTTGCCTAGAGAAGCTGTGGCTGCCCCATCCCTGGAGGGATTCCAGGCCAGGCTGGATGGGGTTTGGAGCAACCTGGTGTGGTGGGAGGTGTCCCTGCCCAGGGCAGGAGGTGGCACTGGATGGTTTTTAAGTTCCCTTCAAAATCAAACCATTCTGTGATTTTTATGTACTACAAATCTTGCAATTTTTGTCATCTAAATAAATCCTCTCAATAAACCCCACTATTTGAGAGCCACGCATCCTTCAGTTTGACCCTGATAGCTACACACCAAACAGAACTATCCGGACAAGTAGTGTAAGGAGTTAGCCGAAGGCACAAGGACAGCGTACACTGCTAAAGGCAAGTCTTTCTAAAAAGAATCTGGTAAAAGGAATGGATTGTTTCATGCCTCATCTACAGAGAATTTGCAAAATGACCTGGCATTGCAGCGAGCTGGCACCAGCTGGCAAATGAAGGTTCCGCAAAGACGAGATGAAGCAAGTGAAACGTTCCTCTGGTTTTAAGGAGAACGAAGATACAAAGTGCATACTTCAACAGATAGCCTCAAGTAGCACATAAAAAGGCAGGATTTTTAGAATTGGATTTTTAAGTAAAAGCCTATTCTGAGACAGCTGGTTCACTGGCGTATTATGTTCTGTTCATCCTGTGAGCACAAGAAGAAAGGCACAAGGGAGAGAGAACGTGAACCCTGAGTAAGTTTCTAAAGTTAAACCAGGATGCTAACATACCCTTCTTTTTTTTTTTTTCTTCTACCAAAGCATCATACATTTACAATTTTCCCTTGAGTTTCATAACCCTACAGGCATTTCACTTCCTATTCAGGAGAAAATACAGACCCTTTAGGAAGTACCAGCAAAGGAGAATGGATCCAACCTTGCACATCAGTCAAGGCATGTCACCATTGGATACAGCTGTCCTTACCCACCTGGGACATCTAAACTGCAAACTCTCAGGCATGGAGAACCCATCCACGACCAGAGCCCTTGTTAATTAATCCACTAGATTAGTCAAAATTGGCATGAAGCTGCAGGTTCAGATCTATGTGCTGAAAAGACAGCAATGCTGGCCACCATCTCCCACTGCTCAGTTAGGAGCGGAATGAAGAACTGGTGGGGACTGTGTTTTCACCAGAGCTGTGCAAGCACTAAATTCATCCTGTGGACTGGGGCTTCCTCAGCCACCCAGTCCCAGGAAATTTAGATTGGATATTAGGAAGAACTTCTTTGCTGTGAGGGTGGTGAGGCACTGGAACAGGTTGCCCAGGGAAGTTGTTGATGCCCCATCCCTGGAAGTGTTCAAGGCCAGGCTGGATGGGGCTTGGAGCAACCTGCTCTAGGGAGAGGTGTCCCTGCCCATGGCAGGGGGGGGGGAACTGGATGATCTTTAAGGTCCCTTCCAACTCTGACCATTCTAGGATTCTAAATGGGGAAGCAGGGGCTCACCTGCTGTTATTGCTAGTGAACAAAATACATAGCTTAACCCCAGCTCAGGCTGATTTGCCTAGGCATGGTCATTCCTCTCGGAGAAGATCAGAAGCATTACAGTTTAATTTGTGTTCTCCCACGACAAAGTCAGAGCTCAGGAAGGATCCCAGCATCCCAAGAGGTGCATTAACCCCCCCGGCTCAGCGGGGAACATGCTTGCCCACAGCAGCTTCATGGCAGCATCTCCACTGCTAGCCACATACCTGCACTCAGGGAACACCACAGACCAACCAAGACACAAAACTCACTTGAGACGAATAAAAGTGAACCACAGAGCCAGCAGCTTTTAGAAATGAACACTAAGCTCGCATCTTCAGCTGCCTTCCAGGTTATTTTTTCCACGCCTCCTGCCACACAGACAGTTACTCACACGAAGCAAAACACAAACAAGTCAAGGTATTTCTCCCACACGCTAAGGGAGAAAAGAAATTGCTGTAAAATGATTCTTCCTTTCAGAAAAATATTCCAAAAGCACTCTGTTCCTATGGTGATGGGGTCCTACCCAGAGGAGCAAAACCAGTGCCTAAGAGAATAACACACAGGATCAGAACTGAAGAGGGATGTAAGCACAGTCTGGAGCCAGAGCTTTTCCATTTGTTCCCAGGTGATGCCTCAGTGAGGCTATTTTTTCTTGCTATGAAGGAGTTATAGAACCTACTGTTATCTCAAGTGCCATTTTGTCCCCAACAAGCCATTTAAACTGTATCTGTACTAATATAATTGGATTACGGTAAGAAAATTTAAATTGCTTCCAAATGCATCCAATTTTAAGGTTAAAAATCAAATCCTAGTTTATACAATGCACTAGGCTATAATTACAAAAGGGATATAGAAAAATATCAGCCATCTAAAGCACAAAAAAATAATGTTGTCTTCTCTCTTCCACACAGGCTTAAGAATCCACATTGGGAAGTTAATTTTGCTTGGTTCAACAAGGAGCTCCCATCCGTTGGAAATCCCGGGACTGACTATGATACAGGTGAATAGTTGAATAAACTAGACAAGGAGGCAGCACTACTAATTCAGGATTAACAAGGATTGCTGGCAAATAAAAACAATTTATATTTGGGTTTAGAGATTAAAGAGAACATTACATTGAGAGTGTGCTGGGTTACAGCTTTGGTCTTGGACTTCTGGGGTTTGGTTTTGTTTGCTTGTGTTTTGTTTTGGGGGTTTTTGCTTGGTTTTTTTGTTTGTTTGTTTTTTGTTTGTTTGTTTGTGGTTTGTTGGGTTTTTTTTTAATAAATGAGGGAAAAGAAAGAATAGAATGCAGCACACAACTGAAACCCAACTCTACTCCAGAGACAATGCCAAGTATCCCACCATACTCTTAGGAGTCTCAGGGCCACGGTTCATGGAGTCTCAAAGTCAGAAGGTTCTTCCTAATATTTCCTAGACTTTGGACAGGTTTAAGATTACAAACATAACCCCAAAGCCACAGTTTTCACGAGGACAACTGAGAAGCTGATAGAGCTCACCTGCAAGCTTAGAAATGATACTCAAGTTTAATCATAGAATCATAGAATGGTCAGAGTTGGAAGGGACCTTAAAGATCATCCAGTTCCAACCCCCCTGCCCTGGGCAGGGACACCTCTCCCTAGAGCAGGTTGCTCCAAGCCCCATCCAACCTGGCCTTGAACCCCTCCAGGGATGGGGCATCAACAACTTCCCTGGGCAACCTGTTCCAGTGCCTCACCTCCCTCACAGCAAAGAACTTCTTCCTAATATTAATGCAGGAAAGCAATTGCTTCTGAAAGATTGCCAATATGGCTTTTTGGTTTCCCTTTCTTCAGTTTCTCTACTCAGAAAAACAAAACAAAAAAATACCCTTTAAGTCTGTGGAAAAAGAGGGTAAATATGGCATGGGGTTGATCAGCTACCAGAAAGCTGAAAAGCCTACTTTCAAGGCTCCGTCCAGAAGTGGAGCACACAGAGTGCTGGATCAGCTTCTCCCAGGAACGGACAAACACGGGCAGGCCTCGTCTTGTACAAATGACATCAGTCACATTTAATTCAGACATAACTCTGTCACAAAATAATATGCCTATACATACACACGCACCTACCCTTCAAAGAGTAACGACAATATTTATGCCCAAAGCATCACATTAAGTCGACTATTAATCAATTTAAACTGCCCTGGTTTTACCTGAATCAAAGTTGTAGCCGTTTAATTACTCTCACCTGACGAGAAGCAGTTACCCAGCATTTTGCACAAGTTTAAATAACATAATTTTAAATAACTTTAGATGTGGTGCCCCGGGCCTTGCGGGTAAGCTAAATGGAGAATGTTAGAAATGGGTCAGGCTGGTGATATAACAGAAGCCGCTCAGCGCTGCGCCGGGGAGCGCTGAGAAACTCTGATTTATGTAACCTGGATAATGCCACGTTTATAAACTGCTCGGAGATCCTTCAACACCGGGGCACTCCAGGTCTGCTCCAAAGCCTGCTAAGTTTTAACATGGGCTTTACATCCCAGGGGAGAAGCGGTATTGAGGAAGGAGAGAGAAGGAAAAGAGGATACAAGCTCAACATTTGCATCTGATCAAGAACAGCAGCTGGTCATTTGATAAAATTCCATCACAGCAAATAAAAATGAAAATTCAATGCTGTAACATTAAGAACTCATTTATATTTCAGTTCTAAATGCTGGTTTTGCTTGTGCTGTCAGTAAAGATTTACTGATCTTTTAAAAACTGCAGTAACCACAAGGCTTCTGCAGAACGTACCTATTGTGCCTAAATTTAAAAAGCACTATCTGTCTAAGTGTGAAGTTTGCAGTGAGGAAATCAGTAGCTTCTCTACAAATTGGTTATACTGAGCCCCATTCCTCACACTCCTGCCCTTAAAGTATCAGGTTTTTGGCAAAGACTTCAGCAAAATATTCTCCTTTGCAAGTACAAATATGGGCCAGTCTATCACTCCTGGCACTTTGCTGCAAGCCAAGCATCTTCCCCACAGAGCATTAAAAGTCAGAATGTGCCATAACAAAATATATCAAAGAGACAGCTGAAAAATATCATCATCTCCAAACAAAAACTGGAATTCCAGAACATGACTGTAGCAGGTGGGAGTTCAAATACTAAAACTTGTGAGATTAGACAAAGATTACCCCACTTCTTCAGCTCTTTTTTACCCTTGTTTTGTGCCATATTTAGTCTCAATCCTCATCCTGTACTTCAGGTGATTTAATCCCCACCTTCCTATATCACTACACAGCAGATACGTATTTTTTCCCCGATATCTTTTTTTTATTTTTCCTTTTCTTTAAACCTATGATGTACTGAAATGACAAGTATGGCTAGGAAAACCTGCAAGAGCTTTTCCTGAGTGCTCCCCATACAATTATTTTAAACCACTTCACCCAGCTGCCAGCTTCTCCTCGTGACAGCCGGCACTGGCTTCCCTCCTGGCCACGGGCTGGCTCCTCTCCACAGCTATGGAGTTTCAGCCAGAGGCTGGAAAGAGATTCATTTGGAACAGAATGGAGGTATTTGAAGCTCTTCACAATTGTTTTATTCTTTTTCCCTTCAGTCCTAGAGTGCACGCTTTGGTTGACATCAGCTTTCACGTGTGGCGAATGCTCTGCATGGGGAAGAAAATAACGGTGCGGGAGAGTCTTCAGAGAAACCTCCAGGCACAGGCAAAGAGCAACAGCACCAGCATTTCTTGGTTATTCCCAGAGAATAAACATCCTAATTGAGCAGAATCTGTAAGCGCATTGCATCCTGTAGTCTCACTGACTGCATGAAATCACCACGTTTCTGAAGGATTAGCAGAGCTTAGTCCTGGTTGATGCCAAGCTGCAACTAGATTTGCTAAGAGAGAGAAACCAAACACCATTAAGAATCATAGAATGGTCAGAGCTGGAAGGGACCTTAAAGATCATCCAGTTCCAACCCCCCTGCCATGGGCAGGGACACCTCTCCCTAGAGCAGGTTGCTCCAAGCCCCATCCAGCCTGGCCTTGAACCCTTAGAGGGATGGGGCATCAACAACTTCCCTGGGCAACTTGTTCCAGGGCCTCACCACCCTCACAGGAAAGAACTTCTTCCTAAGATGTCATCTAAATCTCCCCTCTTCCAATTTAAAGAATCAAACTGTTAAAGTAACTGCACAGAAGTATTTATTCCTAACAACCAGCACCTGAACTTACAGCCTGTAATTCATTAAGTCTCAGCTCCTCTGAAAAGCCAAAGGCAGTTCTACTCCCAGTTTCAAAAGAAACACAGAGGAGTTGTAAGGTCATCCCCACCTTTTGAGGATCTTACTCCACGTGAAACCATTTCCAGTAGAGTAGAAGAGCCTTCAATTATCCATGCCACTGTGTGTTAAATTATTCAAACCCCATCCCGATTTCAAAGACAAAGTGGACTCCTAAATACATTTCACATGCAAATGTTAATACTGGATTATTCTGAAGCATCTATTGTGAGATTCTAGCACAGCTACATGGATTTCTACATCAAATATAAATGCCTTCTGTATTATTAACAAACAAATCTCCAGTTCCTCATCTGCAATTCTTGCTGGAAGTAGATAAAAATGTAGCATCATCAGTCGTGATGCTACTCCTAAAATTCCCCTCCAAACTATGCATTACTGGTTGGTATTAAGGACTCATCAGGGATGGCTCCAGGATGTCTTAATCGTGCTTTCAAACCCTCAAATAACGAGTTTTATGCTGCTAACATTCAGCCTGTTGATCTACCCAGAAAATCCAAACCATGCACTACCCTACAGTATGCACTAATTACCTCAAACATCAATTACAAGTCTCATAAAACCATTTGCAGGGGGTGGCGGTTAGAAGCTTGCCAGGACTTTATGTCATTTAATGTTATTAAATTTGAAATCTATTACCGTTCTGTGTTGTGCAAACGAGGCTGGAGTTAAGCTGATTTACCAAGACATGTTACACTGCCCGGCCCCGAAACCCATGATCTGGAAAGAGGAAGCTTATCTATAAAAAAGGGCCATAAAAGCAGGAGTTCATAATCCACTGGAAGGCACACGGAGTGACAAAAGCTTCGTTACTTCAACATGGAAACTGCATTTCAAGTTTACTGGGGTGAACTAACTGCAATCTCTCCCAAATAAACTGTGTCAACATCTACACAAACACAAGCTACTACATTTATTCTGCAGGTACTGATAGAGGTGCTACAGATGGATCACTTTTAGTATTAATTGTGTGAATCTAGCAAATTTATGCTAATACATGCACCAAAACAACTGCAGAATATCAGATCAAGTCACCCATATAATGGATAAGTAAGGGGATGAATAAAAACATTAACAAGGACACTGTATCTATTCCTCTCTATATAGGATGTTATCACTGTATAGAAACTATCCCTGTGTTTCTATAATACGGTATGCCTTCAAAAGCACAGCCAAACCTGACAGAACACATCAACGCACGATAATCTCCAAAAGATTAAGGGAAGATGGGAGTCACACGAAGAACGCAACGGCAGCCTTTTAAAACCAAAGCCATCAGTTCACATCCAATATTGTCACAAGAAATTAAAAATGGGACCAAAATGCCCTCACTCAGTTTGACAAACAGATGTATTACAGTAACTGAAAGTCTATAAAACAAGCCCAAGCTTTCAATAAAAAGTCGATTACTTCATAACAGCCAGAAATAACAACACCTGCCCGCCTGCCCTGAGGCTCCCAGCGACGGCGTATTGAAGCAAACAGCAGTGGCAGAACATTGGTTATTTATTGACATTCAAAGCCCTCAGTTAGCTGAAGACAGAGTTGCCCAATATCCTTACAGCCTCACCCCTTGGGTATATCAAAAGCATTTAGAGAAGTAGCTTATTTTATTTGCTTTAATGCAAAATGAAGCCAAATACAGGAGGGCTCTGCGCTAAGAGTGGCGAGGGGCTGGAGGATGGAACTTGCACTTGCTCTAGGCACTCAGGCAAAGGAGTTGAAACTTCAGGCTTGCCAGCCAGTTAAAAAACATTTAGTTCTTCTATATCTTTATGTACATCATCTCCTTTTTGCCTGAAATCATACTTGGCTAAATTCTGCTAATTTCATTGCAATCAGTAGAAGTAAGAAATGAGCAAAGATAGCTTAGAGACAGGAAAACTGGAAGCATTGGGGAAAGGATTACCCCCTGGAGAAGAAAAATCATGGCAATACGTGATAAAAAACACCAAGCAGTGTGCTTGGGAGGCAGACACTTACACATCACCTACCCTCAGAAGACTAATAGAGTTCTGGAAGCTGTAAAGCACAGATTAATACACCGGACAACTACTCTAGTACTGACACGAAACTTCTGAAGTATGCTCAGTTCGCCAGACCTCATATAAGCAGGAGGAAAAAAACCAAACCAACCAAAAAAAAAACCCACCAAAAAAACCCAAACCAAAACAAACAAACAAGAAAAAAAAACACCCAGAGAAAAAGATACCTAGGGATTCTGAAAAGCTTCAGATAACTATCACCTAGCTCCAAATTCAGCACGAGATTATCAAAATCACATAACTGAATTTGGAAAGCCATTAAAGCTGACATAATTGCAAGTTACTTCTTTACTTTTCAGCTAGAATTTCACCTTATACTTCTATCACAAAAAGGTCATCCTACACGGAGAGATGACTTCAGGCCAGTGTTAAGGACTCTGTGAGTTGAGAGGCTACATCATCTGCAGCAGGTTCAAGTCATCTCACTCGCTTCTACGGGAGACTGGGGCTCCAGTACTGCCCAGAACTGACCAACCTTGGCAACAGGATGCCAGTAAGGGGCCAGAACTACACACACTTCAAAGTTTTGAGGGGCAGTGCTTATGTTTACTCCACTCTCTTGTGTCCATTTTTCATCCCCGAAGGTTTCCACAATAAAGGAGACACAACAATATTGGTCTGCAGGCTCCTTCTCGCTCTTCAAGGCTTACTGTCTCCTCTTATTTTATCATGATCTTCAACTTCCCTCCCAATACTTAAGCATGTGCTATTTCAATCCATTTGGGAAAGAAGTCTTAATTTCTCTTCCTTACCAAGCCCATCCTTTCAACTTTTAAGTACTAAACTGGTTTTTATTCACCTCGAGACTCTTCAGTAACACATTACACTGAGATAAGATTACCACCAGGGGTAAGCTTCCCATACCAGCTGGCCACAAAATTAAGGCACTCTTAGACAGGCTGATCCCATCCCTCCTGAAATTCAGCAAGTTTTTCAACACCCTTCTGCTTTTACTGAAGCGGATACAAATCAAGAAACACCTGCAGCCCCCAGAATCTCTAAAGGCTGGGAGCCTCCTCCTTAAATAACTGTAGACAGACAACCTGATCTTCAGATCCTCTTCCTGAAACATGCTTTTTAGCATTGACAACAGAAACAGGGTAGTCATTTCTGGCTCTGGATTAAAAATATCAGCGAGTGTTTCCTAAGTAAGATGAGACATTTAGCCACAGACACTTTAAATTGCATTTCACATAGTATTTGTGGTTAGGGAGGGAGGAAGGAGGGAGAAGAAAGAGGGGGAAGTCTTACATTTTCTAGGCTGACTGTTCTGGAAGCATTTTCTTTCCTTTCTTACATAAAGAACAAGTTTTTCATTAGTGCCAAAGATCCAACACCAGATGGTTTCAGTAAAAAGCACTGGCACTCTAACTAGGTTTTCTACACCTACTTTCATGAAACTTGGATTTTGCCAACACTCTTGACACGGGAATAGCAAAACTCCATCTGAAACTGTGTCAAAGACCCTTCTAGCTACATTTCCATGCATTCACGATTTAATCCCTTATCCCCCAATCCCCAAGACACAGGCTTAAAAACAGTGGCAAGGAGCACAGAGCGTGGAAAGCAGAAAGGCCAAGAAGCCTCCTGTGGGATGCCATTCCTGGCTACTCAGTAATTCCCTTCAATTGGCAGCTCAAGCAATGAACCAAATACAAACTCCACAATTTTAAGAAATATACCGTTGTTTTGTCAGCAACACAAGCTCCTGAGACTCCCAGAGTAAGACTGCCACGCTTACTACTGCTTCTGGTTCATCCACTTAGTTATTATTAAAAAAAAGCATATAAAATCAGACAGAAATTCATTTTTCTTTGAAACTAGGGCTTTTTTGGGGTTGTTGTTTGGTTCTTTTTTTAAAATTACCAAATCCAAACAACAGCAAAGTTCTTGCTATGCCTTCTTCTGCTGCAATGCCATGATTTTTTCTGCCCTTTTCTACTGCCACGTGCGGGTTTCTTCTTCATCATAATCTAGTTGAGAATTTTTAAGCTCATCATGAGCCCAGCGTTGAGTATCAGCGAAACACTTCTGAGCTAGGACACTGCTGCATGGTTACCCACACCTGCAAGCAGCTTCAACTTCAAGGCAGTCAGACCACTTGTTATTTCTTAACAGACTTATCAAAAATAAAAAACGAACACCAAAACACTTTTAAAACACCAAAACAACCCCAAGACAACCCAGTTCTGACACCACACGCTAGAATGCCAGCATACCTGAAAGCATTATGAATACCAGTTGTAGGGAAGTGTTCTCCAACAAAGCAGTGAAAAAAAAGCTGCCTTCAGTTTTAAATACTTTGAAGTCCAAAACCAGAAGTGAAATCCAACTTATAAAAACATCTGGCTACTACACAAGAGGACTATTGAAGGGCTTTCTAAGGTGAGACTGTATTTGGATGCTTCACACATTAGTAACAATCACTGTGAAAAGCCAAGGCAGAGTGGATTGCTTAGTCAAATACTCCGTAGATTTCTTTTTTTATTTTTTTTTTTTAAAAAGAATACAGATCTCAGCACAAAGTTTCATTTTCGGTGCCTCCAGTTATAAGTGGTGCCATATGGCTCTTACTGGTAAAGTTCTCAAGATGTGTTTTCAAGGATGGGAAACCCTGGCCATTCCCAATACCAGGCAGGAGAGCCGGTCTCCGATAGCCGCTGTACTTTCCAACAACTACAGCACCGTCGCTGCTCATCAAGCCAGGACACATTTCTCAACACAAAGTCAGGACAGAAACAACACTTCTCTTCTGCACAGCGAGGAATATCAAGAATCAGAATAATGCTGCATTCTGGGCTCATTCTGGGATGCAAGAAAAAGACTTTGACTCATTTCTCAGCAGCTTCTCGGCCACCCACCAGCCCCCTTGAATGGGGCTCCTCCTCGGCAAGCAGGCAGGCGACACCAGCAATAAGTGCACAGAGTGATAAGATGGGGAAAAGTAATGCTCTCCCAAAACAGGGAGGAAGGAGAGGTGTTCAGCACAGAGATACCTTATTTTTTTTTCCTGCAGAGCAATCTGTGCTATATTTAGAACTCACTCCAGCTTTGCGACAACCACAGAATACTCTGTGGGAGGAGGAAGGACAAAAGGGTATGGGTGGCTGTCTTGCCAGCTTGGCTTGGCTAAGGTAATATAAAGCACAAATCAGAAAATCCACTAGAATCAGAAAGAGATGTTTTGGTGGTGTTTTTTTTTGTTTGTTTTATTTGGTTTGGAGGGGTTTTGTTGTTAGGTTTTGTTGGGGAAAAAAAACCAAACAGGAACTCCAATCAGGTGAATGGAAAGGAAGTTTTTAAAGTGTAATTTATTGTCCATATTACTTTTACAGAGGGAACCCTATTTTTTTTTCTTGCTAAAGCAAGTTAGTGAGCTGGGCTAGGTTTCTGGGTCTGCTTTCTTATTGCAATGATGCATTAACTCCACTCAAAGCCTGCCTTAGGAAGAACGACACTGTCAAAAGTGCAGAGGATAACGCAGTCACCTCAATAACAGCCCTTTTCCCAGAGCTACTAATGGAGCAAATCCAAAAGCAACTACCATACACAGACATAACATAATTAATAGTTAATAAGTTTGTGCTGTGTAGCTACTTTTTGATGTTTATAATCCCGTTTTACCAGTAGGAAGTCTTCAACGCTGACTTGGATGCTTAACAGTGGATTACCGGTCACAGCCAAGCAGAAATATCTGCAGCTCTGTGGGCAGCACAGCATCAAAAGAACTAGATACTGGTGTTTGGTTTGAAAATAAATCCAAACAACTCACATCCACGTGGAGGAAGTGCGAAGAAACAAGCCCATGTAGAACTGTCATGTGAGGCCAAGATAACAGATGGACCCCAAATATAGACTCTCGGGAGTTTCGGAAAGCTAAGCAAATGCAGAAAGTTAAATTTGGGAGGGGATATCTCTAGCGCTGTGAGAAGAGCTAAGCAGGGTAAGCACAGAAACAAGCTTCCTAGAAGGACTGCTTTCCACCTACAACTGAACATGGAAAGTGAGCTCTCCTGCTGAAGGAGGAAACCTGCCTCAGGAAATGGGATGTCCAGCAAGAGCCCTCACCCTTCAAACACAGGGAGAGACTGGCCAACAGAAAGAAAAAATGCAAAAGGAGAATGAAGTCACTTGCTGTCTAAATGTAGCAGTCACAGGAGAGAGCATAAATAATTTGGTCTTCTACCTGCACTGTTTGGGGACAGGGTTGGGGATTTTTGTGGATTTTTTGTTGGGTTGGGGTTTGGTTTTGGGGTTTTGTTTTTATTTTAAAACACACTGAGGAATATCAGAACATACTTCTGCTACATACAGAAACGCCAACGATGTTGAATTGCTGCATAAGCAAATATGGAAGCCCTCCCTCTTACCAAAACACAGACATACACATGGCAGGGGATCAGCACCACAAAATCCAGCTTGTTTGCCCCTCCATCCCATTCCAACAAGAATAACAAGATTGACAATAAAATTATGGACTTGATTAGCACTGGAACTGTATCAGTAATACAGAACTCCCTGCTCACCAGCCCACTGAAGAACAGCCTCTCCAGGAAACCCAGGAAAGCTCAAGCAACAAATTCCAGAACTGAGCCCACGCAGATGTGGAAAGGGGGACGTTCTTCTTCCTTTTTACAATCACCAAGACAACAACCCAGCACTAAGTCCTCACATACAAGACATCTTGCATGATGTGCAGGGGTATTCACATGCTTCGTACAGACTGAATCCACGCCCTGGATGTCCAGTAAAGACATTGATAGATGAAGCAATAGAACACAATAGAATAGTTGTCTGCAGAAGAAGCCCTGACCTCTATTTAGCTTCCTTTTGCTGGCATTCAAGTGGCATAAGAACAAAACACATGAATTTGGAACAGCCCTGGAGTTGCTACCTCTTAGACTGCACACTTGAGCAAGGCAACAAGAGTTACTTATTTTATTAGAGTTGGTGAAACTCTTCAATGCTGCAACAACTCTGCTACTCCTGTACCTGGATTGGAACTTTTATCAGAGACACATTAGAGGGCTTCTCCTAGTTTCAATCCTCTTTAAGTTTCAGACCCTCTCCCTGAAGCTTCCCTTCCCACCAGCTCTACGCTAACCAGGGTTCTCAGCCCATCTCAAGACTGAGTTTCCCAGTTTGAGAAAAGGATGATGGTTTTCAGTGACTGTCTGGACTAGGACCAGGACCTCTGACATGAAGCACATCCTTGCAAAGATACTTAAGCTCAAGTCACTCATCTGTGTCCAGAAAACAGCAAAGCAATTTAACGACCCGAAAAGAAGATTTTCAATTCCAAGAGCAATTATCACATACGAGGTCTCAAACTGCGATGGTGCAGCTAATGTGTTCAACCATTCCTCATGCATCCCATTTTCTCAGGTGTATTGGGGAGAGCAGCAGCACCTCTGAACATTGTGTTAAATACAAAATTAGCCAAGAAAGAACAACTTACCTGCTTTGACAGCATCACAAGCTTCACAATCCTCAAGGCACTATGGTTTATTTTGGCTATTATCATCACATCCCAGGCATTACTTCTTACAACTTAGCTTTCTACTTCAACCAAGTCAGACTCCTAATTAGAGAGTTACGTTTTTTTTCCATCTCCCAGGAATCTACCTAATAAGTGGAGATCAAGTCACCCTACCGTGTCCTTACTCATTGGAAACAGAAGTAACCCGCTTAAATTAAGGGGGAAAAAAATTAACAAAATACATCTTTGTTGCTAATAAAGAATTTAAATTCAAGTAAAATCTCTATCTGGTAAGTGGGCAGAATGCCACAGGCAGCACACTTGAGTCTCTTCTGTCACTTCCCCTTTCTTAAGATAAAGGACAGATTTTAACCGGTGAAGATAACTTAATATATTGGGCATCAATTATTAAGACAGACTTCTTCAAAGAATCCCATTACTTGGAAAAGGAGCAGATCCATAATAGTCAAGAGATGAGCACTAGCAATCATTTCTGCCCGAATGAGAATTTTGCCCAGTTAATTCTCCACCAACAGAAACATCTATTCAGCTGAGCACACGGAGTAAAGTCAAAACCCTGTGCTTAGTTAAGCAGGTGACACAGATTTGAGATATTTTGTTGGCATTTCAACTACCGAGGAGCATGACGACGCACAAATTGGCTATTTGTCACTAAATGGTCTTTTTAGTTCCTTTCGTGGAACAGTTTTAAAAGGAAAGTCACTAACTTTCACATTTTGCGCTCGGCATGGCAACCAGCTCTATCAAAACAGGTGTGAACCGCTCCATGAAGTATTCTGGATTCTGAAACACATAAGCCAAACAATCCAGAAGCGTATTTCTAGGGCTTGGTTCAAAGTATATCTCATATTAAGCTGGTTACAGATAGTAACTGTTCCTCAGAAGAGGCAAGAGATCCTGCCTTGCAGTTGTTATCACTGACCAGTCTCCTTTGTATCTTAGATTCACTCCCAAAATCACAAACACCCAACGTTAGTTTTACTTAAGATTTATTATGACAATAGCAGGTTGTTAAAAGAGTCAGTTCTACACAATGCATCCATTTAGCCAGAATACAAGAGCATATATTAGCATAAAGCAGGAAGACTGGCAAAATTAAAGACCTGGACAAGGCATGAAATGAAACAAAGCTACACAGTGACCTTTATCAAAGTCTCTTATCTTGGTAAGATTAGTTAAAGGTGTTGCTAATATCAAGGTTCACTGCATAGTTTCTCATAAGCAAAATAAATTCTCAACTCAATAACATTATCTAAAAGAGACTCTTCATCTAGTTTAAAGAGGTTTAATACTTTCCTTCACTCAGCAAGATGACTCATGAAACAGCTTAAGAGGGTCATGCCATGCCACACAGGCAGAAAAAAAAAATCATTTCTGATCATTTCTTAAAAATCCAAGGAGGGACCCACTTTTTACAGATGTTCACATAGCAAGAAGTTGTTGAAAACAACAACAGCCTCGCAGGAGTGAACGTATGACACAGTGAACTGCTCAGTAGACAAACCAGATTAGTGTCTCATTTAATAACACTTTTCCTTAGAGTAAAATACAAGTATTTTACAAATTTCTACTATTGCACATAGCCCCTATAGATAAATAAAATGAAATATATTTTTTTCATGAGCAACTAAATATAAAGGTTATGGTTTATACCAGCAAGTTCTGGTGATCTCTCCCATTACAAACTCAAGCTCAGTGCTAGAAAGTGCTTTCCCAATGAAAAGTTCAGTAATCCTGCAATGTGTTTATAAAAAAAAAAAAAAGTATACCTTCTTGCTTGCAGATGGAGCAGGCAAGAAGACAGACAACCCTCAGCCTCCTGGTTAGGAGCTACCCTTATCACACACCTTTGGATAAAGGTCAGATTGCCTTAGGAAATCATAAGGAGGTTGGAAAAAAAAAAAAAATAAAATGCAGGTGGGTAAAGTCACTCCCCAGCACATAAAACCCTCCGAGACGAAAGCCTGGTATCTATTTTTGAGCACCAGTTTCCCAGTGACAAGTTCTGAGACAGGCAAATTCATACCACCTTAAAGTCATCACAATATTGAGAAAGAGAACGGAGAGGGTGTGGAAAACAAAAAAAAAAAAAAAAAGACACATTTTTATAAGGATTCTTAGTTTCCTTTAAGGTGTGAGGTCCAGCCCAAGCACTGAAGATACTCACCAGTCACTCAGCCCCTTAAGACAGCCTACTGCCTAGATCAGATTTTAACACAGCAAGTCCAACTAAGAAGATGAAAAATTCACACACACAGTCTCAGTCTCAGCTCTCAGAGGACAGTATTTGTGCCCCAGGGGTCTACACAGCTCAAAGGGGGAAATGCAGAGTCCAGTGGGACTTCACTGCAGAGTACTGCTTCTAATTAGGAATTGTTTCATTGGAGCATGAGATATCAGCTAGTTAATACTAGACAGAACACTGCTTGAACACTTAATGCATAATCAAAACTCCCTTTAATTATATTACTATGACAAGATTTCAGCATGGAAATCGCCTTTTTAGGATTGAAAGCAACCTGTACTCCTTAAGAGAGAATCCAAACTCAAGTCCAACTTATTTTTCCTTTTTGAAGCAGCAAAGACCAGGGTGTAACAGCAGCAATTAGGGAAAGCAGGAGCTGCAATTGATTTCCCTGATTTCCCTGCCACCCCTTCTTCAGGTATCAGAGTTTACAGCTGCCTGCATGTATCCCTCTGATTAAATATTGAACAAACACATTGAAGTTTACTCCCTCTAAAGCTACGCTGGATGAGATTTTCACAGGAGCCCAGCACTGGCCCGTCAAGTCTCATGTCATTAGAATTAAATCAAAGGTCACAAGTTATTGCTTATATTTAAGAAGTCTCACACATCTAAGGCAAGGTAGTTCCTACCACCCTTCTAGAGTTGTCTTTAAAACACAAGCCAGGAGTAGCTACTGAATTACTCCCACCTTGATCACTGCCTTGGAAGTTTTCTTCTCAAGCTGTTTGGGGAAAAAGAGTTCAGAGGTGAATTCTTGCACTCGGGTTCTCAGTCAGTGGTACTCCCTCTCCTCCCTTCACCCACCGGTACTTCCATCTCCAAATGCTGGATTAGCACAGCCACTAATCCCGCAGAGACAAGCGCACAAGGCGTGGGAGCATTCTGTCTCGGCATTAACTAGTGTTACAGCCTTAGTCAAACTAGAAAAAAAAGAAGTCTGTTTTCTCCTCACCTGCAAAACAAAGTCATTCTCTCAACACATGACAACTTCAAGCAGTCGAGAACTGGTGGACTCAATTAAAAGCTTAAAATAGAACCAAGCCTGAAAGCTGAATATAGATTTTACCTTATTCAAATCTAGCTAGTTCATTTGCATCAGATCACAGCCCTACCCCCTGCATCCAGATATCCCCCTCGGCAGGTCTCTATGTCAAGGAGATCAACACAAGGCAAGGCTACCACAAAGAGAGAAATCCTCCCAGCTATTTACTTCACAAAATGCCAGCAACAGAAAGGGTCAGCCATAACCATTTTATCTTCTGTAACTAGAGCCTGGGAACTCCTATGGTGCCATACAGCTATCTAAGTTACATGCATGAACTAAGACATTAGATGATATAGGCCATTTTTGCCTCTTTAACATCAAGACAAACATCAAAAATGTTTGGGCTCAGCAGTACATTTGACTAACAAAGTTACACTTATGGTTTAAGAGTCACCATTCACAGTCACCTGCCTACAACAAGCAAAAAGCTAGGGAGAAAGAACAAGATTGACACAGATGTTCTTGGAAACGTACACACTTCCTCCAGCTTAAAAATGAGATTAATCAAATGCTTCTGCTCTGGGTCTTTTTTTTTAAAAAAAAAAGCAATACAAGAAAAAAAAAGACAAGTCAAAATACACCCATTCTCCACAGCAAGGGACCATAAATCATAACTCCTAGTGGTGAATAAAAGCTCAAATGGATATTCCTACTACTGAGTTCTTGCTTTATACTGTGACCACAACACAAAAAGCCCTACCTACTCATGAACAAAGGACACAATTGCATGCTTGACAGATGAAGAAAGGCAATCTAAAATGCAGTGCACACATACAGCACCCCACACGTGTGCCTTGGGGTCCACGGTGCCAGTGGATCCTGGTGCTCAAGTCAAAAATTTAGAATTATGATATATCAAGTTGTTTTGGATTTCAGTAACAATGTTCAAGCTGCATTTCTGGAAGAACACATGTCTGTCTCACTAAGGAAACCATCAGGGGAACAAACGAGTATCAAGCAGAGTGTAGTGTGAACCAGTTTCTACTTTGAAATCACTAGTGAAAGGAAGATGAAGCACACGTAGCAAGGTAACCATCAAGAACGAAGAACAACTCAGCTCAGCTCTCTGCAATCCCTCCACTGCTGCCATTTCAGAAAAGCCACACTAAGAGATCCAAACTGCAGAATGGTGTGACATGCTTGAACCTAAAGTGGAAGACAATCACGTATGTAGAATCTCTCACACATATCCTTAACATTTGCTGCACTTCCAGGGCCATCAACTGCACACAGAAGACAGCCAAATGGAAGATTTCATATTCCTCAGGCATGAGCAGAAAGGTCTGTAGAAAGACAATGAAACCCAGAGTGTTGCTGCAGTGAATGTCAGAGACCAGTGAAGTGAGCAGAGGTCACGCTCCCCTCACCTCATTAAAATATCCCATTTCTTATCTCTAGTCAGCCCCAATTAGACATTGAAGTCTACTGATCCACGAGCGTGCAGCCCACTGCTAACAACTGCCACACTCCAGTGTTTCTCCAAGCAAGAGGGTCACCCCAGGCAATGGGCAAGGATTCCCCTTCAGCTTCTCCCTGTGACTGCTGGGGACCACTGCAACAGAAGAATTGCAGACATCCAGGCCAACACTCTCCCTTTCCACCTTCACAGAAGAGTGACCATCCCAGTATGCCTTATTATTTCAATAATCATCAGTCAGTGCTCTCATAAATCCATACACAGCCAGAACTTCAAAGAGATTTTTCTTCGGTTACAACAGCATCTCCTGGGCACGGCAAATAATCATCTCTGAGTAAGTTCAAGCTGGAAACGCTCCATTCTCACTGTAGCAGAAGCCAAGCTCTAACTCAGTGTTGTTATACAGGCATTCTTGAAGGCTGATGAAATTTGCTTGCTGGGAGTTCTAAAGACTAGTTCAACAGCCAAGCTGACTGAGGCAATAATCTTAAGGACTTAAAAAAAAAATAAATAATAATCTTCTGTACTATGTAGGAAACTCAAGCTGGACTACTCCTCCTGCTTCCCACTGAAGCCTTTGAGGAAAGGCAGCACGTTGAGCCCCACCAGCTGATGAGCCAAGAGCAGTAGACACTGTTCAGTTCTCTAATTCCACTCTGAACCAAATGAGCAACTGCCAAACTAAGTCCCATTTGTAATTAACTTCACAAAATAGCTTTCCCACAGGCTGGACCCTACGATGATGCCCATGGCACACTGTGTAACGCACCCAAGGCGAGACAGAGCACTTTGGATGGTGTTCCTTGGGCTCCTCTCTTGACAGGCATCGCCTTCAGAATGGTACCAGCCAAAAAAATGGTACCCTCCCTCACCCTTCAGATCTATCTGTTCACCATTCCACAAAGGAAAAACACAGGAGAAATCTAAAGCCCTCCCAGGAGCTGGAATTTGGTCATAAGGTATCAGAGGCCTGAACACAGCAAAACGAATCTCACAGAACTCAAACTGCTTGAAAATCAGAGGTGGGAGACATTAACAGAGGGTGATACAAAGAGTAGTTTTAGCATTATTTGCTATAAACAGAAATGAAATGAAAAACAACTCAGTTTGCCACCAATTCAGATGTCTTCAAACATACAGCTTGGTGTATACAAGTTCAGCACCAACATCAAGGAAGTTCGGTGGGGATTTCTTTACTGGGGCAGCGTTACTGTAGGAAAACTGGTTGGTGGTTGTTACAAGGGCTATGTAACTCCATCCACCCTGCAAAAACAGTACAGCAAATTCCAAACAACATCAAAATACGGTATTTTAGAGACTCCAAACACGATCCTGAAATGACTGGTTTGAATTCCAATGCGAATGCACATTAATACAACATTGACGAAGTGGGTCATTATCTCACCCTAATCATTTCAGTACACATGGACCTCATGCTACTCAAGTTTGCCCCTAAATTTTACATATGTCCAATAAAAAGAATGCAAAAAGAGGTACAGTTGTAGAAACTACACAAGTAAGAACAAATAAGTCATCTTCACAGCAGAGAAAAGTGTTGCTCAAGTGGACAGAAAACTGGTAGAGGCAGCCTGGGAAACCAAAACCCACATGAAACGGCCAAGTTCCTTAAAAACACACTTGTGAAATGATGTCCAGAAGACAGTGGTTCCCATTCCATATGGAAGGGGAAGGACTTCATCAGCCTCAAGTTTTTACCAAGCCTTTCGGGCCAAGACCCTCCACAACTCAGAGCCTGTCCGGTTTAGCATGATTATCAAGCACCACCTGACGGTCCAACCTGTTGGTTAAAACCATTCTCGGGGCAGAAATGAGTTTGCAGAGACAGGCAGGACCAGCTCCCACAGCCTGGGCAAAGTGCTGCCTGTTTGGTAACCTTGGCTTGTTCACAGAACTGCAGTCTGGAGTTTCATGTTCCAAAAACAGTAACTAAAACCTCTTAATGATGACTGGCCCACACCACCAGCAGTTACTTTCAGCCAGTAAAAATCCAGCAAAGATGGAGAAACCCCGACTAACATCAACCCCTGGCTGCACCTTCAATTCTGAGAAAGGACAGGAGGACTGTTCCCCACCATCCTTGCACTGCTTTATCTGTCCAGTTATTCAGAATAAAGGGCTACTGACACTTAGGAAATCTGAATTCCTGCAGTGCAGTAGAAGATGTATGACATGTATGTCTTTGTCTCCACTCATGTTTGTCAGGGAAGTCTGACTAGAAACCTTATTAACATGCAAATAATGCAAATTACGTTTCAATCAATTGCTATAGCTCAGTAGCAGCATTTTCCTTAACTATCACAGCAGAGACTCATTCAGTCGACACAGCTGCCTTACAGCAGACTCATTTCCTTTCTGTCTGTATTTTAAACCGGTGCTATTTGAAAGGAAAGTTTACCTCTGTGCTTTAAGACAACAGAAGGAAAAAAAATGAAAGCCTAACTCATGAGAAGTCTTGGCCACATTCAAAATAGTCTTCCTAATGCTTTGAGGAGATGCAAAAAGCAGCTTTACCCTGTATGTACAGATACGGATGTACACACACCCTCCCGTAGGAAACCAGTAAGCAGTTTGAGAAGGCAGCAGCAGAGGGAGCACAAGTCAGCGAGAACAGTGGGACTCCATCCAGAATTACAGTTTGATAAGCAAACCCATGCATTTCCACACCTAGCTGTTTGAAGAACATCAGGCTCAGGATTTCAGCTTTCCTTGTGAAAGCTGTTCTGTGTCACAGCCTTCACCCTGGTAAAATATTTTGCCTACTTTGCAGCAACGTTATCAGCTCACGCTACCCCCACAAACATCATTAAAAGCAAACAAGTTGGTATAAAACCACGAAGGAACCCCGGCTTTAAAAAAAGCTTGCTTGTCTTGGGTGTGATACTTAATACACTCATTTTTCACCTAAGTGTCTGAACCACTTACTAAGGGATGAGAGTTAACTTTAACATGGACTTGCCCAGCTGGAAAACAGCAATCATTATCAGCACTTAGCTTGGCCAAGGGCAAACAAGGGGTCACCAGGTGGACTAAAGAAACTCCTCTCACTCCTACTTCTGTCCTTAATCACAATGCCATGACAACGATCATAAAAGGGGAACAAATTCTTATCTTGTGCTACATTTCTAGCCAGCACAAACCATCATTTCTTCTACTACAACACAGTAAGCTGAGCATTCCGCTATTTCAAAGAAATGCCCTGAAACAGCTGCAAAGGGGATAGGGAACAAAAAATAAAACAAAAACAATTAAAAAAAAATCAGCCGACATCAGGGACAGCTACCAAAGACCCAAAAACCAGCAGAATGCACAATCATCTACTAACTCCTCAAATCCACCCTACCGAAGCCTGCTCAGACCATCCAAATTTCTAATTCCACAATTCTGCCGAGAAAAATAGCGCAATTAGGCAAGCACACAGGCAGAATGCAGTGATAACCTCATTCACGGGCTCACGGCGCCAAGATGAAAGACAGGAGCGCTGCCTAAAGTATCCACAGGCTGCAAAACACACGAAAAAGAGAGGAAAAAAAGAGGTGGAATTAACATAATAGAGAGGGTACGAGTAGGAATGATAGGATCAAATTAGAATAATGCAAGTGTGGGCTGCATATCAGGAAGTACTTCTGGCCTGCAAAATCCACTTACCTAAGCAGCTGCCCACACACCCCCTGGGTGAATAGCACAGGATGACCTCCTGGCCACCTGCACGCAGAAGGCAGGAGGCCTTAGATGAAAAAAGGCTCTAAGTAATAAACACTTAACTCCTCTGGGTCTGGGCTGCCTGCTTTATAGGCAACTCTTCCCATGCTAGGGATTATAATCCCAACTGAGCCCTGAACTTGGGGGAAATTCAGTGTACTGCAACACTTTGCAAGTCCAAAACCATACTAACTCCCAGCTGTACCACAGAAGGGCCCACAAAATTAAACAGTGTCAAAACTGGAGATGCAGGGAAAGCAGCAACAGCCGTTCCAGTTTCATACCATTAAGAAAGTCCTGGAGGAACCCACATACATCTACAGCCACTCTCTGCAGGAACCCGGTCTCTGAAGGCCACGCAACACTGAACCCAGCACAGCAGCTCCAGTTCAGCATCACTGACGAGCACATAAAGAAAAGCCACCTAGTTTTTACTGGGAGTATAAAATGAAATTAAGCTTTTTGAGATGCTACTTGCAAGAAGCATTTAATAATTTACTGTTTTAATAATTCACCCCCTCTATCAGTACGCTGTAAGAAAGCACCTTGAAATACCTTGTTCTTTTTTCCTCGTAGCTTCTGTGATCTGCCATTGAAGAAACTTTACAAGAGAGCTGAAACTGATGTTTTTGCCAGAAGATACCTTCCTTAAGGACTGGTGAAGATCTGTCTTCCCGTGCAAATAACCAGGCCAACAAGACTGAGAATCCAATTCAGAAACACATATGTCTATACTTCACATTCTCCCAGAAGTTTGTTGCTTTAAGTGGATATGGACAAAGTTTAGCATCCCTCTCTCAACAGGAAGCTAAATTGTTCAAAAGCACTGTGCTTTGCATGTTTGAGAAGAACACGTCTGCTTCTGCCCCCCCAACCCCATGCTTCTATGTAATTGTTCAGTGCCATCCCTCTAATATCATTTGAAAACTTAAAAGTGTACTTAGTTGACAAGAGGGAATTACTGCACTGGAGATTTGACTCGTGGTAACCACAGCAGCTCTCATTTGCTCACTGAGGACCATGAATGTTGCCAACTATTTCCCACAAGCAGATATTTGGAAGTGCATTTCAATTTCCTTGACAGGGAATTCATGAGGAAAAGCATCAAAGCACTAACTAGCATGAAAATGTTGTTAAAGTTCAGAACAGGAGAACTTCAAGGTTTGGAAGCTCAGAAGTTGTGTTTAGTGTCAGCAGAATAAAAGGCTTCATTAGAGAAGGATTTCAGATCCACCAAGGACTTAGAATTCCTTAAGGCTGGTCTGCTTTAAATTGGACAGGTTTAGTTCATTTCAAGTTTTGAAACCACCTCTAAACTCATTAGATTACAGGATGAATTGCTTCCTGCTGCGTTTGCTTTCCTCTCCCCAAATAGCACGTATTTTTGCTGCTTTCTGTACAGAACATGTTTTCTCTCCCTCCTCCAATTTCCAGGAACTTTCTCGATACCAGCATCCTATTTTGCCATCGCTGTGGTTTTTGCATGCCCTCCTCCTCCCTTTTTTTCTTCTTTTAAATATCTGTTTTATTCGTTATACGGTGCACATCAATTATCAAATTCATTTGTCTCTACACGTTATCATTTAGCAGATGTTCAGTGCAAGAATTTGCCAATATTTCAACCAAGATCCAAAATCATTTAGTGGAGTTTAGTTAGCAAGTTCAGATCCTCTTATACATCTTCCCACTATTGATTTCCTGCAGTCTGCCAGAACAACAAATGTCTGTTCTGAGAGATGCTCGCTCATCTGCTGCTGTACAAATCACACTAACGATGCTGAAATGAGTGCTTCAAAAGCAAAAGCACTCCCTTCAGTGTCAGATCCTTATTCTCATAGCTCAGTGGTCACACCGTTCCGGTTATGTACTGGAAAAACCAAGGGAGCAGAATTGTTTTCAGTTATTTGGAGATGCCAAGTTTACGTTCTGCCCAACCTCAGAATTACACCACCCCTACAGGCTGTAGGGCTGACAGAGTGCGTGGCAGGCTGTGGTAATAAAGTGATCATTTCAGACACAAACTTTCCACCTAAATATATTCTCCATGAGCAAAACAAGCTAAATAAGCAGAGGTGCATCTTTGAGTAATGCTGGCACTTCTGCTGCAGGCTTCCTCCAGCAAGACTCTCGGCCACATATCACACCTTCCTGCATGGCTGATTGAGAAAGAGGAGTTCATCTACATCCTCGCAAGCAGAGAAAGAGAAATCCTGCCCAAACACGAGGAGCACGCTGTAACAGATGCTGGATACCTCCACTCCACCAAAGCAAACACAAATAAGCTGCTGCCCAAGCACAGCACAGGCAGGGAAATAGGATTTACGTCATGTGAACAGTCTGTCTCAGCAAAGGACATCTCTGGAGGGAGTCGGGGGGG